>VXAB01007191.1:112602-333400 GCA_013399175.1 Odontophorus gujanensis | reverse complement strand
GAGATCTTTGACAGGTTCACTTCTAGCTTGACTTTATTAGAATCGTTATGGGAAAGTCTTCTCAAAATAATGGGTTGTTTGATTTTAGTTAATCGCCATTGCTACTGGAGGACGCATCGTGCCTCGTTTCTGTGAACTCACACCAGAGAAACTGGGTTTTGCTGGTATTGTCAGAGAGATCTCCTTTGGAACAACAAAGGACAGAATGCTTGTCATTGAACAGTGCCAGAATTCTAGAGCTGTGACCATTTTCATCAGAGGAGGAAATAAGATGGTAAGATCCTTTGTTTGCGTCCTGGTTTTGACTGGGATAGTTAATTTTCCTCCTACTTGCTGGTACAGTGATAGTTTTTGTATGTAGGGGAATAGTACTGATAACACAGGGACGTTTTAGTTGTTGCTGTGTGGTGCTGGACAGAGCCAAGGACTTTTCTGCTTTCCACGCTGCCCTGCCAGTGAGGGGCTGGGGGTGCACCAGGAGTTGGGAAGTGACAGAACCAGGTCAGCTCATCCATCCAGAGGGGATGTCATATACCAAGTTGACTGAAAACTGGGGAGGTAGAGGGCTGCTGCTCTGGGACTGGCTGGGCCTTGGACAGTGAGTGGTGGGCAGTCCCTTGGTGCACCACTTTTGTTTTCTTATTAAACTACCTTAATGTCACCACGTAGCCGTTTGCACACTGAAGAGCTTGTGGATTGTTGGTGCTCGCCCTGCTGGCTTGGAACACAGCAGCTGCTTAGAAATGTTTTATACACAAGTCATTGAATATGTAGTCCCTTTCATATTAAGAACCTATTCTTCCATTAATTTTGTCTAAATTCTA
Source organism: Odontophorus gujanensis (assembly GCA_013399175.1). Classification (NCBI taxonomy): domain Eukaryota; kingdom Metazoa; phylum Chordata; class Aves; order Galliformes; family Odontophoridae; genus Odontophorus; species Odontophorus gujanensis. Next base: position 332,576 of record VXAB01007191.1, on the reverse strand, counting down.
CCTGCAGTGTGGAAAACTTTAGGGAGGTTGGGGTTTGTAGGCAGTGTTGTTTGTGTTAAAGTCACTCGTTGGAGTCACATGCCTGTTTTTGTTCATCTGCATTCTTTTTCTGTATTAGGAAAATACAGAAAATCTGTATTAGGAAAATACAGAAAATCTTCATATTCTTGAGTTGTGTGTGTTACCAGGTATGTGGAATTGTATAATTTCAGATCATTGAAGAAGCGAAGCGATCTCTTCACGATGCGCTGTGCGTAATCCGGAATCTCGTTCGCGATAACCGCATTGTGTATGGTGGTGGTGCAGCTGAAATTTCTTGTGCCTTGGCAGTCAGTGAAGCAGCAGATAAGGTGAGGAAGGAGCATTACAACTTTCCTTGATTTCCCTAGAGAAAATAGGAGGCTAAGTCCATTTGAAGAGCTTCTAAAGAACTTCAGAGTTCCCATAAAATGCACATGATAGAACTTCCTCACATTTCCTGATAACCAGTATTAAAGTTCTACTTCACCCCTTCGTAAGGCTGTTGCAAGTACTTTTTCTGATAAGAGCAATATAAAATGGTCTTTATTTGCAAGTAGTTATGCAGGATGTTCTGTCAGTTACTGAGATGAATATTCCCAAGAAAACCGTGTGTTGTATTTTATAGCTAGTGCAAAAGTGCACTTCTGTTCACTTAGGAAATAAAAACTGTATCATTTTTATTTTTAATCTCCTAGTGCCCATCTTTGGAACAGTATGCGATGAGGGCGTTTGCAGATGCCCTGGAGGTAATCCCCATGGCCCTTTCAGAGAACAGTGGAATGAATCCAATTCAGACAATGACTGAAGTACGGGCTAGACAAGTGAAGGAGAACAATCCTGCTCTTGGCATTGATTGTTTGCAGAAAGGAACAAATGGTAAGAAGTGTCATGTGGAGAAGGAGGAATATAAGAGGATTTCCTTCCTTAGCAATCTATAAGCTTTCTGTTCTATCTCTCAGCACTCTTTACTTTTTTCTTTTTTAATACATCAGAATTACAAAATCTTCTATCTTACTTCAGGAGTGGGAGTGGGAGTGGAGAGATAAATGATGTACAACAGGAAAAAAAGATGTAACTGCCAGATTTAAGAAATCTGTGTGTGGACGTTTATTTACATCTGAAGTTAGTGTTCACATTCTTCTGATGTTTATTTATGGGGGGGGGGGGGGGTAAATTTTGAAACACAAGGCTTTGTGCTTATGTAAAGCACATTTTTTCACAGTGTGGGTGATGGAGCACTGGCACAGGCTGCAGAGAGAGGTGGTGGAGTCTCCTTCTCTGGAGATGTTCAAGACCCACCTGGACGCCTACCTGTGCAGCCGGGGCTAGTGAACTGCTTTGGCAGGGGATTGGACTCAGTGATCTCTAGTGGTCCCTTCCAACCCCTACAATTCTGTGATTCTGTGAAATACGTAACAGTTCCTTGATTAGATATTTCTGTTTTGTGGCATTTCAACTTTCACTGATAATAGACTGTGCTTCTGATCCCTGTATATTGAAATGCAGGAAGGTGAAGTAACAACTGAGCAAAACTTAGTTGTGAAAGGAGAGTTTGAAATCAGTGTTCTAAGATCTTTGGGAAGAACCCGGACTTAAAGCATACAGATTAATTATGGTTGCCAAGAGTAATAATTATATTAAGTTCTTCAAAATTACATAGAAAATAACTGTCTCAGGTAAATATTACACCTAGCCTTTAGGAGGGTATCTGATTCTTTCACATCTTTTTTTTTTTTTTTTACAGATATGAAACAGCAACATGTTATAGAAACCTTGATTGGTAAGAAACAACAGATTTCTCTGGCAACTCAAGTCGTTAGAATGATTCTGAAGATTGATGATATCCGTAGGCCTGGAGAATCTGAAGAGTAAAGGCTGAAAATCAAGAAACGTTAAGGGGGCCACAGCAGTAGCGAAGATGGTAGTATTCTGATGCTTCATCCTCAGCTATTTATTTTGGACACTGTAATGGCTAATTGTTGGAAATAAAATGCGGTTCAGCACTGATGGTTTCAAGCCTTCTTTCAGAACTGTCATTGCATCTTTTCTTAGGCAGGTGTGAATGTTCCTAGGAAAATCATTCTGAGTGTGTAACAGGGAGAGAGGCGTGGATAATGCGTTGATAGAATTTCTATGAAGTTTACATTTAGAGATTTTAGGTGCCACGTAACATGCTTCCAGTTGCTTGCCAGTTTTAATTTGTGGTACTGAATACAAGCTGCTTAAACACACTTGATGCATTCCCAGACAGCCTTGAGTTTTGAGTGTTGGAGCCATTGAAGTGGTGGTACTAATGAACATCACATTCCAAGAAATGAGCTGAGTACAGTTCTATGCCACGTATGAAATATGTGCCACTGGGCATTTTGGTGCCATTCTGGAAAGGTTTAGGAAAATAATCTTACTAGATCCTTGCAGAGTCTTCGAGTTACTTATGACAAATGAAGATTAACATATTTAGATATTAACACAGTGAGAGCTGAGGTTAGGTTTTTCCTTTTCGTGTGTTCCTGAGGGATACACATTCATCCAGGTGTGGTCTTTTTTACCTATGCTACTACAAAGGGGTGTATTTACAATGGCAGAGTAAAATTTCACCAGAAGTTACCTTCCTTATATAGAAGAGACCAGTACTGAAGCAGCATTAACACGGGCTACATTCCACATACAGAGTTTTAGTTTCAGAGCATGGTAGTACAGAGAAAGCTACTTCTCTTAGACTGCTAACAGTCTAAGAGCAGTCTTAGTTCCCGTATTGTATTAGGATTCTGCACCACTTCATGGGAAACAAAGTCCTTCAGCAAATGGAAAGGTAGAGAAGATTGAACTTGCACACCAGAGAGATGCACCATAAAATGTGGATAAAAGTGTATATCCCAAACTAGTTAAGAATCCTGTGAAGATTTACTGTTAGAAAGTGAGTAGCAGGACCTGTTTTGTGATGGTTTTTTTATGCCTTGTTCAAAAATTTATTTACATGCAGTTCAATGGGCAAAAGCAGTTAGTCGCTTTTTACGGCTGCTGAAGTCACATCATTCTGAATCAATTCATGATTTTAATTGTGACTCTTAATATCCCATAAATTGTTGGCTTACACAGGGCCATCTCTTCTGTTTTGCAGCATGGTTGAGAAGATGGGTTGTTTTAAATGTGGGGTGCTCGGGAGAAAGAGCAAAGCTGGGCACCCCTGCTGTTCTGTGCATCTGGGGATGTGAAAGGTTTTTGTTTCAGGTTTTTGTTTCAAGTTTCCAGGGCACGTTTTGACTGCAGTCAGCTGCCTAGTTCAGAAGCCTCTGGAATGGGGAAAAGGTGATCCCTCTTCTCAGTAATCTGACTTAAGGAAACAAGTCTTCATGCTCTCCATGTAAATATTACCTAATCTTAATCAAGATCTTCGTATGGGAACTTTGAAGTTAGTGAAATGTTGACAAAATTCTCAAAATGAAGGCTTTCTCCCGAGGCCTTTCCTTCTAGTTTTCCAAACAACATGCAGCATTATCAGGTGTGTCGTTTAACATGTAAACTTAGCTGACATTTAAGACACATAGGTAGTTGGAGGACAGTGATGTGCAACTGAAAGCGTTAAACCAAGTTATTTCCGTGAACCTGGCACAATGCAAGGCTCACCACTGGAGGGCAGTGTAAGTATATCACTGCCGTAAGGGGCTGCAATAAGGCCCAGCGGCTTTTTCCCAGACTCACCAGGTCGTTTGTTGCCAGGCGGGTTTCTCTAGGAATGAGATTATGCAGAGCTACGAAGCATCGCTGTTTCTCTACAAACTGACACTTCCTACTACAGATGTGCTTCTCCTACAGTTAGGAAAAAACCTGCTGTCTTTCAGACTGACGTTTTCTGGCTGAGTCCTGCACGGGGAGGATGCGTTGTAGTGTGAGCAGTTCCAGTCTGAGCAATCCAAAGTGACCAATCAGCCACAACCAGGGTCTCAAATGAAGCTGATCAGTCTTGGTAATGTCCAGGCTAGCTAGTGCTCTCTGATTACCAATGTGCGTGGCCTACACACACTAAGCTGACTGACTCCAGAGACAGTCCAAGCAGTATATGTCTGAGTTAAGCTGTGCAGAGAAGAGGAAACTCTGGGACTTGTCATCTTCTGTTGTAGAAAACACATTTGCTCCCTTTTTGTAGATGCCACATGTTGCATAGACAGCAGCGAGTCCTTTGCACAGTTCAAATGGACAGGGAGCAACCTACCTTGAGCCATTTTACCATGAAGAACAAGCTGGGAAAACTTTCCTCCTCCATCATAACTGTGCCAAGCACTATTAAAAATTACTGTTATGTGGGACATGTCTGTTAGAGCCCCTGAACTTGTACCATCAACCCAGGAGGGATGATTCAGCTGGGAGGAACTAGCCCCGTTTGTCCTCTCTGTGGAGAAGTACCTCTCCATTTCACATCTTGGAGGGCTTCCCAGGAGCTCTCTGCCAGGGAACATTTCTCACCATGTTAAAGAGTCAATTAAATGGACTGACAGCGTTTGCTTTGTAAACAAGTCCTCCCTGTGATACAGCAGAGACAGTTTGCTAAACTCAGATGATCAGAGGGTAATGCTTTAGCATGTGCTCTGCAAGACTCTGAACCTGCTGAACATGTGCTAGAATCTGCATCTTCATGATATTTCTCCCTAGGCTATTTAGGACCAGTTTCTGTACTACAGCGAGGCTTCTGGTGTCCAGTAGTGAACAGCAGCATCACAGGCACTGAAAGGAACAGGACTCTGCCAGCTGCCTGACATCTACCTGCTCCTAAATATGGGACATCTCTGCAAGGACTCTGACAGCACTCTCCTTGCCTCCCCTCCCAGCGGTTTGGATACTTGTGCTGGAGGCACAGCTGTGTCAGCTTCAATTAAACTGCTATCAAAAGTATGAAGTGGCAGATGCCTCTCCCTTTCCCTCAGGAGCTGCATTTAAGCCCAGACCCACACCCTTACTCCTCACCTAAGCTACCTTTTAACTGTCTGTGCCTTGATCCCAGCGCTGCTTTGACTTAGTGACTTACTCTTGCCTTATTGTGACGGTCTTGCCAGGTGATCCGGGCTCTTGGCCGACCCTGGCCACCATCACTGGACTTGCGCTGCTTTTCCCACTTGCCCCCATTGCCTATGAGCTGTCCCTGCCTGTCCTGCTGTCCCCCCGCCATGCTTGGCCCACCTGTTCCTGCAGAGCAGCCAGCTCCTGCTGAATCCTGACAGTGGCCCAACATCACATCCACAGGTAGAACTCACTCTGCCTGTTGTCTCTTGGGAGAGAATAAAGTTTTAATGCCAAACCTGAGTTTTTAAGTGGTTGAAAGGGAACAAGGGCCTGTCTCAAAGATCTCGAGGAGACACTGTGGGGCCAGCAAGCATTTGTACACTCTCTTTTTCTGAGGTGGGCAGTTGAGAGGTCAAAGAGAGAAACACAGGAGGAGACAAGAAATAGAGAAAACAGGTTGCTCAGGGAGGTGATGCAGTCATCATCCCTGGAGGATGAACAGTGTGGATGCAGCATTGGAAACCATGGTTAGTGAGCACGGTGGGGATGGGCTGATGATTGGACTAGATGATCTTAGAGGTCTTTTCCAACTTTAATGGTCCTATGAAAACCAAAGCAGAAGGAGGTGAGTGAAAAAATATAATAAAACTCATTAGTTTGTGTTAATAGTATAATAAGCCAAAAAATAAATGCATGTGAAATATTTAAATGCTTAGCTGGAATTTAGATTTCATGATATCTAATATGGCATAGTGCTTTTTTTACACCACAGAAGGAAAAATGTTGGTTTCTGTAAAATTCATACATAACCAAGTTGGATCCTCAAAAAACATTTGTTCCTTCCCTCCAGAGCAGGAGGGTGGTCTCTGCTGGTACAAACAGGGCCCATGTACACAGGGAATATCCAGTGTCACCTCAGCTGCTCCAGCCCGAGGGCATCAGGGCCACAGATTATCTCAGTTTCAAGAAGCTGCCTTGATTTATGTGCCTTATGTCACCTAGTTCTCAGTGTCTCATAAAAAACCCATCCAACATTAAAATTGCTGAGTTCCCACTCTCTAACTGGACTGTCTGGTGGTGAGCCCCTCTGCCAGCTGTTCCTATTCATCACTCACTGGCCATTCCCATCACCCAGGCTGCAGGTGCAAAGCCCTCTGCAATCTCCTGACCTTTCTCCCACGCATACATTGCCGCCTTCTCTGCTGCTCACTGCCAGGTCTGTCTCACCAACCAGGGGCAGGAGCTGATGACCCTCACCCTCAGCTGGGTTTTCCAGTGAACATAATGCTCCTCTAAGGACCCTTCAGCAGTGTGAGCTGACGTTAGCTGGTTTCTTATTTTTCACATCCAGCTACTGTGCTGGCTGGCATTTTGCTAGTGCCTTGACTAGGTGATTAGTTATGAGGTCTTCTCATTAACACGTCTCTAGTAACTGGAAGAAGGCCAAAGGCCAGGAAAGGCGAGTCTCCAGCCCTGCTTTTGATTTAAGGGCAGTGCCAAAAATTAACACTAAGTGATTACAAGAGGTAGTGACTGGCAAGGTAGCTCGGAGAGATGGAAGGTGTCGGGTGGAGAGGGCTGGGGAAGCTGACATGTATGAAAACCTGCTTAGAAAAGATCCTCTGCTGCATAGATTTGGCACAGGCTTGCAGTGGAACATCATCTTAATGCTGGTTGTGCTGCCTTGCTTTTCAGCTTTGGTGACTCAGTCTCTAAGAAAAGCTACTGCTACAAATCTCATGGGATCTCCATTTCTAACTCCTTGGGATCTCTGACAGGCTCTTTCTCTTGTTCCCTTCATTCTGGGACTAAACAAGTGTGTGGGAGAGGGACAGATCAGAGCTGCTTAGCTCCATCTTCCTTAACAGTGGAAAGTTGCAGCAACTATTTTGGTAATACAAAAAGCATGTAGCTATCCAGCTCTTGGTTGCTTAGGAAGAGCAGAAAACCTAAACAGAGGCACACACTTCTCAAAAGTGAGAAATGAGCACTGTTTTTGAGTAGAAGTGCAGAAGCTAACAGGGCTAACAGAGTTCAGCAGATGCTTAGCAGTGCTAGCTTGACTTGAATTGTTAGCTTCAATTTCCATCTGAAACAGCGTAGGAAAAGGCGGTACTCGGCTATAGAGGGAGCACTTCACAGCAGTGGAAAGCAGGTCGTGCTACTAAGCCAACCTGAATTGCTGAAGCACGAGCTAGTAGGTATGGGTATCCAGGTCCTTGGCTCACTCCCAGTACTGGAGTCTTAGGTGATGAAACACAGCAGTGTGAGCATCCAAGGGACAGAGAAGTGATTGTGAGAATTCCTGCAGTGAAATACCCCCTGGAGATATTTGCAAAAAAAATAAAAATAAAAATAAGGGATACCACTTACAAGTTAAGTGGCAATGAGGAATTGCTCTGTTGATGAAGCACGATGGGGACACAACAGCTCCTGCAAGGGTTCAAAATGGGCTAGCACCTATGAAGGTTTAAGCAGGGTCACCAATGAGATGATAACAGATGCCTTTTCAAGCCCACACAGAAAGAAATTTAGCAGCTCTGATGTCTCAGTTGCTCAGATCAGAGCCCTAGTCCTGATAGCTCATGGTCTGTGTGTCAGAATTTCTGTAGAAGGCAGAAGGAAAGTGACAGGCAGCAGCACACACTTAGGTTGCACTTCAGTTTTGTCTGAAGTAAATACATGTGATTTGTCCAAATCACAAAGACAAATAGAGGCAATGAAGCTAACTAAGGCTAATGAGGGAGATCTGCAAGGCAATGGCTCTGTGAATCAGCATGAACATTTCTGCCAGTGTCCTGGGAGACCCTGGGATAAAGGGAAGAGCTGGAAAAGGGAGCTGAACACTATCGTTCCTAAAGTCAGCCTGTCTTGGAAACGATGTCTGCCTTTCTTCTTGATAAACAAAGGTCCCTCACCTCTAGCAAAAAGCCCCCCATTACTCTTTCTTCTTTAGTATATTTGATTATGTATGTGAGAACGGCAACTTCCCTATACAATTGCCCTCGATCCTTAAGAACAAGCAGAAAGTTCAGAGGCAGGGCTATGAAATCCAACCTAGTCCATCCTGAGCATTCATCCTGACCTGCTGCCCTCCCTCATACAATCCTAACCTGTAAATACTCCTGCTACAGCCATCCTCTGGACAGTGAGCTGAAAAGAGACCAAAGAGCCACCAAAGAGAAATAAAACCTATATCAGAGCTTAGCATGAGTACTTATGCCAAAAAGTTGGAACACGAGAAAGAGTGCATGAGGCTATGCAGAAGTTATCACTCTTTCTTTCCCTAGCATTAGGAATTCACAGCCTGTACAGTTTGTGGAGAGGCATGTGTTTAACACAGCCGATATAAGATCCAAACAGTGTGACTATAGACAGCTCAGTTTTAAACAAGGCAAATTAAATAAGTCATTAAGTGACCAAGAAAGGAACTACCAGAGCTGGTCAGAGGAAATTTGTTTGACTGTGCAGAGAGATACTACTTCCAGAACCTTTTGTCAGAACACAGCTCCAGCAATAGAAGTGACTCAAACATTTTACTTCTGTAGGAATTCTGTGTGGGGTTGTGTAGACAGTCAGCTTCTCATTTCTCAGCTACAGCAAAATGATATTGTCTTTGAATGAGACCATGTCAGACTTCCATGTCATTATTTCTCAAGTTATTTGGTGTGTGGCAAGAGCTGTGTAATTTAAGTTACAAGCGTCAAACTCAAGTTTGTCCGATGGTTAAACCTATTGTGTAGCTGGGTGTAGATGGTTAAATCTATCCACATTTAGCACACACAGGACATTAATTTCCTTGACAGACCAGGAATTCCTAGGCTGTTCATCTGCATAGATGAGGCAATGGACTGATATGAGACAGTGAGATACAATGCCAACCCATGAGCCAGCAGTGTGCCCTTATGGCCAAGAAGGACAATGGTATCTTGGGGTGCATTAAAAAGAGCATGGCCAGCAGGTTGAGGGAGGTGATCCTCCACCTCTACTCTGTCCTGGTGAGGCTGCATCTGTAGTACTATGTCCAGTTCTGTGTTCCCCACTTCAATACAGAAGCCAACAGGGGGACAGAAGGATGATGAGGGGCCTGGAGCCTTTCTTTATGAGGAAAGGCAGAGAGAGCTGGAACTGTTCAGTGTGGAGAAGACTGAGAGGGGATCTAATCAGTGGTTATCAAAACCCTAAGAGGGGATACCAAGAGGATGGGGCTAGGATCTTTTCAGTGGTCCCCAGCAATAGAACAAGGGGCAGAACAAGGGTCAGAAAGCAGAAGACAGGAAGCTCTATCCAAACATGAAGAAAAACTTATTTACTTTGAGGCTGGCAGAGCAGTGGAACATGCTGCACAGAGAGTCTCTGCTGGAGATATTCAAAACCCATCTGGAAGCTTTCCTGTGCAACCTACTGTAGGAAACCTGCTTTAAGCAGGGGAGTTGGACTAGGTGATTTCCAGAGGTCCCTTCCAACCCCTAAAATTCTGTGATTCTGTGACTGGTTGAACTCCTATCCATATTCACAAGTGTTTAACTAATTGCTGCAGGAATATTCAAATGTGCGTGTTGGACTTCCACAGAGACTCCCTCCAGACAGTTCCTGTTGTGCTCAGGCCAATTCTTATGTTTCAGTATGTAAATTAAGTGAGTGGAGAATCTGGCCACCTCAGAGACTACTGAGGGAATGCAGCACTGATCAAACTGTATGCAGATAATTATAAATTATCAGAAGAAACTGTTTCGGCACATGAAGAAATGGGTCTACAGAGCAGTCTTCTGTAGATAGTTCAGATAATCAGGAGATGTCTTATATAATATTTTTAAGATAAGTAATAGCAATAGACTTTGCATGTGCTGGTGAAGATTCATAGGACTATGGTCCAGCTAGATATAAGAATTCAGCAAAACAACAGTTCATGAAGTCTCACCTAATTCTTCTGAAGACTCCATTGTGAAGATCCTTGGAAAGACTCCAACCTCCATCATGACATCAATCAACTGTCCTATGTAATCAAGTTCAGATCCATGCTATTAAATAAAATTTATCCTCTTTTCTTTTCTTTTGGCAAAACTTCAAGGCCCTGAATCATTCTCACAATTCTTTTCTAAATATACTTATACATACTTCTCTGAGCACATCTGGTGACCTCCCTATTGGAGAACACAGTCCTGCCACTGATCTGTTTAGTACCAATCCTAGGCATCTGTACTCAGCTCAATCTTATGCTGTTAATGTATCAAGGTCTCTTTTCAAGGAGTACAATCCCAAAATGAAATCCAGTGTGTGGGGGTTAACAGCAAGGAAACAGTCATTGGAATGGAAGTGGTGGAAAGGAAAATTGAGACTCAGGGTTAGGACTTCTGGTTCTTTGTCCAACTCTGGGATTGCAGTCATGTGTCTTCCAGTTAAGGAGCTCTGGAGTCAGGATTACTGAATATTGTTCCCTGGTCCTGTTTTCTGGGTGACTTAATTTACAGCTCAGTGTCTCAGTCAGTGAGATTTCACCCACTGATGCAAACCATTTTTGGTGGTGGGTGGCCAGTTATGCAGGGGCTGTAAATGTGGACAATGAAATCCATTTATTCCACTGTAGCAACAATACTTTCTCTCTTGATGTCTCAACATTCCTATGACCACCTGGCAGCCCCCACATACCACGTGCCATAAACCCAGTGATGGAAGGAAAGAAAAGGACAGGGGCATCCTGTTACAACCCAGTCTCTGCCAGCCCTATCCAATTCCTGACATGCCGTTGTGCAGCCAGAGACTAGTGGGAGGATTGCAGGCTGCTCAGGGGCTGGTCAGAATTGCTGCCTATCACAGCTCGCCTTAATCCCAGATTTCCATTATGTAGCAGTCCAGAGGATGCCAACCAGTTCAGCAGTTCCTGGAGGTAGCCCAGCAACAGTAAACTCAAACAGAGTCTGGTAACGGCTACCTTAAAACCATGCAGAAAGTTGCCAGGAGGCCCAGCATCCCCTTGCCCTAAACTCTTCCAGCACTGGGAATAGAAGCTGCCCATCCTACTCAAACAGCAGTTGCTCCTCAGGCAAGTGTGCTCATATGTTTCCAGCTGAGTGATGAGCAGTCCTAGTGGGATAAAGGTGCTGCAGTTTTCTCTGATGTGCTATGAACAGTATGAGTAGGAAGGAGGACAAGTCCAAGGACAGAAGTTTCCAGAGTCCAGGAGCAGATGGTGAACTTCCATGCCTTCAGACTAGTCAATATGGACTGAACACAGCACTGTACGGCTGATGTACACTATAGGTCCAACCACAAACAACACAAGACTCTCCTAGCCCAGGGCTCATAGCAGCATTGCATACAACTACACAGATCATGGAGACATGGAAGCCACAGTTGTGCTATGCTCAAGGGACCATCTGGGTGGCGAGAGAAGCTCTATGCATGTGATGCCTGGGTGGCACTGCAGTGCTTATACTGCTATGGACTAACATTCCTTACACTGAGGAAAGACACTTACCAAGGATTTCTTCCTTTGTTCATGCTCTGAGGTGCTTTCAGAGATCTTCCTTGTGTGATGCTGTTTCTCATCTTTCCCTTTCTCAGTCTTTGGTCCACCTTTCTCTCTCTCTCACCCCTCTCTTGTTCGCAACCATGAGCCTTAGAGCACCGACCTGTAGCAGTACATCATAAAGGTGCAAACCATTAAATATATTACTATCAGTAAGGCTGAGTAGCCATTAATTATTCAGTAGATTCTGAGAGGGGTGCAAGCAAAGAGGCTCTGCAGAAGAAATTGCCAGGAGTTAAGCCTGCCCAGCATGCTCCTGCAAATGCTGGTTATGTTAGCCCTGTGTTCAGCAATCTCTTCAAAATTTACTGCCCTTAATAAGATGAAACAATTTCTCAAGAGAGAGTGTCAATAGCAACAACTGTCAACAGAAGGACAAGGGGTTGTTAAAACTGTCACTGTTTCCTACTTGGCTTTGGAGAGAGCAGATTCAGCAGAACCAAGCTATGTCAGCACATGGCTGTCCTTGCTGTGCCTCCATCTCCCACTCCATCAGTGAAAAAGGAAGACAATAAGCTGAGGTAGGCAAAGAGCATGGCTGGGGACAAGGACAAGGGGCTGAGAGCTGCCTGTTCAAGAGACTGTTTGCAGCCTGTAACCAGTGACCCTTTGCAGCTGCACATCAGGGATAAACTGAAAAACAGACTGTATTAATCACTTACAGTAAACTATCAGCAAAGCTCTGGCAGAAGTTGACCTTGGTCAGTGTTAACACCTGAAAGGGACAACCGGAGCCCCAAGTGAGAGTGGGAATACTGTGCAATTCCACCCTGGAGCACAGGGGTCAGCCAGAGAGACAAGTCCCTGGTGGGGGGCAGCTTGTAAACAGCAAAGAGGGGTTAGAGGTGCAATTAGTCTGTGTGACAACTGTGACCACCTTCTGTCACCACCCTAGGCTCAGCCAAATCCCCCTTCCTCCCTCTTGCGCAAAGCTGAGCCAAGGGTTAGGGCTTACACACATGCCCAACTGCCTGTCAGCCCCAGGGAAGAACAGAAACACAGCCACAGCAACGGGCAGGCCTGTATAAGGGCAGACCTGTATATGGGCAGGCCCAGACTATTGGTTGGCAGAGCTTAGCTGGGCTGTGAGCAGGGAAATCTAGGACTCTGAGAACAGTTATGGGATTTAGTAGTAGTCAGTTCTCACCTTGTGGTCAGTAGTGACACTGACAACCCATCAAAGCACAAGGAGACTTTCTGTCATACTATGGGCGCCAAGGGGCGGTGCAACCCAAGGTACGGGATGATAAAAGACTTATGGCTGACAAAAGTATGAGCCATCTCATATTTTTCAGTCAAGGAACTGCTCTAGAAGCTCTAGAAGAAATCAGCAGGGCTGCAGTTGTGGCCAGCCTGCCCCTCGTGTCAGTAAGGATGAAAGGTGACAAATTCTCACCGTCTTTATCCTTCAGCTCGTCTCTTTCCATTCCTGCGCTCAGAGGGATGTTTGTTCAGAACAGAGTATTATTTTGTGTTTTGTTTGATTGTTTTTATCAGAACTTTGGCTCTTTTTTGAGGTGAACGTCAAAGCTCAAGAAAAAGCGATGAAGGAGGAGGCAACAATGGGCAACAGTCTCGTGTCTACCCTGTTATATTCCCTGGCTTGCTATGCTTTCCTGCACTCATTTTTGGGCTCTGTTGCTCAATTCTTTGACACTCTCAAGACCTGATATCACAGGAAGGTCAACTTGGAGCATTGTTCAGGAGACAGTGCTACAAGAGAAGTCTGAAGAATACAGTGGATTACTCTTTCACTAACCTTACTAAGAAACTGAAGGCACAGTCCTTGCAGTGATATTTAGGGTTTAAGTGGGAAGAGGTGGAAGTAACACAGAGTCAGACTTGACACGGCAGATGGCAGAAGATAAGCTGCAGTCTTCTAGGAATGAGTCCAGAAACTTAATTGGAGAGATCCTGAAAGCTGGAGCTGTGTTCTTCCTCTTGTCACAGGGTCAACCAGTCTAATAGCGTGACTTTCCTCAGACTCCTTGTAGAAGGGAGAGGTGGCACTGACCACAACATCCAACTATACATGCTCTTCCAAGAGCCATGGGATGCACGCACTAGGGCACTAAGAGCTGTGTTCACACCTCTTGTTCTGCAGCTGCTGTATCCAGAACTCACATAGTGCAGTGAGCTCTGTAACTGACCAATTTATCTCTTGATTCCATCTCACAGAGGAGTGAAGTACCAGATCTTACCCTCCCCTTTGCAGTCACCTGATGCCTCTTCGGGACGACACCAGATCCGCCCCATACCTTGTGCCTACATGAGCTGAAGTCTTGCCCTTTACTGCACCAGGCACCCAGCCAGCCTGCTTGCAGCAAGCAGAAGGAGCGTGCAAAGGGCCAGCGTGTTTGCACGCAGCTCCGTTCCATTCGGCCTCTCCCAGCAGCTGCTGCGGGGGTGATGGGGACAAGCAGATCTTTTTTCAGATCCCCCTGTGGATAGGCTTCAACAGGTCTGCTTATTCACTGATTTAAGAAATCCAGATGCAGTTATGGGTGAGCTGATGATAAAAGGAGCCCAGGCTGGGCGCTTGGATCCAGGTATGCCTTCAGTCACTGTGCTGGCTGCTGCTCTTGCTTCATTGTAACTCTGTACCACCACCAAGAGCTTGGTGCAGTCGCAGTGCTGATCTCATCACTAAGTTGTATATTGCACAACTTTCTGGCAGCAGAAACACCTTCCACCTAAATTTCAGGACTGTAACAAAGGAGACAGGCAAACAATCCTGGCCATATGTTGCTGGTCACTGCCAACAGCATTTGTCAGACTGTCCATCAGGCAGCACCAAGACTCTGATCCTCATCAACATAATGGGCTCCTGCAACACAGAGTTGGAACTGGGCACTCTGACCTGTTGCCCACAGATGCCAGTGTTTCACCAGTTAAAGTTCACTTTAATTTGCAGTAAACTTTACAGCTTTGTGCAATAAACTCACCCTTTTTGCTCATCCCTTTTCATCGAGTCAGTTTTTCAACTTGTGCCCAGCACTGCTGAGATCTCTGCCTGCAATACCAAGCAGTTCCAAAGCAGAGACACTGGAAGCCCCACATATCTCCAGATGCGACACCAAATGTTCTTGGCATGAAAAATGTTGCAGAATCACAGAATGACCGACACTGAGCAGAACCTCTGGAGATTGCCTAGTCCATCCTCCTGTTCAAATAGGACCTGCTAGAATAGGTTGACCAGGACCTTGTCCAATCAGCTTTTGAATGTCTGCAAAGATGGAGACATTCTCTGTTCCAGCTGGTTTACCCTCACTATAAAGACATTTTTTCTTCTGTTTAAATGGATTTTCCTATATTTCAATTGATGCACATTTCCTCATGTTTTGTTTCCCATAACTTCCAAGAAGATTCTGACAATGTCTTTTCTACACCCTCCTACTGGATACTTCTACATATTGATAAAATCCATTCTGGATCTGGACCTTCTCTTCTCCAGGCTGAACAGTCTCAGTTTTCTCTGCATGTCCTTATACAACGATTTCTTCCAACAGGTAAGAATTCTCACCACTACAATGCTGTGTTTGAACATGCTCAGCTCCAGCTCTCATGGTTGCTCTTGGACATATCTCAAACAAAAACAGCCCGTTTATAGCAGATATTTTCTTTCCAATATTCTATGTCATATCCAAATCACCCCACAGTCTTCCAATTTTTGGTCGATCGGTTCATTATTTTCTTTAAGAGTGCCTTCTTACAGCTTTAAACAATGGTTCCACTATGGCTCTTTGCTAAACTGTCTCCAGTTTCTACTTTGCATGTAAATAGTACCATCCCCAGTGTTGACCTGCAATGTATCAAACCCTGAGCACTTGCCTCTATTTCCCACACTCCTATTTAGGCCAGCTGGAATCTTATTCTCTGTCTTTACTGGAGATTTGACTGCTTTGTGTGTCTGCATCATCTTCAGCCCTGCAAGGGATCCATCAGTCTTTTTTGGCAGAATACCACAGTGAGAACTCACATGATCATGTATTTCCTCCAGGTATTGCAAAGATTTTTGTGTGCTTTTCAGGAACCCTTGTAAAAGAATTATTTTTATTCCTATATGCTCCTACCTGAGTACATTTCTGCCATCTGCAAGATAGAATCTGCAATATTCATTTTGTTTGAATACACCCATCTCACTAAGTTATCCACATCTCTTTGAGTGGCCCGTTACAGTCACTGTTTATCAATCTATTCAGTTCTGTGTCCTGACCTTTAATTCGATTTTGCATTGTTTTTGGTTTTGTTTTTTCACTGGATAGGCATCAGCTATCCAGCTTGTAAATCCCTTGGTCTTACTGCATCTTCATTTTAAATACAGGAAATCTATTCGTATTTTTATAATCTTCTGTTATTCCTAAGAACAGTCAAAGCATTATTCAAAACAACTCTCAGTGGGTTAGAGTTGAGCAGCATTTATTGTTCTGGAGTAAAGAGAGGTGGATAGAAAAGGACAGAAGAAAACTGTATCATGAACGGAGTGAGCATGATGTTGATCGATGAAGTAGGGCTGGGAGTTGTAAGGAACACATGAGAAATGTGGACAAAGACAAAATAGTATGATGGTGATGCTGATGAGAGAGGGATGAGAGTTTATCAGGTGATGAGTGGGAGAAAGGAAATGTTAGTGGGGGAAGCTATGTAACAGTAAAATTTCAGTGTGTGAGAAGAAGCTGGAAAAAGAGTTGGAGGTTGTGAAAAAGAGAAGAATGTGTGCAGTAAGGGATCTGAAGTGAAAGGAAAGGTGGAATGCTAGGTAACACAATGCTCAAATACTGTATCTTTAGAAGTTATATAATCACTGAAAATGGAAACTGAGCTGAAGACATCTCTAGCAGCAGCACTGTGACTTGAGCTGGAAAGGATTACCTACAGCAATTGCCAGAGGAAAGAGGTAGGAAGATAAGAATAGCTTCTAACTCCTGATTCTCTCCTTGCTATCTTTTTCCAGAATTAAAATGTATACCTACAAGGACAATTGGAGATTAGGAGAGGGGTGTTGACAGGGTTGGTTAAAGAGATCATGAGAAATGGGAGAAGGAAGGTCTTCTAGGGGGAAAGGCAGGCACCAAAAGATCATAGACAGTGTTGTCATAAGACCTGAAAGCACAACAAGGGAGGTTTTCTTGGGCTGGCACTGGAAGTTGTTCCTTGGGTCTGAAGAATTCATGACACGAGGAAGAATCAAGTGGTAGTAGATGCTGGTATGCATAGCTCTGGTTTTGTGAGGAGGGAATGGTCCAACTGAAGGAGGGTTAGGATTGAGAGCCGGACAGCTGTGTAAAACTTTTGGGAGGTATCTCCAGGATTGTTCTTACGGATAAATTAATGTGCCGTGTGACTACAGCTCTTCTGGTCTCCTTTTCCAGTGAAATTCAGACCAACCATCCTCATAGCGCTACTGTTTTCTCAGCTAAATTACAAATCAAGATGTTCACAGCAGTGAGCTTTCCTTTCCAATTGCACGTAGGCCACTCATGGAGGGAGAGGGGTGAATCATGCTTCATCAAGGATGACAACATTTGCTGTTTTCCTGAGCTAAAGGAACTAGAGGAGGAGACTCATGTGAACTAAAACTGTGATTCCCACTGTTAACAGCCCACTGTCACCTGCTCCTCAATGGAAGAAAATGGAAAGAAATACATAAATTCATGGCCTGTGGCTCCTTGTGGCTCTCTCCTCTTCATGAGAGAGGCCTTTAGAGGGAAATTTCTACTGAGCAACCTATGTGTTTAGTATTAAGAAACATTACAAGAATAGAAGAATGTAGGCAAAGAGAATTCCAAGTAGTTGCAATCACTGTAGAATTAACAGGACAAATGTCTTCCGAGACAGTGAGAGGAGTAGGCAACAAAGAAACACATCAGAGCTAAACTGTATGTCCAAATCTGATGACAGGAAAATCTCCAAATAGTTAATGCAAGAACGCATAATAGTTGTGTGGAGTTCCAAAGGCAAGGCACAGATCTGTAACGCCTCAGTCCTCACCCACACCTGGCTCCTATTCACCCTTTTTCCTCTGCTCATTTCCTTGCATCACATTCTGAACATCTCCTTTGTCTCCTTGTTGCTAACAGTCATTCAGCAAGCACTCCAACACCCCGCCATCTTCTCAGCATCATCATCTATCACCAGATATCACCCACAGTGATATGCTGTGGGCTCCGACCACCTCCGCACCACCTACCTGAAGCCACCCCTCAAGAGCCCTGGTAGAGTCAGACTGCCCCTTCCTCTAGCAGGTTGTCCTTAGATGGCCACTGGCTCTGTCGTACCTATGCTCTCCCACAGTAAACAGACCCCCTGTGGATATTTTATTACAAGAGAAGAGCCACATACAGAAACAAAGAAGTAGATATCTGCTCTATTTCAAGGGTAAGGCAGGTGCTGCATCCCTAGAAACCACCTCAGACTGGCCAGTGGCCAGGACACAAGTGGGTGCTTCATACATAAACTGTCATTTGTGACAGAAAGATTTTCAAGTCTCAAGAAAGCACAATGGGCAATGCTGAGCCTAGAGTGAGAATCATCATGGGGAAGGAGCTCGGTTTCATGATGGTGGAGATTGTGCTGTGGAGAAGTTGATCTCTGGGTTACCATGGCATCTCACAGCCACACTGCTGGAGGCCTGTCATGATGCTCTCAGCCCCAAAGCTCTTAGAACAATGAGACCTTATTTCCCTCCCCTGTAGGGAGCAGGCTCTAGGGCTTCACAGCAGTCTCCTCACTGTGCCCCTCATCTTGACGCCAGGGGCAGTCGACATAGCGCAGAGCCCCACCAACAGGGCCACGCTTGGCAGGATCCAGCTCCAGCAGGCTCCGCAACATGAGAGCGGCCTCAGCTGTCAGGCGCTTCCAGTGGTGAGGCAGGTTCTCTTCCAGTCCTGTTTCCTGCCACAGCATGAAATCCTCAAAGAAAGGGTCATTGGGCAGGCTTTGCTCCCAAGGGAAATAGCCAGTCAGCAAGCAGAACAGCAGCACACCAAAAGCCCAGGCATCCATGCTGGCATCTATGGGCACCCCCTGGGCATCAGTGGTGTTGCTTAGTTCAGGGGCAGTGTATGGGATTACGCCAGCCACCAGTTTGAGTTTGGTACCCTTGGGCCGTGTAAGCCCGAAATCAGTCAGTTTGATGCGCCGGCACTCAGGGTCAAAAAGCAGCACATTTTCAGGCTTGACATCACGGTACACAAGCCCCCGGCTGTGGATGAACTCCAGAGCACTCACAAGCTGCTTGGCACAATGCTTGGCAGCTGGTTCAGGGATCCCATCCTGCAGAGGGAGAAAGATAAACAATGTTGCACCTGCATGGCACCTAGTCAGTCCTACCAAGGCGCTGGGCTTTCATTTTTGCTGTCCATTAGGGAATGCCTTTGAGTTTCTGGTCTTACAAGCTGGAATCTTGTTCAAAATTGTAAATCTCAGATGTGGGAGACCCACATCCCATTGACTTTCTCTCCCTGCCCCAGCCAGTCTGCAGAGGCCAAACACTACAGTCCTAGTTCCCATGCGTCTGTAACAGAACTCACCCTGGGTTTGATGATAGATATGAGGTCTTTGTGCATTGCTGGTTCATAGAGGAAGCCATAGTATTGACTGGATTCGATTGCAATTCCAAACATGCTAATGATAGCAGGGTGAGTGGCAAGGGAGAGTGCCACACAGTACTCATACAGGAAGGTGTGCAGCTTGGTACTGGCTTTGGGCAGCAGCTTGAGAGCCATAGGTGTCCCTGGGGATGGAAAGAATGAGTTAGATTCTCCCTGTAAGTCACTCACACCAAAATCAGATACAGACAGCACTGAGCACAAATGTGTCTGGAAACTCACAGGGGCCACAGGTGTCTTTAACCAAAAGCTTTATATGGAGGTATGTCACACCGGTACCAGATATGAAAACAGACACTGCTGCTCATGTGAGTTTTGAGCTACTTGATGCATGCCATAGGAACACTGGGTAAGGGAAGAGAAATTCAGGCTACATGAGTTCATCAGTTTCACGTGAGACTCCTGGAGAGGAGTGCTCTCAACTCTCTGAGGGCATTCATAGGCCTTAATGGCCTTGGCCAGCCCCACCTTAGACCTCCACCCCACTGGGGCAGTCCATGCTTCCAGAAGATCAACTTAAGCTCAATCCCAGGGCTTCACTCCGTGCCTACACTCTGTTGTCAGGGTGCTGGTTTCCACCTGTATGACGTCCATGCCTATGCATGGCCATGAGCCCTGCTGATCCTGACTAGTGGACTGACTTCCCAGCTTGACCTTGGACCGACCTCATCACCACAATCTTACCTGTTGCTCTGGGCTGTCCCTTCTCCATCATTACCGACCCCCTGACTGGGTACAATGGGAAGGTCCCTTGCTGGTTCCCTTGGGAAGCCCCTGACACTCCTGGCACCCAGCACCCAAGCCCCCATCAGTCCACACATCTGGGCAAGTGGAGAGAAGACCAGGCACAATGGCTCACAGTGTGGAGCCAGTTCCTTACCTCTCTGTCTGTGGGTCACTAGCACCACATGGCCATACTTGCCCCTGCCCAGCTCCCGAATAACCTCATAGTGCTCAGCCACCTCAGTGTGCACCAGGCTCTGAGCTGTGATCTCCAGGAGCTCCTCAAGCATGGTTGGTGCTGCTGTCGTTGCCACTGCCACAGCTGAGTTATCAGTCATTGCTGAGCTCTGCAGAAATACCAAAACCTGAGTCTGAAATAGAACAACATGCACACTGTAAAAATGAATCAGATGTGCCACAAACCATACCAGCAAAAGGGATATTTCTGTTACATGGATTCTGAGTACTCTCTTGCCTATGCTAGGGTTGAATTTGTGTTTTTTTAGGGTGCACTTTTAGGCAAAGGCCCTCATCGTATGGAAGGTCCATGTACTGAAGGAACTCTAACTCCTTCTGGCTTCCAGTCCATCTCTCTCTAATTGTAGGCCCAAGGCCCATCATGTCAAATACTTGAACTATCTTGCTGTATCTGTTCTGGATACTGGTTTTCCAGGCCCCTTTTTATTCTACACTCCATAATGTTCATCAGCAAGTAAAACAACAGCATCCCAGACTATGAAGCAAGACCCAACTCTCCCACCCTCCTCAGTCTACTGCAAGCACTGTCTCTCCACACAGCCTCACCCCTTGTGCTTACTGAAGAAATTCTTTAAGGCAGCAGCACAGATGGATTTGCCTTAGGCAGAGGCACAGCTACCCATGACAAAAAGGCAATGATCAGTCAGATGCGGTGTGCGCTGAGCAGGAAAAGGGATCCCAGTATCTCACATGCCTTCTGACATTCCTGACCAAAATTCACTAATCTGTGAAGTCAAGAAACTGAAGCAGGAAAGAAACTTGGACATTGGTGGCATTTTGTGCCAGAACCAGATGCTTCATACTCTTTTCAGAGAAAAAGTTCTTTTTTTCTGTGCCCCTAGCATACTACATGGCAACATTTTAAAGCATTGATGGCAGCATTTGCTGCCATCAATGTCTATGCTCTGTGTTCTGAAAACAGGGACTCAGCTATCCTGGTCCTGGGAAATCCTCTGGGCTTCAGGACAAGGTCACAGAACCACAGGATATCTGAGGTCAGAAGGGACCTCTGGAGATCACTCACTGCAACCTTATGCTCAGAGCACAGCCAATAAGAGCAGGTTTACCTGGGCTGTGTCCAGTTGGACTTTGAATAACTTCAAAGATGGAAATATCCAAACTACTCTGGGCAACTTGTTCCAGTGTTTGATCACTTCTATGGTTAAAAAGTTTCTCCTTATGTTTATATTAGAAATTCTGAGTTTCAGTTTGTGCTCACTGCTTCTTATTCTGCCACAGAGTACCACTGAAAAGACACTAGATGCATCTTTTTTTATACTCTCCCACCAGGTAAGAGGATCCCTTCAAAGCTAAGCCATTCAAGCTCCCTTGAGTGTCTCTTTGTATGAGAAATGCTCCAGTCCCTTAAGCATCTTTGTGGCCCCTTGACAGACTTTCACCAGAACATCCATGTCCCTTTTTTTATGGGGAGCCCAGAATTGGACCTAACACTGCTGATGTGGCTTAACCAGTGCCGTACAGAGGAGAAGGATCACCCTTCTGGAGCTGGTGGTAACACTGCCTAATGCAGCCCAGAGTGCAACACAGAGCATGAAGGATGCAGCATTCTTGGACCTCTTAACATGTAGTGGGACAGATGTGGTGTAAAACCACAAACTCAAAATCTCTTTCCGTGTAACATTCCAACTGACATGGAACCTTTAAGGAAGGGAGTAGGATCTCGAGCTGATGGTATCCTGGGAATAGGAGTGGGAGTAGAAAGAATGTAGCATTTTGTCTTAGGTTTTACATTGTTCTACTACAAACAGAGCTTATTGCAGTACCTTCAACTTCCAGCCCCCAGTGCCGCTAGATCTGCTCATCTGTGGAGTCACAGCAACGTAGCAACAGAACTATTTAAATTTAGGAGAAAAGGACAGATTTCTGCAGGAGCATAGGACTGCTTGTGGGACAGCTCCCCTTCCTTCCCCTTCTCATGTAGTTTGTATTGTTAAATGCAACTCTTAAGTACAAAGCAATTGGCCCTACTTTTTTGAAAAGGCTTTGACTTGGTGAGAGAGCCAAGAGCAACCAAAGTTAGCAGAGTCCAAAGGGAATCCAACATTGAACAAGTGTGTGAATGGGTGGGGACAAAAGAAGGGTGGGGAGACTCAGTGAAAGTCATTCTGGAAAATATTTTAGAGATTTTGCTTTGATGTCCTCCTGTTTGCTGTTCAGTCACCACCGCCTGCAAAACTGCAAACAGCAAAGGCATTGCAAAACCAGACCGTGTACCCACCCTGATGCTGACACTTGCAAACTGCTGTTGTCATATTTAGGCATTAAAAGGAATATCTGGGAAAGCCTTTTAAAGAATCCTATCCAGAAATACAGAGAAAAAAATAAAATGTAGTGGACCTTTAAAGCACGTAGCCCTCCATGTGATATTAGATAAGCTAATGTCACACTAACTAGGGAATGGAGCAAGAGGAAAGGTATCAGCTTGCCTTGTTAGATTTATATTTCTGATAAAGCATAAGAAGTTTTCTTCTGATGACAGTATTTCTCCTATATCAAATTCACAGTCTTATACAACTTCTTGTCAGCAAATGGTTCACAATCTTCTCAGATAACTTAATTTCTCAAACTTGACTTAGATAAAATTTCTTCCCCTGTAGGCTGGCCACCTGTTAGCACTATCTAATCCAATGGCTGGAATCTTATAATTGCATCTACTTAATGAATCATTCAATAGTGATATAATTTTCAAGCACCTATATATTAATTAATCAGTCTTTATTAGCATTGAATTATTTAATATATGATTCATCTATTCTATTAATTATATAATTTCCTCATATTCCCTGTATATTCTTGGCTCTCATTCCAGCTCTAGAAGTCAACATATTTCAGTCAGTAAACACTTCAGATGCAAAGCAAAGAATCAGTGAACTAGCCACCATGGACAAGCAGGTCAGCCACAGAATATGGCTAGAATTGTCTTTAGGGACAATGGCAATCCTATCTGTCTGATCAGGGTTCCTTACATAGGAAGCACCAACTACAGTCACTACAGAACAGCAGGACTTGGCCATTGCTATCCTTGAGGTACCACTGACGTGAGTTTGACATTTCACTAGGAAGTTAAGTGAGGGCTACATCTGGGCCACCAATGAGTACTGTGTGCCTGGGTGCCCTGCATATACTGCTGTTACCTTCTAGAATGCTGTTTGCCCTTTGCTGAGTGATCAGATTTGGAGGAGGCCTTCAGAGCACTGGCCAAGATACACTCACCGTTTGGCTGGGTAATACTGAAGGCAGCAGGCAGAGCCCTTTTCAAAACTGTTCTTTTCTTAGTATCCTTCCTACGCTTTAAATCTGTTTTACCATGTTCAAATGGAATTCCTTGTTCTAATTTGTATACATCGTGTCTTGTCCTGTAAATAGGCTGATGAGAAAAGAGTGAACCCAACTTCATCACTGCCTCCCAATAGGTATTTATATACCTCCAAGACTTCTCTAATTGGAAGAGTCTCAGCTTTCTCAGTTTCTCTGCATATAAAAAATCCTCCATTAAAACTGTCCCTGAGCGTCTGGCATGTTGGGACCATTTTCTAGTCCAGCTTTCTACAGAGCATTAATTCAAACCAAATAACCAACAGCATTTGGGGCATCTCCTACAATAAATTGTACATGCTTGATTGAGTGTCTATGTATCTATATGATATCCTAATTTGAATTTACCTCCCCGATGCTGCTATCTAGAGTCCTTCCTTCTGACTGCTGCAGGGTTTGTAGATATTGTGCTCAGAGATATGGCTACAGCCTACGAGGACACAAATTTAATCTACTTAGATGAATAAAACTAGCAGGGCACAGCCTGAAACTCAGCCTGTGTATTTAACCAATACCTTACATGGGCTCTACAAACCATCTGGCACAGTGTGCTTTTGCAATGTCTACAGCAGTTAGTTTAAAAACAGGGAAAATGTTTCCTGAAGTTGTAGTCGCACTGTACTTTGAGTAAGCAGATCAGATCAAGACACCTTTAAGTCTTTCAACTGTTTAAACATCTTCCAACAACCTTCTGTACAGTTCTCAAAATAAGACCTTTTCTCCAGCCCCCAAATCCATTTTACGGCTTTTTTTCTGAAGCGGTGCCAGATTTTCTGCCCCATCTTATAACACAGACTGCTTCTGTGGGAATGCTTACTGTGAAACGTTGAGTCAAAGTTACCTTCTGCCTCTTTCTGTGACCCGCAGGCATCCTTCAGCAGGAACACTGCACTGAGAGCTGCACTACCTTTTACATCCATTACAATTCCAGAGCTTCCCCACATTACTCTCTTGCAGGGAAAAAGCTCTGCTTCCTCTTTGTGTCCCTTCCAGGGTATTGCCTTTACCTGAGCACTTTTCCCTGTCCTTAACGAAGCACATTTTGCTTGACTGGACTCAGTTATCAAGTAATTCATATCACTTGATGTCTCTCTTATCAAACGATCACATTAATTTCTGTATCAGGGCTGAGTGAGGAACTGACCTGCAGGGATTTTTCCATTAACCACCAAATCCTTGGTGGATGTCCTGACCATTGTCAGCCTTGTGTTTTTTTTATACGGCACCTGCTAGAAATATCCCACCAAGTGAATGTTCTCTAAAAAATATCAGCACAAATTCATTCTAACATTGATCAAAACCAATAAGCCACACAGTTTTCAATGGATTTAAAAACGAGCAAACTGGTAAGACTTGGAATACCAAAAACTAGCATGTTTTATTGTTGTCCTGACTCCGTTATATTAATTTTACCTTTGACAATGATCTTAAAAAAGCACTGAAATTATCAGAAGATGTTTGCTAATGACACAAAAATGGGGCTAGATAAATAACATGTTGCTTGACAAAGCAACCACACACACACACGTGTAAGAAGTGTTACAAATTACCAAAGAAGACAGAAGTTCAGTCTAGTACTGAGGGGAAAAAAAAAAAAAAAGTCATGGTAATCAGAATAACCTAAGCACTTTGTGCTACTTTTTCAATAAAGTGAATGCTGTGTAAGCACAGAAATGTAAATCTGGCATGCCCTCACTTCCTTTGTAGGCCTTAATGTGTTGGAAGATATATAGAGTTGCATTAGAAACAGACTGCAGTGAAAGATATACACCTGAATGATACAGGGACAAGCAGAAGAGAATAGTGACTAGGAGTTACTGATGTTACAGATTCAATCTTTGCACTCAATCTGCTGAAGAGAATGTCCAGAAAGCATCAGAAGCATGAAACATCAGCAATGACAGATAAAGTAGAATATTCCAGAAGCTAATTCAAAAGTTAAACTTCACTCCAAACAACCAATCAAGCAACCAAACAAAATCTAACCGAAAGCAGATATAGCCATTCAACTTTACTTGTATTAGTTATAATAAAAGAAGGTATCTGTTCTGAGATAATATGCCTCTTACACTGAACTCCGTTTCTGCAAGGTTCCTACAAGCATATGCCTTGAGACAGTCTGAAACTTAATCTCTGAAAATCAGCTGAGTTAGGAAAGCTGTATTTCTAAAGAGCTGGCCACCTGCTAGTGACTTCTGCACTGAAATTGAGAATATTGTGCACCACCGGCCTTGTGTTTCCATTAGAAATGCATTCCTTCAGTTCGCTCTGCTTTGCATTATCCTTTATCTCCTTTTTTTTATGATGTTTTTTGGAATGTCAAAACTCTACCAATGTGAAAGCCTGGTTTCCCTGGGATAAATTCCCTGAACAATTTTGGAGGCTGGCTGACGTCTGAAGGTCAAGAGAATTAGTGGTTGGATGCTATCTTTTTATTAATGCTGTTGATGAGACCACAACTCAGCAAACTATTACTGTTGAACACAATTTGGAGGAAAAAGGATCAGAGAAGAACCATGGGAAAAACCACGAGAATGTTTAAAGTAGTGACAATTGCAGGGGAATTTTCCAGGAGGGTAGTTTTTTAGCTTATTAAATAGTGAGACAGTGTCTTCTCTATGTACCTCCATCGGTACTAGAATTTCACTGGAGAGGCTCTCCAAATAATTCAAGGCATTTCAACAAGAATCAATGGCTGAAGCTAAAATGAGGTGGTTTGAGACTTCAAGTGTGGTGAACATTTTATGAAGAAGGTCGTTTACCCCTTAAAACCTCATCAAACATTATGCAAGAATATCCCAATATGTTCGGGACTTCTAACCCAAGAATGTTAGCTTTTTTTTTCCCTAAAAGTCACCCTCAAGCACAAACTGTGGATACAAGCAAGATACCGGAACATATTATCGCAGTACTTGTTTCTGGCCTTTTTATTGACTGATAGATTTATGAGCTGCTTTCTAAAACAGGTCAGCAAGCTAGTGATTAATCTCACTGAGGGGCACTGCTGGCTGCCTCCTTCTTAGCACTGTGCAATGCTCTCCTCAGGCACAGACCCCCACCAGCCTCCCCACACCAGCCCTAAACCACAACCTCCACTCTTCTCGGTCAGAAATCAGCAGTGATCTCATGGGGACCAAGCCACGTCACGCTCTCTTCCCAAGCAACACGCCGGTACTGCAGCACTGTCCCACCAAACACAACCACTGCGCAATCTCCTGTAAGTAGGTAAGTAGATAAACATTTTGGGGCACAGCCGCCCAAAGGAGCTCACCACCAACCAGACCATGCTGAGCACCAAATCTCGGGAATGTGTGCGCTCCATGTTATGGCAGCACACGAAACCAAAGCCTGGACTGTGAGGGGTGCCCAGCTGTGCCCCTTTACCTTGTCCAGCCTCCTTCATCATGCCATGACTGCAGCCTGTTTTCCCACACACCCTCTCCGTCTCTCCCAGGTCTCTCACCTTCTCCAGCAGTGCAGGGCAGACAACCGTGGGCAGCCTCGCTTCCCCCTCCGCTGCCTCTGGACTGGGACTAGGCTGTGCCGAGCAGCCGGAGGGGCTGCCAGGCATTACAGGGCTGAGCGTGACGCTCCGCCCATTCCTCAGCCTCTGGTCCAGGGGCACACCACCCCGGGCTGAAGGTGACCTCACGGTGGGAGGAGAAGAGGGGTGCTGGGGAGGAAAGGGGTTATCCATCCGCCCCGCTCGTGGACTGGGAGGTGTCACTGGGATCGAGGTGGAGCTGTTGTTTCTGCTCAAGTCCGACCATCACAAACCCCTGGGATCTTTCAGCAGATCCACCCTGTGCAGACTTTCCCTCCAGCCTGGGCTGTCCCTATAGCTGAGCAGTCAAAGCTGCTCTGGGGCCATGCCAGGTCACAGTACAGCCCTCACGGCAGGGCTGAGGACCACTGTGAACAACCAGCACTTTCCCTTTTCTCACTCCTGTGAGAGCTGCAGCCGCCATCAGGCCTCCCCTCAGCTCCTCTGCTCTGGGCTGAACAGAGCAAGGGACCTCAGCTGCTCCACATACATCTTGCCCCCTAGACAATTCACCATCATCATAGCCCTCTTTTGGGTGCTCACTGACGTTTTTATGTCCTTCCTATACTGTGGCACCCAGCACGCATGCAGTGCTGGAGGTGAGGCCGCACAACGCAGAGCAGAGGGGACAGCCCCTCCCTTGCCAGGCTGGCAGTGCTGGGCCTGGTGCACCCCAGGGTACAGTTGGCACTTTGGACTGCCAGGCACACTGCTGCCTCAGATTCAGCTTCCTGCCAGCCAGAACCCACAGATCCCTGTCTGCAGGGCTGATAGATAGCCTCAAACTTCTCTTCCTCAATCTTCCTCTTGACTGGAAAGAAACTCCTGTGGACCTTGGTTGCCTTGCAGGTCCAAGATACTGGCTGTAAAGCACAGGATTTTACTCTCTAGGAGATCTATTAGTATGTATATCCACAGCAGTGATGAATGCAGCTGTAGTCGAGGCACTGGAGTGTCACAGTGCTGGCCTCCATTTTCCCTGGAGCTGGGACCATGTAGAGGACCTGCAAGGCTTAAGCTGACCCAATGAGCTTCCATACCCACTGTGGGAACACAGTGTAGTGAGGAAGAAAGAGGGCAGAGGTGAAAGATGGAGTCTAACAGAGGAGAGCAGTGTGCCCTCTGTATCAGTAGACCCTTTGTTCAGCAGCACAGGGCTGAATCTTATGTCTGCATTCTGAAGGGAGGGAAGTTACACCAGGGACTTGTCACTAATGGCTCTGGTTGGCCAATGGGCAGCAAGGTGAGATGCACTGGAATGTCATCACAGACTGGTGAAGAGCCAGGCTGCTGTGACCTAGCTTTGATGGGTAAGAGGAGTAGCATAGCCAAACTTTCAACTGTCAACATGTTTCTGGATAAGAAGTGGGAAATGATGCATAGCCTAAAGGTCTTGTGCCATTCAAGGCTGCCCCTTCACACTCAGGCTTGGAGGATGTATAGTGACTGGGAAAAGCCTTCAGTGTTCCTACAGCCAGGAACATTACTGTTGGGCTGGGGGGATTATATAGGAGAAAATTATCCAATATCCAAGGATTCAGCTCTGGAATAAATATGATAGTGAAGCCACAGCTACTCAGGAACAAGGAATCTAGCCATGTGGGGGATGGAATAAGTGAGACCATTGCCTCCAATTAAGATACAAATAAAAAGTCAAACTGAAGAGTGTTTCTGAGGATTTGCTTGAAGTCAGAGTTACAAGGAAACATTGAAAAAGGAAGTCATCTGCGCATTCTTCAGGAAAAAACAGTGGAGGTGAATGGAAGAAGGAAGAATTTACGAACGGGTATTAATGGCTCTTCTGTTCAGATGATTTAGCATTTTTTACTGCAATAACTCCTTTATGATGTATGTTTGTGGTTTGTGAGACACACAAATATTGCGGTTGATCAATGTTGTCTGACAACATTAAAAAAATGCCTCCTTCTTTACCTCTGAATTGTTGGGTTTACCATCATGGTAAATATTCTTTCCCTTGTATGCGTGGCCCAGAAAGGGAAGCATGCAGAAAAAAGCAATGGAATATGAACATTCCCAAAAGCCAGATGTGGTAGCTAGAGTCACAAAGACATAGCAGTGACTTTTTCCTTGTTCTTCTTCACTGGCATATACACTGCAGCCCATTTCACCATCATCAGAATAGCAGCAGAACTTCAAAGTACACACTGTACACAACTTCAAAGCCTCAAGGTTGAATTCCTATTGAGTGCTCAGACAGCATCACTGCCCCTTCATAGATAACTCCACCAGGCTTCAGCAAGTATCAGATGAGCTACTGAGGGAACTGGCTGTTCCAACACATCACCAGCAGGATACTCAGTTTCTGTGTTATTATCCCTAGCGTGAACCTTTGCATAACGTGGTGGGGTTTGTACTCTCATTTCAGAGTAACCTGACCCCACACGGCTCATCAGTTGTCTTTCTGTACTGTCAGAGACACAAAGAGCACATAGAGTAAAAGAAGATTTGGTGACCATTTGAATCCAAGACAGCACTCTTTGGCACCATACAAGTACAGAGGCTTATCAGGAGTGCCAGATGAGAGAGAAGACCAATAAATATGAACATCAGGCTCCTTTTACCATGACTGCTCTCTTTATTCAGTTTATGTCAATACTCAGATTGTCTATACATATTTGAACTGACCATAAGCCTTTTCACAGAACATCAGTGATGATAGCTTTCAGAGCAACCACGGATTCTTCATTAGCAGCATGCAGTTTTCTCAGATCTTTTCAGAACCTGCTTAGTACCTGATGCTGGAGTGGGAATAGCTCAGTGATTTCCCCATTGTCTTCCTACATCTTCTATTAATAAATTTATGAGCTTCTAAC
Source organism: Odontophorus gujanensis (assembly GCA_013399175.1). Taxonomy (NCBI): domain Eukaryota; kingdom Metazoa; phylum Chordata; class Aves; order Galliformes; family Odontophoridae; genus Odontophorus; species Odontophorus gujanensis. The sequence goes on along the minus strand of VXAB01007191.1, from coordinate 302,723 downwards.
TCTTCCACCCCTCCAGACTCATTAGGCAGGCATGTGCTATAAGAAGGGGGCTGTCTCCTGGACACAGAGCAGAGGCCCTGAGCTCTTCTCGGCACACGCAGGGTGCTCAGAGTTGTCCACCAGCTGCACAGACCATTTGTGCTATGAGGTCATTCAGCGCTACCCCATCGCTAAGGAATCTGCTGGCCACCTTCCTAACAGCATAGCACAATGTCCCACCTCTCCTGCCAGCTAACACAGCAGGCTCACACTGAGCCAAGGCCCCACTCCCCGCAGGTGCTTCTCAACCATGCTCTCCAGCATCAGCAAAGTCCCTCACACCTGTTCCATTCCAACCTCCTCTTTGTGCTGTTCTTTTCACCACTGCCAGCCTGATAAAGGTGCCAACAGAGCAGGATGAGTTGGCTGTGAGTACAACATTGAGATACCAATGTTGAGAGGGAACACACTGAGAGGGAAATATGGTAGGTTTTCACAGGAGAAAAGACTGGGCTTGAAGAGGAGGAGTGGAACTTGAATGGTGGTGCAGAGATTCCGTGTTTTGATAAGAAATCTCTCTGCGGATGGAGAGGGGGCCATCTACTCCCTAAATAGTGGAGCCCAGGGATGACAGAGATAACAAGGCTGGCAGTACAGGGGCTTGTCAAACAGGGCCTGCCCAACAACAGTGTCCCTGCAAGATGAGCAGGGCAGGCCCAATGATGGGAGCCAGGTTCAGCTGCAAAACCAGGTCATCAGGAAAGTTTGTGATGACAAGCAGGTCCAAGGTCCATCTGAGAAGTTGATCTGTAGGCCAGAGTCAGTCCCTGTGCTGTTAACCAGTGTTAGTCCAGCATCTTCTAGGCAGACAGTTCATGTGTCAGAAGGGAGGCAGACAGTCCCAGTGGAGTGTCAGCAACAAACACTTGTTTTCTGACAGATCTGAATAGCTATGGGGCTGGAATGGCCACATAGATGGAGCACACTTACCAGCTGGGCTCTGGAGCTGGCTGAAAGCAAGCTGCCCAGGGAGGTGGTGAAGTCATCGTCCCTGGAGGTGATCAAGAAATGTGTAGATGTTGTACTTGGAGACATGGTTTGGAGGGCAATATTGGTGGTAGGTGGACTAGATGATCTTAGAGGTCTTCTCCAACATTAATGACTCTATGATTCTATGATCACAATGTGGGGAGGTCTCTATTGAGGCCAACTGGTGCTTCCCATTGCCCACTCTAGGTCTGCTTCATTTTTGTCCAAATTCCTCTGAAAGACACCCACTGGCACAGGCTTCCAACTGCCTGTGACAGTGCCTCTTCTGGAGAAGAGATGACAGGGGAGGGAAGATGTAGTAGTTACAGTAAATAGGTATTATAAAACATTGAATGGAATAAAAGGTGAAAATAAATTACTGCTTACTATCTTTTCAAAAAATATCAGAACAAGAGGTAGGTGCAAAAAAAGGTACAAGGTTTCTTCATACAGCATGCCCTCATCCTTGGATACTTTGCCTCAGGGGAGTGTGAGTAATAAACATTTATGTGGTTTCATAAAATAAGTGGACAGAAAAACTGCACAAGAAAAGCACAATTAAATACAGAGATTCAACATCTGTCTCAGGCTGCTGGAAGCTAAGAGAATATTTGGAGGGACTGACTACATACTTCCATGCTGTTGTATCTTCCACAAGGAATTTGCCACTGGACATTCTCACAGTCAGGATATGTAGTTAAATGGTCTTTTATTCTGATCTGGCTCAGCTGTCCTCATTCATTCTTCTAATAAAATTCTGTGGTGACATTACAATTTCTCCCAGAACAGCCACATACTTGCTATTTGAATGTCTGGTGAGTAAGTCTCTGTTCTAGGCTGGGTTTCCATCTTTGCGATCTTTCCCTGCCAGGGTGACTCTCTCTTTCAGAAGAGTTAAGGAGATAGGAGGGAGCTTGCCTGGTAGGTAGATCAGAGACCTTAGAGGACAGAATATTTCCAGAGATGGAGAGAAGACCAACCCTGAACAGTAGTGTCTTGGATTGTTTGTCCTTTCTATTAAAAAACCACCTGTGAATGCCTTGTCTTCATGATGGTACCATAGCAGCGTGCAGCAAGACAATTTTTAGAAATAATTATTATATATTATATNCTTCTAGGCAGACAGTTCATGTGTCAGAAGGGAGGCAGACAGTCCCAGTGGAGTGTCAGCAACAAACACTTGTTTTCTGACAGATCTGAATAGCTATGGGGCTGGAATGGCCACATAGATGGAGCACACTTACCAGCTGGGCTCTGGAGCTGGCTGAAAGCAAGCTGCCCAGGGAGGTGGTGAAGTCATCGTCCCTGGAGGTGATCAAGAAATGTGTAGATGTTGTACTTGGAGACATGGTTTGGAGGGCAATATTGGTGGTAGGTGGACTAGATGATCTTAGAGGTCTTCTCCAACATTAATGACTCTATGATTCTATGATCACAATGTGGGGAGGTCTCTATTGAGGCCAACTGGTGCTTCCCATTGCCCACTCTAGGTCTGCTTCATTTTTGTCCAAATTCCTCTGAAAGACACCCACTGGCACAGGCTTCCAACTGCCTGTGACAGTGCCTCTTCTGGAGAAGAGATGACAGGGGAGGGAAGATGTAGTAGTTACAGTAAATAGGTATTATAAAACATTGAATGGAATAAAAGGTGAAAATAAATTACTGCTTACTATCTTTTCAAAAAATATCAGAACAAGAGGTAGGTGCAAAAAAAGGTACAAGGTTTCTTCATACAGCATGCCCTCATCCTTGGATACTTTGCCTCAGGGGAGTGTGAGTAATAAACATTTATGTGGTTTCATAAAATAAGTGGACAGAAAAACTGCACAAGAAAAGCACAATTAAATACAGAGATTCAACATCTGTCTCAGGCTGCTGGAAGCTAAGAGAATATTTGGAGGGACTGACTACATACTTCCATGCTGTTGTATCTTCCACAAGGAATTTGCCACTGGACATTCTCACAGTCAGGATATGTAGTTAAATGGTCTTTTATTCTGATCTGGCTCAGCTGTCCTCATTCATTCTTCTAATAAAATTCTGTGGTGACATTACAATTTCTCCCAGAACAGCCACATACTTGCTATTTGAATGTCTGGTGAGTAAGTCTCTGTTCTAGGCTGGGTTTCCATCTTTGCGATCTTTCCCTGCCAGGGTGACTCTCTCTTTCAGAAGAGTTAAGGAGATAGGAGGGAGCTTGCCTGGTAGGTAGATCAGAGACCTTAGAGGACAGAATATTTCCAGAGATGGAGAGAAGACCAACCCTGAACAGTAGTGTCTTGGATTGTTTGTCCTTTCTATTAAAAAACCACCTGTGAATGCCTTGTCTTCATGATGGTACCATAGCAGCGTGCAGCAAGACAATTTTTAGAAATAATTATTATATATTATATATATTTATATTTATATTATTATTACATAATAATTATCTGAGGGAAGCTCAGGAATTTCTCCGATTTTTCTCAGGCTTTTGGAGGAAGGGATTTACTCCTCTGACAATGGCATTCTGGTCCACCTTGCTTAATCAGGAGGAAATTCTCAAGAACTGTACCACACTGAATCAACCTTCAACATACCAGATCTGAAAGTTATAAAGAGCATAAGAATGTGCCATTAAACCAGTGGCCCATCTAACCCGATGTTTTCCTCCTACAAGCAGAAGCCTACCCACTTTCTGCAGTCTGTTTTCCTAGTACTCTTTCAACATCTAAAAGTCTTGTGTTATGGAAGCTGGAGGCTGCAACTCTGCCCAGTTCTTTTAATATCATAAATCTATATCATCCCTTTTTTGAACCCACTGATAGCATTGGCCTCCACCATCTCCTGTGGCATCAAGTTCCCTAAGTTCACTCAATACTGTGTAAAGAAATACTTCCTTGTTTGTTTTAATTCCTCTTATGCTAAATTCACTGTGTATCCTCTAAGTTGTCATGTTGCAGAATTTGATGAAAGATGCATCCACCTTGTTCATCATCTTCATGATTTTCATGTCTTCTCCCAACTTTACCATCTCTCTAAAAGAAGAGCTTTCCAGTAATCCCTCATAAAACAACTACTGCATATCTGATCTCAGTTGCCCTTCTCTGTACCTTCTGTAATTTCATCATGTCTTTCTTGAAATATAGAGACCACAGCAGCCCCCAGAGTTCAAGAACAGAATGCATGGAGATTTTATCTGGGGCTAAAATGGCATCCTCTGTCTAATTTTAGTTACTATTATCAATATGCCCAACATTTCTTTTGGTTATTGCCAAAAGAGTAATAAATGCGAATTCCATGATCGCCTTACTAATTTAGGACTGTAGATCTGAGTTCTGAAATCAGCATCATGTAGGTATGGGTTGGATTACTTTCTCTAAATGGGAAATATTTTCTCTAAATGAGAAAATAAACTTACTTAGATTTACTAAGTTTTGGATTGCTAAATTTTTGAGTACTATGTATTCTGAAGTTCATTTGAGAGTTTTCTGCCCAGCCTCTTGGCTTTGTGTGATTCTCCTTAAGTTCCTTGCCATCAGAACCATATTTCTGTGCCCAAAGTAAGTCAGTATCAGCCTTAGACCTGATTTCATTGGTCAGTTGCTTCTCCAGTTTATTTGTAAAAATGCTTAATAAAACTAGTTCCAGCAGAAACTCCTGGGGTATCTTCACTCTTCATCCTTTGCTCATCTTTCATTCCACAAGATGACCTTTCCTTTAACCCTGTAGTAATTTAGTTCCTTTATTTATTCTCAGTGAGGAACTTTGACAAGGGGGTTTTGGAAGTCTGAATGTGTTGTTTTGCCTAGTTCGTTTCTAGCCACATGCGTATTAAGATCATTCCAGAACCCCATCCTTCCAGGACCCAATATGGACATAATATCCCTTTACAGAAGCCATATTAACTCTTTCTCAACAGATGGTTTTTACATACTTTTCAGTCTTACTGTCTATCATAGACACCACTGTCTTGCCACAGAAGGAAGTCAGATTCCCTCCTTACTTTTCAGAGCAGGAGTTACACTGGCAATCCACAAGGGTTCTGGCACAGAGACATTATTGACAGGTTATACAGCTTGGCCAGCAGTTCACAGTTTCACATTTGAATTCCTTCACGACTTTCAGGAAAATGTCATCCAGTCATGGTGACTTATAAATATTCAAGGTATCTGGTCTTATTTTAAGAATAACCTTCCTTTTCTGATCAATCCACTGCAAACATGTCATCAGGAATTGAAATCTCCCCAACATACAGGGTACTTCCTACTCTCTGGTAGAAGTAGGAACTGTATCTCAGGGCTTCTCTCCCAGGAATAGATAAAATAAACGAGCTTGAAAGCTTTCTAAAGTCCCTGGGAGAAACATTTGAATTATATCATGACAAATCCACTTCTCACAAGCAGATTTGTCTTGTCTCTTTCCTGGAAGCATGACTAGTAGTGTGGCTACTGCTGCATCTGCAAGGTCATACTATTGAGAGGCAAAGGAAAAAACTGAGACTAGTCTGGAAAAATACAACACATGACACTAGAGGGAGATATTAAACTAAGCAGAAGTATATTTATTGTATAGTTTCACTTAGCTGCTTTGAAATTCAGCATCACAAAAAGTGATGTGTTGCATCTAAATCTTTCAACCATTCATTTATCTGCATTGGTAACTTCCCAAGACCCCTGACTTCCCAAGACTTTTCAGTTTTGTTTGTCCCTGTGGCCCAGTGATACATCTCTGGTGCAAGAAGAGACTAATGCCTCTATCCATGAATGCCTGAAGTTGTGTGACAAAAGTAAGGGAGAGACACACAGATAAGCAAGCAGAATCAAAACAAGAAGAAAAAAAATTATTATCCTGGTGAGACGTTATTGGATGAACATGTATGAGGGAGTAGGGAATTCATCTTCAACATCCTTGTTACCACATTCTTCTTTCTCCACAGAAAAGTAAGGCAAAACAGTCTTGGATGCCTTAATCAGCCCCTGGTTCTTTCTAGCCTGGGTTTTCCTCCATGTAGGAGCTACTCTTTCAGTCCTTGGAGATACATCAGTTTGCACCATGCATCTAGGGTACTGCCCTCTGAGGGATGATCTGTAGGCATGTCATGAGCTATAGGGCACACTGTGGTGCTCCATCCTTAGGGAAACTCAGATTCAATTTAGTTCATCCAGAGAGGAGATTTTGTCAACCTCTGTGATCACTTGAAAACTGAGGCTTCACTCTTGGGATGCTCAGAGTCCTCCCTCATGAGAGAGTTGATTCATGAGGTTCCAGGTGCTTTTCTCCACAGCCACTAATCCATACTGGTCAAAATGGCCAGCTGCCGGTGATAAAACCAGAACAGTAATTACATGTTTTCCTCTATTAGGAAAGATGCACATGAAATCATCTTCCATACTAGACATACAAACTCTTTAAAAGCTATCCATCTCTTGGAGTCTCGGCAGATCTTCCCTATCTCTGCAGCGGGTGAAATGACAACAGCATTTGTGATGATCTGGCTGGAGTACAAATCGGATGACTCTATGTAATGTTGCCCAGTGGCTTTCTGCCACAGCTTGGAAAGCTGAAAGCTCTCTAGCTAATGCATTATTTTATTTCAGTGATCTCATGTTTAAAGCATCATTTCTTTAGCTTGAGGCTTTCCCTTGGGGTCAGTAAATTCCACTTTCAAAGAAGGTTTTAATTCCTTGGTGAGTGACAAGCTGGAATGGTGATGTGAGCCCTAATCCCTCTTTTGAGTAGTGAATGGAGCTTCTCCTCATTAGTACATCAGACATGCTACCAAATATATCATGAGCTTCTCCTCATTAGTACATCAGACATGCTATCAAAGATATCATGGGACTAGCAATCACCAGTTTGCAACAAGCCAGCTGGACAACAAGACATGGAAAGGTCTCCTTCCAACCCCTCCAGCCTGTAAGGGACTCTGCAGGATCCTCCCTCCTCCCCTTCTACTGGTGTAGCTCAAGACAGTGCATGCCATTTTCTTTTCCTTTCTCTCCCATGTCTTTTCTCTCCTTCAAACTGATCATTCCTCAGTTTGCTTGGAAGAGGAAAATTATTACTTAAAATATGTTCATTTTATTCATTCTTTCTCTATTTCCTTCTCTTTAGAATTAATTTCTAGCTCCTTGTCCTACTGAAACATCGTAACATTCCTTTTCTACCAGCTGTGTCCCCACCACTTGGTACCAGCACAGTGAAACAAATACATAAAGTGATAAGCAAGGAAGGAGAGTGGGGGAAACCACAGAAAATCAGAGACAACCATTTTCCCTCAGATTGCTTTTGTTTCACTGAGGATTCATTTCCATTGTCCTAAAAACCTTGCTGTCTACTTCCCTGCCATTATCCTGGGTTCAGCACTTCCTGGGAATCTAGCTTCTCCGTTTGGCGGAAGATATAAGAACGAGCTGGCAATAGCCATGAAGTAACCTGACAAGGCCATTTTTCTCTTACAGTGCCATTGCTCACAGTACAATGAAGGAAGACTTGCTATAGTGGGCAGTGTTTGTCTCCTTATCTTTGCCCATTATGTCAAGGATACCCATGCCTTTTAGGAAGTGTCAGCACTGCCAGTGACTTTTTCAACCTGACAACCCGATTCTCCTTGTCCTGTCCTACCACTGACCTCCTACACCTTCCCCTTAGCTTTTCGTTGTGTTTCCATCCCTTTGTGCTCACAAAGACATTCAACAGATTCTTGGCAGGCAAAAAGCCTCTGCACAGGTAAGAGGCACTTCGACTGCTGGAGTTGACCAAAAGTGTCTCCCCTGGGTCTGTTTGCCTCTTATTCATAGTGGATCTTTTCCTTCTATCTGAGATGCATGAGCCCTCTACTTTTGCCGTAACTCTGACTTTCAGCAGCCAACACCACATTCTGCTCTCTTCAGTGCCTGACTCCCACTACCCTACCCCTCCAAAGACAGGCAGACAGATAGGGATGGGCCTCAGCAGTATTTTGTAGAGGCAAGAAAACAGGATTAAGTGACCTCTAGCCATGTTGCCAGGCACGTATTACAAGCCTAGTCCTACCTGGAAGTCTTTTGACTATAAATAACAATTTTGAGATGACATAACCAGCAAAGACTGTATAAGCAAAGTGCCCTGCTAATGAGGCTACAATGCTTGTAGCCTGGCTCAGACTATAAGAGAACAAGTTTGTGGCTTCTTGCAACAGCCTTCACAGAGCCAGACACAGTAGTTTGCTTTCTGCCGTGGTATTACACAGCAAAGTGATAACAGCAAGCATGGGCCCAGAACAAGGAACAATAAATAACATATCTGAAGGGCACTGTTACTTTTGGTCTTCTGGCTTTGATTTTAATGATGTGCATTTATAGCTGCATTAGCTATTTATCATAACTGAAAATATACGGGATAGCAATGAAATTATCTCATTTTCCCATAGCTAACTTCAATTTAATCTTTAGCTCTTAAACAGGAGTCATGATGAGGTCTCCAGGTGCTTTACAATGGAGGGAAAAGCCAATAACAGGAAAAGAGAACAAACCATTGCTTGAGCCTAACATCAGAGTATTCATCCAGCCAAAAGTAAGACCAGAAAGTCCACCTTGTACTGGTCATTACTTTGGGTCCTGTTGGTAGTCCCAGAAATAGTAACCTTCTCCTTATGCTCAAAGGAGTCAAAGGAAGCCATAATGTTTTGCCTCACTGCTTTGTTGTTGTTGTCACTGTTTTGTTTTTATCTGAGAGCAATTGTTTATTGGTTATCGGGCCACTCATCTGAAGTATTCTGGAAATTTTCTTAATTTTATGAAGAGTCTGAAAAAAGGAATGATTCTTCAAGAAATATTCAACAATTGGTAAGCTCAACACCTGGTAGAAAAACCGAAGAACAGTTTAATAGTGCAGATAATTTCTGATCCCCTTAGCAAATAACATTACCATAGCTTTGCCTATGTTCATGGCAAGCTACCAGCCCAGATACAAAATTTCCTCACCAGCTCTGTATATAGCTGAGGCTGGAAGGAAAGGAAATGTGTTGCCACAGGTGTCACCATCTGCTCCATTATGTGAAAGGGGAACTTTGTTTTGGAGCTTTAGTAGCCCATTACACTCCCCACTTTCTGAAGTTACGTTTTCTGGTATTTGCTGGACTTTGATATACTGCAGTGACAAAGACCAGAAACAGGCAAATAAGCAAAATGTGCTGAAGGAGATTTCTAAGGGCATAAAGAGGAGACAGGCGCCAAACTCTCATCACTCTTCTCAGAGAGTTCTGCAACAAAGTACTCTCTGTGGTGCTACCTTCATTTTTCCTTGTCTTCAGTGAAATTAAGCTAGGTTGCTTTGTGTCCCTGTGACAAGCGTACTTCCCTGAAAAACAGTCCCATCATCACAAATTTCTAAAGGCTAAGCTATTACTCATTGCCTGCAATGAAACACAATGAAATGTCAATAGTTAAAGGATCAAAGTCCAGTTTGCTAAAACCTCTGGTGTGTGGGCAATCACAGTCTGAAATAGCAAGTATAGAGTGTCTGTGGATGTGGTCAAAATGAATTACAACGAAGTTGGCAAATGGATTAAAATTGAATCTACTGGTGTAGTCACCTCTTCCCCTCATCCAACAATTTTCCTCATGGATTGAAAAAAATCATAGAATCATAAAATCAGGGAACTGTCTTGGTTGGGTAAGACCTTCGAGATCACTAAGTACAACCATCAGCCTAACTTATGAAGTGCCATTGCTAAACCATGTCCTTTAGTGCCATGACCATATATCTGAAATACCTCCCGGGATGGGAACTTTGGCACTGACCTGGGCACATTCTGGTGCATGAGACTTGCTGCCTTTGGGTCTTGCTAATTGCAAAAGTGTTGGGCTGCTGCTTGGCTGCAGTGAGAGGGCATCAGCAACCGCTTCCATCCCCTCAGGGTCACAGGGCATAGTGCTGGGACATGCATGGGAGTGCAGTGGGCAGACTGTGGTTACGGCATTCAGGAAGCGGAAGACATAGGTTTCATGCTTAGTGGTGGGACCCAGCTGGTTCTAACTTGCTCCCCTCTCCTTCTCCAGATGCTGCATTGGTTCAGCTGGTTGCACCTCTTAGCCCAGAAGCGTCTCTTATCCAGCACAGTTACCACTCAGCTTCCTCCCTAGGACCTACTCTGAAGAAGACCAAGTCAACCCCCCCTCCACAAGACCCAGCATCAGAGTTCCCTGGAGCCAGATGTTGCTGCTGAGTAATGCAAATTCAGCCTGGGAAGGAATGTTGCTAGTCATAATTGTGCAGCTGGAACTGTGCAGAGGGCATATTGTTAAAGCAAGTGCACAATCTTCTGTAATCTACCATAAAGTGTGAATACCATCCTGCCTACAGGCCAGAAGATATTGTATATAAATATTTATACTATTCCCACATTAATTTATGGGGGTTTTGGCACTGCTAGGTCTGAGAAAGAGAAGTGCTTTTCTATGTCCCATCTGACTACAAGGTGCGCACTGAAAGATCTGTTTGGAACCTGGAAGCCATAAAAGCTGAGAAAAGTGGTAAAAATAAAATAATCACTGTCAGTTTTAGACACCTTGGTAAAAAGAAACAATAAAGGCTAACAGAGTGGAGTGGAGAAAATAGAGTAGACTTGAAGATTCATTGAGTATCATTTGTTGCCATAAAGATTGCACTGAAAACTCATAAAAGATTTCCCACTTAGTAAGAAAAGGAGAAGAAAATGGAGAACTAACAGTGAAGTCTGTGTAATATGAAACTGATTATACATATCAGATGTTATCAAAATATTTGTATCAGAGAACAGCAACGATGACCCAGAATTTAACTTCTTGGAAGGCAGAGGATCAAGTAATTTAGATGTGAGTTATGTTTTCTGTAACATAAAGGACTTAATCTTCTTGAGAACAGGAGGTTACCAGCAGTGGACAGAATATGAACTTTTGTTCTTCAGGACATTGATCTTCATCATTTTCACCTAACTCATCCAGCCCCTGTTGTTTTCCTCAGGAAGTTCTCTTTCACTTTAGTCCATTCCATTTCCTTCCTTGGTACAACACCTTCTCAGTGAACAAAATCCTATTTGGTCGGTGAAAGGTGGGAGTGGGATTCTTCTAGGTTCTCTCTTCCTGCAGTGTTCTAAAATACAACTGCAGGGTTCTCTGTGGGGAAGGGTTCTGCAAGTTCTTCTGTATAGTACTGCTTATTCAAGGCTGTCAACAAAGAACTTTGCTTATAGAATTACTTACAGAAAGCCAAAACTTCTGATGTTCCTGTGTCACCCTCATCCAAGGGAAGAGGGAGAAAGACAGCATCAGCTGACGGTGTTGCTGTTCAAATTTCTCTCCCTATGCTGCAGTCCTAGAAGGTAGAGATGTGTATGAGGGGGTTTAATTAAAAAAAAAAATTGCAGAAGATCAACATTTCATATTTCACATGCACAGTGCCAACAGGGAATCTCCCCGAATATGATTAAATTGGCAGAGCAGACTGTTGGAGTTGGATAAATCTAGAAAAAGACTGTGCTGGCATAAGGACTTACGTAATTTCATAACCTATATGCCTATATGTCAGTGCTTTCCAGATGCAAAGGACATTTCTCAAATGCCAGTTTTGTGAACGCGTGAATTTTTCGGTAGAGTAAATGTTAACATTGTCAAAATTCTGAATTTTCCATCTCAAGCCCTGTATTTCTACAGCCTCCAGTGATGACAAATATGAATACATGATGAAATGCAACATCTGTCCTAGAGCAAGCCACTCTGAGTTCTCCAATGATGATTAATTTTGACAACATTCTACTAACAATGCTGCTCACAGTTTCACTATTGCCACGTCTCCAATGAAATTCAGTAAAGCTTAGCCCAGTTCTCAGAGACATCTGCCCGTTCACTTAAAAAAAATACCAACCCTGCAGTCTGGCATGGCCAGCTGAGATATTACTGATCGCCTTCTGTGAAACATATTGGTAGGGCATTAATAAAGGAAATGGAGAGCTTTTTATTTAAAATCCAAGTCAGGCAGTGGTTGTGGGATGTTTGATTTCATTGGCTCTATCTGTTCTCATAGCAACCCCAATAAATGGGGCAGGAATCCACAGGTGGGAGCTCAGTTCACACTTTACAGTCTTTCTGAGCCAGATGCTGAAGTCACCCTCTGGGAAGGTTTGCACATCATTATCCTCAGGTTTCAGCAGAGCTGCGTGGACATGTGCATGGGATGTGGCCGCACCAGTGAAAGGAGGTGTCTGCCGTTCCTCCCTGCCCTCATTTTCTCCTGTGTGTGCTGAGGGAGGGACCCAAGGGGAAGATGCGTGCATGAGGGAGCTGCCAGGAATGTCTAGCAGAGGGTCTGGGGAAAAAGGAATATTGGGGGGCAATGGAGCTGTACCTTCATGGGGAATACTCCATGAAAGCTGAAGAAGGCCCCTGGGATTTCACTGAAGGGAAATTTGGCCATGCTTAGTACCACAGCTGTATCTATTTCTCCAGCTTCAACGGTGCAGGCAAAGTCTCACCAAACAAATACACTGAGAAGGAAAAGAGGAAGAAAAGAGGAGCAAAAATACAGTTACAGTGCTCTCACAGCTAATCTGTCACCAAGGCTGTGTTGCGGGAACTATGCATGACCCATCCTTATACCTGAATCAGTAGCAGTAGAGAGAAACCTGATGGCAATTAAAGTATTGGTGATGATTTATATTGAGGTCAGTGCTGCGTTAGACTCAATTCTGATTGAGGAAGAAGGAGAGCAACTGCCTGAGACCATGTGAGATGACACCGGATTTGAATGAAGTTGATTACAAAATCATGCAGTGCATTTTCCTTGACGGGGGGGTTGGGCAGAGTGAGAAAAGGAAGGATCAGCATATGAAGCTCAGCTGGTATTGGGGCTTTTTTATGGGGATAATGCAAAGGAGGAATCAGTGAAGGACACTGGTGCTTTGTGGAAAAGATGTTATTAAATGTCACATGATCCTGATGTGGAGGATAGACCGATAGTGTACATTGCAGCTGCATCCATATGCTTGCAAGTGTTTCAGAATCAAGAAGCGGGCGTATAGGGGGGAGATAGCAGCATGTTGCTGGAACAAGAGAACAATGTGCCCTATAGAAAGACTGAGGCATAAGGGTAGCTAACTGCTATCTAGTGGCAGAGAACTGTAATCTAGTATCTAGTGTCTACTAGTAACTAGTATCTGTAAATCCCTCAAAAATAAGAATGGCAAAGTGCTGGCTATCACCTGGAAGAAGAACTAATCCCACAAACTCTGGTAAAAACAGAAGTATCCAGAACCACGTTTCATTCAGCATTCACAGAATAAGTCAGTTTTGGCTGTATTCTGGAAGAAAATAGTTTGAGAAGTCCCTGCTCTGCTATATAAATAATGTCCTATCCTGTTTTTAGTTCACCCTGTCCTCGATTCTTTCCAGATGGGAGAAAAAGAGCATGCATTCACATTTTCAAAGATAGAAAAAAAATGTGGTAGCTATCAACGGATACTGCGGCTATTTAAACTTAAATAGACCATCTTTGTTGATGGAGCTTTCCCTCCATGATGCATTTACAGGCAGAATTAGTACATCTTTGTCAGCCTTCATTTTGCAAGACTAATTAAGCTCTTTTTCTTTGCTCTTGGAGACAAGGTTTTCCCAAGTTGTGCATAAGAGCTTCTGTGCTGCAAGGGCCTGCAGGAGCATTTCCTGTGATGTTCTGCAGATTCTTAGTGGAAGGGTCTGACAGCTGGGACACACAGAGCTGCCTTCCCCTTCTCCCAGTATGTGGCATAAAAATTCCTTGAGGAAGAGTATCAGAACTGTCCCTATTTATTAACCAGAAAGAAACAAAGAATTCAACCAATTCAATTTTAATACCATATGTGTTCCTGGCCTGAACACCGTGCTGTGGTAGCAAGCTGGAAATCTCACAGCCCAACAACTTTAAACACAGCTTTTACGAGAGCATTATCAGTGTGGACAAATAGTTTCAACAATTTTTTATTACACGGATAGGAATACAAGAAATGGAATCTTTCAGATTCTAGAAAATACCCTACATCATATTCTAATCATTTTAAGGTACAAGAAGTTGAGTTAAAAACAAAAAACTTCACAGCTACAGCTTTCAGCATTTCTAAAAATGTATACATCTCCTTAGAAAATAAGTGCATATAAGTAGTGCTATTCTAAGAGGCATTTACAAAATATTTTGATGATTTTAAGAACATTTTAATCAATATAATATTTATTTCTGAATTCATATGCCATTGGTTTGTTTTATGGGCGCATGATTTCTGCTACATGTATTTATTCAGCCAGTTGATCATATCCCTTCGTCCTTCCTCAATATAAGGTTTATCCTGAGGATTGATGTTTTCTTTTTTGCGGTGCACAAAACCATGAGTCTGTCCAGGGTAAATTTTAACTTCATAATCAACTTTACTGTTTTGTTTAAGCTTCTGCTCCAGCAGGGTGACCTGTAACAGAGAACATACCATCTTGGCTGAACACTGAGTTAGCATTTAGTAGGTATTTACAGCCTTTTTTTTTTACTAGGTTTTTAATTTTTGGTTTGTTTGTTTGTTTTTGTTTTTTTCTCCAGTAAAATGAAAGCATGCAATTGTACAAAACTGCAAAATAAATGTGTAAGTTACTCTAGTAATACCTGTAAAGATAGAAGCACGTACCGCTCATTGTCATGTGAAGGATAACATGCAGTCATTGCTACAAGTAACTGTTGATAGGCTCCAAGAAATTAAAACCTGGCAATATTTTGAATCCATTTGAAATTGAGGGAGGAGATGAACAGATGCAAAACTGGCAGATCAAAATTACCGGGATTTTTGCCAGGAAAACACTCAAAGAAAACACACCCTCCTGTTTGGTCCCCTTTGTATATCATCTTGGTGGATCATTGTAGATCTTTGTAGATCATTCTCCAGATATTCTCCACCCTTTCTCCCAAGGAAGACTTCTGACAAGTGTAGCAGAAAGCAGAAGTTCTGCAGGACTAGCAGTTCTCACATATAAAAAGTCCATATTTTGCAACTGAGGCAGAAAACATTTTTAGTGTCTCTGTAAAACTTTTTGGGTAGAAGATACACAACATAAATTTGCATAGAAAGGGTAAAAAAGTGCAAATTCATCTTCTGGTTTCTCTTAATTAAATATTGAATTACAAAACAAGCACAAAAAGCATGGAAATGGATATCTGCAATGGGAAACTCACTTGCTCCAGAGGGATAATTTCATCTTTTTCAGCAAAAATGAAGAAGGTTGGGTGAAGCAAACTGCATTTGTCATCAAAGAACCTGATCACTCCTAGGGGAAAAGGAAAGGCATGTGAAGTGACTCATGTTAGTTAGAGGTTAAATTACTACTACTAAAGCTATCCAGTCAAAATAAAAGACATTATAAGAAGTTAGAGCTGATCAGATTATAAAGGAATTAAATGCACTCAGTTTGAAAGTTTCTTTTGTTTTGAGAACTTCCCACGTTTTGGGTTGCTATTAAAGATGAAAAGAACAGTTCTGCCTGAAAAGTTCACGGAAGAATCATTACTGGTTTACCCCATTCTCAATTTAAGTAGTCAAATTACATAATGATATTTCGTAATCACATCACCTTCTTCTTCAGTAAGCTGTCACACTGAGTTTTATTACAGGAATGCTCCTACAGAACAGCTTCCTGCTCTGGTTGTGCCCTCCCACAACACAACAGCCATCTGACACTTACCATAGAGAGACACTCCTGTCTTTAAATCAGGATTTTTCAGCATCAGGTGTTGTACTGCTGCTCCACCCCAGCAGAACCCAATTACACCAATCTTCTTTGCACCACAATGTTCCTTTAGATACTTCAGGACAACATCAACTTCTCTAAGAAACATACATGAAAGAGAATTAAGGTTTGAGCTCTGCTCCCCTGATTTCCATGGTGGCTACTGCTGAGATTATGCTGGGTAACTGTTGCCTGTGGGAGAGGGTGGGTGACTGCCTTTCCCTCACTTGCACTTTTACTCCTTCCTTCACTTATTAAACTAGCCCATGAGCTTCCTCACATTTTTCCTCCTATTCTCCCCCTTGTCCTGCCTGGGAGCAAATGGTTGTGTGAGTGCTTGGTGCTGGCTGAAGTCCCACAGCGCTACAATTACTCATTTCTAAATTATAGGATGAACTGTAGGTGAGAAAACCAAGGAGAAAGCAAATAAATTCATTCTTCCCAGACCACTGTAATTAGAGCCTGAGGGGATTTTACAAACAGTAAACCAATTAATTTCACAAGTGGCAATACCTGTTATATAGCCCAACATTAATAAAATAATATAACAGTGAAGAGATTTCAGATAAAAATGTAAAGAATATGACTAGGAAAATTGGTAAAGTAGTATGCTGTGAAGTTGCTGGGATCTGATGGGGAGCAGAACTAATGTTCCTTAATTAAATTTTGTTAGGTGATTACAGCTACACCTTGCCTGAAGCCTATGGAAGTTGTGCTTGCCTGTAGGAACTGAACCAAATGGAAGTGAAACAAGCCTGATATTTCCCCCAGCTTTTGTTTATTCTTTTCTTTTGAGTCATTAATCTTCCTTCTACTCTCTGTACAAGTAAATAACGGCCACTTTCACTTTGTTTCTCCAAAAATCACTACTCATATAAGCGTAAGCTTGACACTTGAGCTGCATGAAATTTTTGTTTCTGGATATCCAGCTGTATTTGAAACAAAAATAATTTAGGACCTAATCCTGCATCTTTACTGAGGCAAAGATTTCTAGTAAATGAGCACGTCCACAAGCTGAACAATGAACAACCATTGTACTTGTCTATTTTGCCGGCATCTCGTGTTTTCACCCAATCATCAAAGGAAGCCCATTCATTTGAAGGTTTCCACGCTTCTTGTCCCGCAAAAAAATCTGGGCAGATGGCTCTGTAGGAAAAATGAAAACATTTTATGCCCATGACATAGCACTAAGGAGAGATTAAAGGGAAGTCTGTGTGTACTACAACAAATTTGTTTTGTTGAATACACATAGAATTTAATCTCCTTCAAAACATTACACAAGCAACCTTCACTGTTTTTCTATGTCTAATAAACAGAGACAGCATAACTTGCAGATACATTTTGCACTGCTAAAACCCTTTAATTAGTTTGACACATTTTTAATTGCAATTGAAAATCTTTAGTGGTTTCCTACCATATTAGAAAAAAAGAAAAGAGAGAAAGGCAATTACAATTTACATGGTTCATTTCATTAGGGCTAGAAGAAATGATAATGCAATAATACTGGGAGGATGATATCCACCATGCTTTTCACATATCTGAGACCTTGTTTCTTGTCTGCTACAAGCTTGTACACTTCATCTCCATAGAATCACCTTCAACTTCCCTGAAATTTTTGCCAAAACAGCAAACTTGCAATTAAAGATGCAGAATAAGGCTTTTCTTGTTTTTTCCTCTTCTTCTCAGTATTTGCATACTGTCTCACTATGGCAGGACTACTCAACAACATTCTTACGCTGCTTTACCAAACAGGAGACTATTTTAAAAAAAACTTTAAGTGAAACCTATGAAATTGTTCATGTTTGTATGGCTTATAAACAAAAGGAAAGGGAAATGTAATTTGGCTTTCTTATTAAAAAGACACTTTGCAAAGTGCAGGATTTCTTACACATATCCATTGGCTGTTAGCATATCAGCTATGTATCTCGTGTTTGGGAGTTGCCATCCAAATATGTCATGAATCACAATCACTGCTTTGTCTGTGCTGGTGGAGGGTTTGGAGACATATGCCTTGATGTGCCCAACTTGCACTTCCTGCCCACGGCCGCCATAATCAAACTTGTCTCCAATATCACATGGGCAGGGCTTTAACTCGTTCGCCATCTGGAGTGTCGCCCTGGAAAGAGCAGAGAGTACTCACTGTTGAGTATCACAGCACAGCACACTGAAAAAGACCAAATACAGCGGTTTCATAGGCTGCTGAATTTATGAATCACTCCGCTAATAATGTGAACATATTCATTGCTGTCACATCAAAAATGCAACGTGAGCCAATCAGCAAATTTGGCCATTTATGGTATGTAGCTAGAACTTGTGGTCTACAGCAATCCAGCAAAGAGCAACCAGGAAGGCAACGATCACAAATAATTAAAATAGGGATGAAGGCAAAATTTTTACCCTACATCAGGTGTATGTCCTTGCCAGGAATGCATAATGAATAAAAATGCATAAAAAATGCATAATGCATTCAAGAATGCATTAAAAAAAATAATAGGAGAGAGGAAATGAAACAAATAGTGTATTGAAAAACATACTTAGATTTATATTAAATGCAGTATTTTCCTCTAGAAAGCTCAGTGTTCCATAGAAAACCCTTCCAGTGTCAAGAAATCCTTTCTCTAAACCAGCTTCAGCCTCAGATGTTGCAGATTTTGAAGAAGGGTACTTAAGAAATTTGCCAATAAAAATATACTCAGTGGTAACCAGAGTGTCAAATCCTATTTAGTTTGTACTAAAAAAGGAACTCCAAGATAGGAGAAAAGAAAACTGAATGTAAGGAAAAAATCTTGAAATTGAGCCAAATATTTTACAAACAAAGGAATAGTAAGGGTATGGTTAAATTTTACTATTAAATTTTTACTAGTGATTGCTTAGATGAAAATAAACAAGTAAGTCACAAAGGTCAAAAAACAGCAACAGAAATTAACAATGTTTGTGTAGCTTCTTTTTGCCACAAGTTAATGATTTTACGACGCTGACCTTAGCTTAACCAGCTGGGTGAACTGACTCCATATTGCTGCAAAATGATTCAAATAAGTTGCAAAGAGCATCTCTAAACTGTTCAAGAATTTTGAGAGAATGTAGATTAAGCTTTGCCTGAACTCTCCCCAGACAAGCTGCAAAGCCTGTGAGCACTGTGTAAGAAAACTCTGCTTAGTATAGAAACAATAACAGTTGATCTTGACTATGCCAAATATGCTCACAGGGAGAAATGGGGAAAAGCAGGTTACCAACCTATTCCTGAACAAGCATGACTTCAATCACTGTGGCATGGGTGGGACAGCTGCCAGCAGCCAACCAACCTTACAGACAGATCTGCACAGTTATCCAGAACTTTCAGAGATCCAGAAATCTCAGATGAGTTAGTACATCTCATGAGATTTCGTTTTCACTGATGAATATGTCAAGACAAGTTACATTCTATTTTAAAGCTGCATTAGCCCTTGGCACACATGAGTGCAAGTCTAAGCTACACCCCCGCAGAGGTGTTGGTTGTTTTTTTGTTCACCTGCTGTATTCTGATAGATACAAATCCTCATTTAAAATACGTTTGCCAGGAAAAAAATGAATAGACAGGCTTATAAGCTAAAACACAGTATAAACATACAATAGAAAAGAGTTGATAAGTCTTCTTCCTTCCACAAACTGTTTCCTTTTGATTAGACTAAAATCAGAAAACAAAACAAGATCAATTGAATTATTAAAGAAACACATTTTAGAACTTCAGAAATGTGAGTGCTATGCCCTACAGTTCAGTATATCCTGAAAGGCTTTAATTGCATACCTTTTTAATGAAGTTGCCTGATGAAATTTATTGCAAAATGTAAAATATTAAATATTTAAGGGTGCAGATGTGGGTAGAAGAGCTTCAAGCACAAGTCTGTGCAGTGCTGTGAGGTCTCCTAAGGTGTGTCAGCCACACAGGCCTGTAAGCCTTGTAGCATAATCCAAACAGATCAGTGTTTCTACACTTGCTCCAGTAGGTGCTGTGTACAAGTATTATCCTTCTGCAATTCTAAGATGCTATTGAAACTTTTTTTAAAAACAAATCTCCCTGCTTTATATCCAACAGAGGCAGTTTGGGAGGAGCTGTGACCCCACTGCTGCCGCTGTGCTCCTTCTGCTCCCCCATCTCCACCTCCAAGCACTTGAGCACCTGAAGGTCAAACAGCCACTTCAGTTCTCAGCAACCTGAACCAACAATTAGAAAAACATAAAGGTAGTGCTGTGAAGCTCTTCTGCTGTCCTGAGTCTGAGTAGTCTTCATCGCCTTGAGAAGGAAAGTAATGCCTTCCTGAACCACTGTCTGGAACAGTTAGGGAAGAAGTAGCACCCTGGTGGCATTTCAGTGAGTGTGAACTCTGTGCAAAGGCGCATGGACAACGTTCAGGTTCCCCAGATATTCTAAGTCTGCCCTCACTGTGCACTGGCTTTACTATTCTCACAAGAAAAAGCAGTGAAAGTTAAAGAAAAAAACAACCAGCCATGCTTACCCGTAGCACAACCAAGGTATGAGGTGTCAGAGCCAAGCAGCAGAGCACAGCAGGGACGGCAGGCACTGGATGGCAGCACAGACAAAGTGCTAACTCAGAGTGGAAGGAGTGAGAGCCAGGATCAGGTTTCTTCAGACAGGAGTTACGTCAGTCACTGCCTTTATCTGCATGCAACACAGAACCATAAAGTCAAAAGTTCAATTTTTAAGGCCTTCCATTTTATTGTAAGGACAAGAAGGAGGTGCTACTGTGGCAAGTTGTGCTATGTCTGAATATGAAATGTTCCTTGTAGCTTGTACAAAATAGCATTAAGAATGGGAGACCTTTCAAACTTAGGAAACATTTACTTATCTGAGCAATCCATTTAGACAATTTTTTTTCTTTAAGGGTGTTCCTTTGTTTTTAAAGACTGGGCTAGTATCACTTAGAAATACTATGCTAGCATTTATATTCCCTCAGATTAAGTGTTCGTGATAGAGAAATGCTAAGTCATCAGCAGGGTGAGGCTGTGACACAGAGAAATCACTTCAAAGCTCTATGCGTGACAGAGCACAGCAGTGGAAAAAGCGTGAGAACAAGTGAAGTGTACAAAGGTTACTCTTGTGTAGATTGTTCTACCAATCGTTATAACAAATGTTTAAAATGCTGATACATTCTTACCATATCATTGGACATGTTATAGAATCATAGAATCACAGAATTTCTCAGCTTGGATAAGACCCTAAAGATCATCAACTGCAACCTAACCATACTACCCTAACAACCCACCCAACAACACCTACAACCCTCCTAACAATCATGTCCCTGAGCACCACGTCCAAACTGACTTCTCCATTTGAATTAAAGTGACCTCCTTTCCCATCCTTGAACACCTTTGTGAGAAGCTGGAATTTTCTGATCTTCTTTTATTGGATAATTTGGTTTATCCTCTAAAGAGCTTTTTCTTAGAATGTTCATGATCAGAAGTCTCTGTTTTCTCAGAGGCACATCTGAAAAAAGGCACTAAATTCACTTTTTCTTGGCAAAGTGACCTTTCAAACTTAGGAAATATTTACTTATCTGAGTAATCCATTTAGACATTTTTTTTCTTTAAGGGTGTTCCTTTGTTTTTAAAGATTGGACTAGTATCACTTACAAATACTATACTGGCATTTTTATTCCTTCAGATTATTTATGTGTTCGTTATAGAGAAATGCTAAGTCACCAGCAGGGTGAGGCCATTTAGAACTTTAGAATTCTACAATGAAATCATGAGATTCAAAAGCCAGTTATTTGGGAAGTCTTCTTTGGGGGGAATTGTCCCCACATAGAGTTATACTGCACAGAGTGTTGGATTCTCCCCAGTACTTCAAAGAACGCTTCCTTCCAAATGTGAGGGAAATGGGCAGTTGAAATCATTCCTAGAAGAGCCATTGGAGCAATGTTTTACAGAACCTCCTCTCCATTGGAGCTGTTTAGCCCCTGAACTGCAGCACTGTGCCTGTGGAAACTCTGTATGTAAGACTATTCTCCACTACCTTAGTATTAACACCAAACCTTAGAATTTTAATGGGTTTTATTTTGATTTCTCGTTGCTTCTGAGTTCCTTGCTGGACAATCCATTCTACTTTTTTTACTTGCAACTCATGATCTCTGTATGTGCAGTTGTTAGCACTTTGTACTATATTATATACATATCAGTTCTGGATCTTGAAATTCCAGTGAGCTGCAGTTCTATCATGAAGATTTGGCTGTACTTGCAGCAACTTGCATTTACACTCTCAACTTCCAGCAAATGCTGTCTTAGGGTTTTGGTTTTTTTTTCCCCTACAGCTTAGTCAGTGTTAGTTTTACTTCTCAAGTCAATATTTATGAATGACTGCAGTTCTCTAAATACATGAGCTGATCATCCTCTTACACAATAGATAATCTTGTAATGTTAATGGAAGTGCGCTGAATTTGGAGTTACTCAATTTTCATGCTGGGGTAATTAAGACATGATAAACTGCTGTTCTACATTCTTGTTCTAGAAAAAAATGTTATTAATATATTACATACAAATGATATCTTATCAAAAGCAATGCTAAAGCAGCAGTTGCAGACCAAAATTAGTGTTCTCCTTGAAGTCTCCAGGCCAAGTCTACAGTATTCCCTTTGAGAAAGATGAAGGGCCACCAGTAAAGGGGAAAAATCTTTGTGAAAACAAGAAAAAGAAATTGAAAACCCTTTGAGAGATGGTTAATCAATATTGCTGTTTGTTTTTAAGAGAGATACACTACGTATTTCTCTGATATATGTTTAATGTGAGAGATTGACATTATAAAAACTAAAGCTTTCCTAAATTACATTCTCTTCTCCTTAAATCATACAGCAGTTTATGTCAATAGCACTGAGAAGGTGAAAAGGGACGATATCCTACGAAGATCTTAGGCAGCTGGCTTCAGACTGATGAACACATGCCTCTCTCCCCATAGGGTATAACTAAACTGTGGAAGTCCCCATCATGGGATGCACTAGAATCCAACCTTATAAGCAGATTTAAAACAGGACTAGCAAATTCACAGAGGGTAAGTCCATCAGTGATTGTTCAACACAATGACCCAATGGTAAAATTAAGCTTTGGAAGCCCCTGCATTGCTGCTTACCAGGACATGGAGCAAGACAGAAAATTCCCTGAGTAGGCCCTGCTGGAGGCTGGGTAATGAGGTAGATGCAATTTTGAGCTGCTGCAATGCAGGGATTTTTGTTGCATTAAGGGACAATTATGTAACAAGATGCATTATGCAAAAACATCGAACATTCCTACCTTAAGTAGCAGTCAGTGTTTGTAAGACACAATGTAATGTGATGTTTGTACTTTGAGTTATAATTTTTAATTTCTAAACATATCAGGAAATTGTCTGATGGATTTCACAGGACCAAAGGCAACATGAGTAAGCAGTACCCCAGCTGAATAACCCCAGTCCTCAGATTTTGAAACAAGATAAGATACACACAGTTGTGTCGCTTGTTAAATACATACCAGTCAAAGAAACCTAGTGTCTCAAAATGAACTCCACCAAAAAATCAATTTGTGTCCCTATATTTTGGGCCT
The DNA here is from genome assembly GCA_013399175.1 of Odontophorus gujanensis. Lineage (NCBI taxonomy): Eukaryota > Metazoa > Chordata > Aves > Galliformes > Odontophoridae > Odontophorus > Odontophorus gujanensis. Next base: position 279,417 of record VXAB01007191.1, on the reverse strand, counting down.
GTGATTTACATGGGACTTAGATGAACACTGGCCATAATAAACAAACAAGTTATTCTACCATTACTGTAACTTATTTCAAGTATTAAGCTGAATTATATTAAGCTGATTTGTAATCAGACTAGAAACTAAAAAACATATAATTATATTAAGAAGAAACACTTGCACTGATGGTCTAGAAAATCTGTTAGAATATAAAGGCAGATTCAACAACCTGCAAAGATATAGATACAAGAGAAGTACATTTGAAACATATCACAATGCTAAATACACTAAAACTGAATTCAGAGCCTCAAATAGACAACAGTAAATACAAATTGGCTTATAATACACATTCTGTAAGTGTATGTTCCGAAAAAATTCGTACAAAATTTTTTGCACTGTTTAGAATGACATAAATGATGGCAAGATTTTTTGGTTGTCTGCCTTTTGTTTTTCATTTTTTTTTCCAAATTTTGGTAAAAATTGCTGAAAATAAGGATTGTGCCACTTCCATATTTCATGCAGCCATAGAATTATTGAGGGACCTCTGGGGATTGTTTAGTTTAACTCTTAAAAGTCAATTGCAGTGGGTTGCTCAAAGCCTTGTCCAAGTGGAGTATCTCCAACAATGGAAGCTTCACTACCTCTCTAACATTCCAATATTAGAGCACCTTCACAGTAAAAAAGCTTTATCTTATGAGTAATTGGAATTTCTTGTTTTCTAGTTTGCCCCAGTTACCTCTTCTCCTTTCACTGAATACCACTGAAAAGTGTCTGCCTCTATCTGCTTTACCCATTTCTGCATCACCTCTGACTTTAAGTAGTACTGTGAAAACCATGTACAGTTTGACTTCAGTGAGATTTCTGAAGTTAATTTTGGGGTACAGCTAATCAATCATGAACGTAAGTCAATTTATATGAAAGAATCTTTCTTTCTCTACTTCAGACTATGCATGCAAACTGTGAGTTCAAGTTGCATTTTCTGTAGACCAGATCTCCATTTATAAACCTGGACTTGTATGGGTGGCATAAGAAATTATGAACTCATAGATAAATCCACACATGAACAAGTACAGCTCTCTAGAAATTCATTCCACGTGATGATCTTAGCTCACAGGATATGTGGAGACATCTACAAGTAAGGCTTATTAATCATAATTGTATGGACATTCATTAAGACTTCTCAGAAAATAGCTGCTGGTAATGTTGGAAAATGGAATGACTAAATGCTCATAAATCCCAGGCTGAAAGTTTCCTCAGCAACCCTAATTCTTTCCTTTGTGTTATATTTCATAATGCTACTCTTAGGATGGCTTCTTTCATCTATAAGTCCATCACTTTATTAAGTACTCAAATTTAACTAAAGAAAAAAATTTGCAACGTGAACAGGATTTGTGAATGCAGGACCAGGCAAAGACACAGAAAAAAAAAACAACTGAGTTTTTCATTCTGTAAGTATCATGTCTCCAGCACATGGACTAGAGCAGAGTTAGCTGCAATAAAAAAAGAAAAAAGACTGTTCCTCATCTCATTCTTGACTTTATTCACTCCACCAACTTCTCACTTTTACATATTTTCTTCAGTGTGAAGCCTGAAAAAATAACCATGTCTAGATCAATAGAAAAAAAATCCCGCACAGAATTGCTCCCTGAATACATACCAACAGGATTTTTTTTACAACTTTGCTACCTGAATGGCTGGCAATACTTTGACAAAAGAAAGAGACTTAAAAAATCATTCTTATCCTAAGTTACATTAGTCCTTCTATGTTTGGCTACATTTTTCTGTGGTTTCTTTTTGTCTGTTTGTTTGTTTGTTTGTTTTTAATGTATACTCAAGAATTACTAAGCTGAGCATTAACTGATAACTCAGGAAGGAAATTTAAAAATGCAAATGAAAGAAGACGGAAGTTGTCAGCATACTTCGTGAAGTCATCTTTTTCAGCAAAAATGAAAAACATAGGGTTCAGCAGAATGGATTCAATATCAGAACCCTTGATTAGTCTTAGGAAGTATTAAAAAAATAAATCTTCAATTAACTTTTAAGGTAAAATTCAGATTCAAGTGCATCACTCCGTTTTTGCAATGAAAAGTTTGGATGTTTCATGCAGTACGTGGCCAAAAAGATCAGCTTTTTGTCAAGCTACTGTAAACACAGCTTCTAGTAGGACACCAGGATTGAAACTTGATTTAAGTTAGTTTCTTAAGCTACTGACTGAATATCTGTTGGGTTCTTTTGAATTGATGGGAAAGTTAATTCTTTAACAAGTAGTCCAAAGTTTACGTTCCGAGTACAGTAGCAAAGAACAGCTTAACATCGCAGCTTCTTGAGAAGTGCATAAAAGGAAAACTGATATTAAGTAACTACAATCTAGTTGTACAGAGTAACTGGATCAAAAATAACACTGTCTTGCACGAGGGTGACATCCTAGCTCTTCAGTAGGCAGTTGCAAAACATTAGGAAACAGGAAAAGGGAGCTGAGTTGGGAAGATGACCCAATGACAAGTATGTCTGTCCAAACCTGAAATAAAGACACAGCTCCTATGATTCATTCTGAAACTAGGAACAAATTTCCTTATCACCATCTTCTTTGCATAAGAGCTTTATTTCTTTACTGGAAATATCTCTCACCATCAACTGAGAATCTAACTATAAGAAATAATGATAGATCAAGTACTTAAGCTACAAGAGATGTATATGTACGTGCACCTGCTTGTATTATATCCTTGCATTTACCTACAATAGAGAGATATGGGATAGTTCAGGGTATGTCATCACTACGTAATGTACAGAAACACCACACCAGCAAAAAAAAAATCAATTCCTGAAGATCCAATTCATCTTGCCCAGTCACTGTACTCAGAAAGTATTTACCCCTCAAGTAGGTTTCAACATGCAGCCAGAGTGAAGAGAAAGTACTGGTGGGAGAGGAGTACCACAGAAGTGTTTTATATCACCTCAAGACTGTTTTCAGCCCCTTTTTCCTGGTCATGCACTCTGTTTACAATCACAATACATTTGCCTTGCAAACTCCACCTCACCCGCCAACACATACACACAAACCAAATGGCAAAACATTTTATTCACTGGAGTTGACATTTGAAATGTGAACTACCAGTAAGAAATGCCAGGCAAAGTCCAACCCTTCCTTTCCCATTGCAGCAGAGTGGGTACGGATTACAAACTAAGAAGTTTCCACAACAACTGACCCCTCTGAGACAGAAGTTCTCTGAATATGATTCAATTACATCTCCCATAGAGATTTAGTTCTCACTAAATACCTAAACGCAGCAACTTTCAATATAGCTACTCCTAACAGATTAAGAAAGATGTTTTCCCTCCCAGTAAGTCAGTTAGCCTGGTTTCTAATCAGTTTGGCCCCTTCATGGTATTGTCCTGCTAATGTCTTGCTTTTCAGTGTTATTAAGGCAGCAGAATCTCTGCTAGAGACANCTGAACACAGTACTTGAGGTGAGTAATATACAACATAATATGATGTAAATTTTCACCAAGCCACTGTTGAGACAATTGTTCTTGAACCCACTTCAAAGCCAAATAAAAAGTCACAGATTCCATTCACTTTTGAGAAATCGTTAAAAAGTCCACCTTCATCAGTAGTTTAAATGCATCCATTCTTAAAGCAAAACAGAAAAAGAAAAAAGGAAAGAAAGAAAAAGCAGTATCGGACAGTAGCAGGCAATGAGATAATGTAAGGCAATGTGATATCCACCTCTCTGACTCCTTACCTGTTTATTTTTCTGGCACCTTGAGTTTTCAGTCAATCATCCATCTTGGAGCAAGATGGCTTCCAAGCATCTTCTCCAACCATCAGAAGGCTTCCAAGCATCTTCTCCTGCAAAGAAGTCTGGGCAGAAGGCTCTACATGTACAAACATACACAAACAGAATCTAAATTAAGTAACTTTTTAAAATTCTATGACTTTTGGGCCTTTTATACAATGAGACACTTTTATTAAGTCATAATATTATTTTGATTTCTTTTTTCCCTGAGAAAATAACATTTAAATACCATGTTAATTATTCTACAGAAACATCTATATGATTTAGAAAACACTTCTAAGTACCTATATATGATTTTTTCAGTGTTTCCATGTCAAATCATAAAATAAGACCCTGATTACAATTTAGTATTTTGCATAAAACACTATATTCTTGCATTATAGCATTTCATACAAATCCATCATTAATGGACTCTATTAAAATAAAAGTGTTCACAGAAAATAATTATTTACTACAGAGCACATCATGAGCCTTACTTACAAGTTTAAAAAAAATAACGATGGTCTGAGTGTTTAACTGTGAACGTCATTTGGTGACTGGAAAAAGGGAAGTACAGTAAGAGTCCACTCAGTACTACATAGTTCCTGCACCATGAGGGAAGCCAAACTCTGACTCAGGATGACCTCAGCTGAGATGTATTGCATGACCAGCAGCAGAATCAGAAAGGTGCAGTCACCAGGGGATTGCACAGTCTTGGAATGCAAAAGGAAACGAGCAGGGACTCTGCCATCACTGGATCACCCTCAGATAATTCTGTGTGTTCTACCAAGCCCAGACCACAGGGTAGCAATGGGATCCTTGGGAAACCACAGTTATCTTTCACTCACTGAGTGTCTTTGGCTCACTTCCCTGCTCAGAAACACAGTATGTACCTCAAGGATCGTGAAGAAATTATTGCATCAGCTTTGCCTATGGCAAACCGAAGTATGTTGAAAGCATGTTCTTTTGTTTTGTTTTGTTTTGTTTCAGATCCTTTCAGCTCCACAAAGAGATCTTAATCACATGGAAACTGTCCACCGAGATCTTACTTCTGTTATGCTCCAAAGGTTGGAACCACTAAAAGCAACATCTTATGAAACTAATGGCTACACAGTTAGGTAGAGCCTTGCTCTTTGGAGCTGGAGGCCAGTCCCAACTCTACATGAATGTATTGCACACTGCAAGCAGTAGTATACTCAGTTACCACAAGATGCTGCTGTGTTTTAGAATTTAACTCCTGTAGAGCACCAAAGATGAGCATAGAAGTTTTGAAAGGCTGAAAGGGACTTTAATGAGGCATGTGTACGTACATCTCACTCATATGTACATTCAAAATCACATTCAAGATATATAGAATCATAGAACCACAAAATCATAAAATCCTTAGAGTTGGAAGGAACCTCTGAAGGCCATCTAGTCCAACTCCCCTGCAATGAACAGGGACACCACAGCAAGGTCAGGTTGCCCAGGGCCTGATACATCCTCACCTTGAAAGTCTCCAGGGACAGGGCATCAACCACAACACTGGGCAATTTGTTCCAGCGCGTTAAAGACTTTTTCCTTATATCCTACATATACCCTCTTTAGGCTTGAAGCTATCCAAATATATCCTGAATCGCAATCACAGCTTTGTCTATGCTGGCAGGTGGTTTGCAGATATATGCCCTGATGTGCTCAACTTGTATTTCTTGCCCACAACCCTTTGGGAATCTGTTTCATAAAATCATAGAATCGTAGAATCATAGAATGGTTTGAGTTGGAAGGGACATCAAAGCCCAGCCAGCCCCAGCCCTGTGCCATGGGCAGGGCTGCCACCCACCAGCTTAGGCTTCCCAGGGCCCCATCCAACCCGGCCTCGAGTGCCTCCAGGGGTGGGGCACACACAGCTCCTCTGGGCAGCTGTGCCAGGGCTTCACCACCCTGTTTATCGTGATTCTGCTGCCACTCTTAGCAAATCAAAATGGCACCAGTTACTTATTAACAAGAGCTAATCTCTCTTCCTGTGTGAAGAGAGGTTATTACAACATGCACTGTAATAACATTCCTTGGTCTCTGCAGTGTGCAGGCAGAAACAAAATGCACTCTTCAATGTCTAACTCTTTGCAAGGAAAATATCTTAATTGTGTATCCCATTTTAGATTCTTTTAATTAATTCCAACACATGTCAGCTAAGACCTTTCATATGCTTCCATTACACCCTCCCCTCTTCAATTCCTCTGCTACACATCTCTTTAACATAATAAAAATAGTATTAGACCAGATGAGGAAAGTACAGTGAACATCAAAACTAATTACCTCAAATTCCATTCTTTACATCAGTTATGCTCTTTTCATAGGACAAAATTCTTTGTTTCTACTACTGGAAACATGCCAGAATGCTTGACATTCCTTTGAGAAGAGTGAAGGCATGCTATGAACTGTTAATTATACTGACATAGATGTAGATTTTTAAAGCAAAAAGAACAGTTCACAAGGGATTTATAGATATATTGATTAGACCACAATATAAAGTTGCCTCCACAGCACCATCAAATGTAGAATTTATCTGGCACTGATAAGAAAAAATGGATTTAAATCAAAATTTAGGAATGTAGAATTATTGACACTGAATTATAACTGAATTATGATTTTCCATATGTATTTCTACCACCACAAGTCTAACAAGAAGGAGGTTGTTGGTCAGGGAAGCTAACTGTATCTGCAGTTTAGGTCAGCTCTTTCAATCTGTAGTTGAGATCTGTTCTTTCTGAAACTGCATATAAAATAGTTAACAGGTGTCTATGGCTTGATGCATACAGAACAGGCTGCCCAGAGAGGCTGTGAAGTCTCCTTCCCTGGAGATATTCAAAATTCTCCTGGGTGCTTTCCTGAGCAACCCACTGTAGGGAACCTGCTTTGTCAGTTGGGCTGGATTAGATGGCCTCCAGCAGTCCCTTCCAACACCCTACCGTTCCGTGGTTTTGTACTATCAAGTACCGACTTGATCTCCACCTAAGAAATCAGTTGCATTGCCATCTCTCTTTGACTTTTCTTTCAAAGCTTTGTAAGTTGTGAATTTCGTCATGACTTTACAGTACTATATGCCTCACTCTTATTTAAGCAATTACTCTCTATACAATACTGCACAGTCTCACAGTTTTAGAAACTTCATCACGCTTTCATCGAGAGTACGCATGACATATTTACAGCCCTGATCTGGCATTTCCATTGTCTTGATTCATCCTCCCCAGATACAGGAGTTAAGATATCACACTGGCCCCCTTTAAAGACAAAACAAAACAATATAACAGTTTTGGTAAGACTCGGTTTAGGCTAACCAACTGATCTGTTTACTTTTAGTTCTGAGACCACTGCACAACACCTAGGCTGTTATCCTACCTGTTGGGGGGCCTGAGCTACAGTACCTACACAAGTATTGACACAGAAACAGGCTCTTAACAGCTCCCATTCTATCTCCCAGCAGCCTGTTCATCCCTCTGTTTATTTTTCCCATTGCTCAGAAACAGCTCACCAGCCTTTTTCCTGCTTCCTCCATGGCATGGTGTCAAGGTGGCACCTCTCCATCTCCTCACCCAGTGAGCTCTTATCCCAAAAGGTAAGAACATCAGAAATTTAATTGGGAAGAGTGGTTTGCAGAATTGCTGGTTGTAGCTGAGGTTCCTCTTACCTTTGATAGTGCTGGGTGGAAGAGAATCACAGAATCATAGAATCATAGAATCATAGAATGGCCTGGGTTGAAAAAGGACCTCAAAGATGATCTAGTTCCAACACCCTGCAATGGGCAAGATTGCCAGCCACTAGAGCAGGCTGCCCAGAGCCACATCCAACCTGGCCTTGAATGCCTTCAGGGATGGAGCATCCACAACCTCACTGGGCAACCTGCTCCAGTGCATCAACACCCTCTGAGTGAAAAACTTCCTCCTAACATCTAAATTAAACCTCTTCTGTCTCAGTTTAAAACCATTCCCCCTTGTCCTATCACTATCACCCCATGTAAACAATCATTCCCCCTCCTGTTTATACTCTCCCTTCAAGTACTGGAAGGCCACAATGAGGTGTCCCTGAAACCTTCTCTTCCCCAAGATAAACAAGCCCATTTCCCTCAACCTTTCCTCACAGGAGATGCTCCAGCCCTCTGGTCATTTTAGTGGCCCTCCTCTGCACCTGTTCCAGGAACTCTGTGTCTTTCTTGTGCTGGTTTGGATTTACTGGTTGCTGTTCTTTCAAAGCTGCTTTGTCAAAGAAATGTATCTGGGTTGCCTAAGGTCTATCCTCCCTCAATTGTGATTCAGTTTGCCAAGTAATTTTAATGTGATTTTTCATTACGCAGCCAAACAAGTTTATATAACAGAGAATTATAAGACAAACTCAACTACTGGAAATCATACCATTTAACATGGTTACGGTTCCCTTCAGTAGCTCAGTATACTGCTACCTATACTTGTTTGTATGAGAAGAAAACTCACACTCAGGATGAGCAATCACGAACAGAATGCCCTCAAGGCACAATCAAAAGCACGCTTCCTCCAGCTCATTGGCTTATCAAGTTTTAATGATGGCCCAAGACGATTTGATTTTGTTGTGCACTGAAGATAAGCTAATCTTTCAGATAACAAACAGTCAGCAACGTAAAATGAAATACAAGATGTAATGGTGTTGTAACACTACCGGGGCTCCCTCTTATAGAGTCTTGAGGAGGTGAAAATTTACGCTTTACACAAATCCAGCAGCCTACAGCGCCTCGCTGCATTCACAGGCAGTGCTCAGCAGCTCGGCTCTCTCTTACTGATAAGCCAGGTTGCCTGTGAGAGCAGCACGCTGTTACTGCAGTGCTTGAACAGAAGCTGTTCTCAGTGTTGGCTATCACAGGCTGAGCCAAACCGCCCTAGACCTCACGATGACAACCACGGAGACGGGCCCCATCTCGTGGACGTTTCCGGGATTAAGCACGGCTGTTGCAGCCGCAGTGCTCTGAAAGCAGCGCTGGAAAGCCAGTAGCCGTCAGCATCGGGTCTTACTTGTGCGAGGGATTTGTGTCTGGGCCGAGCGGCCAGGATCTGAAAGCACTTCCTTTTTCTCGAGTCTATTTCTCCCTGTCCTGCAGGTATGAGGAGCCCAGCCTAAGTTTTTGAAGACCTGGAGAGAAGCAAGCTGCATCCATGTGCACAGAGGAGGGGTGGATGAGGGCAGCCTGCCACAAATGGGGAATAGGTCGGGCCACGCCGGCTGCGGGGATCTGGGGCACGGAGGGGTAAGGAAGGTGTGAGGGGAATGGGGCACAAGTCTTACAAGGAGATGCTGAGAGAACTGGGTTTGTTCAGTCTGGAGGAGTGGGGTCTCTGAGTAGACCCTACCACGTTCTGCAACTGACAGAAAGCAGTTTGTAGCAAGGTGGGGTTGGCTTTTCTCCCAAGTGACAAGGATAGGATGAAAGATAATGACATTCATTTGCACCAGAGGAGAGGTTCAGGTTGAATGTTAAGAAAAAATTTTCACAGAAAGAGTGTTGAGGTATTGGAACAGGCTGCCCAGGGAGGTAGTGGAGTCACTGCCCCTTGAAGCTTCCAAAAAATGCGTAGATGTGACACTGAGGGACATGATGTAGAGGGTGTGGTAGTGATGAGTTGACAGTTGGACCAGATGATCGTAGTGATCTTTTCCAGTGTTGACAATTCCATGATTCCATGATTCTATGTTTCCTTCTCTCCTGCAGCTATTGAACATCCTCCATCGCTTCCAATCTTTGTTTAACATCTCTGTGGCAATGCCTCCATTGATACAGCTGCCCAAAAGGCAAGATGGACATGCTGACAGCAGACAGAAAAGCAAGGGTACTTTGCTCAACTCAACCCAAGGGCTGAGCTACATGCCACATATATCATCTCTGACTTCACACCTTTTCACCTTGCAGCAATACTGTCTAGCACATTCAACCTGTTGAGTTATGCAGACAGATGGCACACTGTATAGTTAGGTTGAAAGCACAGCAATCTGTGAAACTGCCAGACCTTCTTGCTATCAAAGGTAAAGTAGTATACATGAAGATAGTGGTCTTGATTTATGGACACGTTGTTAAGGTAATCATGTGAGAAACTGGCAGATGTTGAAGAAAATAAGAAGAGATAGACACTGAGGATCTCTGAGTAAGCAGAAACTACCCAGTTATTGCCAAGGCAATTAAATTCAGAATACCAAAAAAAAGAAAAGGTCATCTGGTCAGCAAAACTGGAGCCAGTATGGTAAAAGTAAAAGGAATGTTTCTTATTGTTTATAGTTTTTTGTTTGTTTTACTTGCTTTACCTGTTGGTCAGTGTTGTGCCTGATCACTGCAGCGTGGAGCAGCTCAGTGAACTCACTGTTTTCGTTATGCTCATGCCTGTCTTATTTCCAGAGTCAGGAGGGACTGTCTATGTTTTCCCTTGATGTTAATGAAGCAGTACTTTGTGCTCTTCTTAACAGTGATAATAGAATACCCAGAGGTTGCTGAACAGCAACATTCCCTCTTAACTCCTTAACACAGCCAATTGCTCTGTTCTTGAATAGGAATTTTGCTTAGTACAGCAGTATATCTGAGACAAATGCATTGTAGGTAATAAAAATATTCATACAAAATCAGGGTGGTTCCATGCTAATACCTGCAACTAACAATTCTCATACTTGTTAGGTCATATGAATGGCAAAACAATTTCATTAGTGTTGATGTTGTAGTGTAGAATAATGAAACAAATACAAATCAAGATAAATTCGAGCAGTGCTTTAATGCTTAATGGTCCTTCAGTCCAACTTTGAGTTCACAATCTTCTGCAAGCCTTGCAAAAAATAAATAAGTGTAAGTTAAACTGTTCCTATTCTTTGTTTCTATTCATCTTCTTCTTGACTGTTCTAAAATATAATTAACTGAACTCTGATTTTGAAGCCTAGTGTTTCTTTATGTTTTTGTCAAATAAATGTCTTGATCCAATCAATCATATCCTTTCTAGCTTCTTCAATATAAGGTTTATCAACAGGTTTCATGTCTTCTGGTTTCAGTTGTGCAAAGCCATGGACCTGTCCAGGATAAACTTTAATTTTATACGGAACTTTGCAGTGCTGTTTCAACTTCTCATCCAGTAAGGTAATCTGTAAAATAAAGCATTATTTTTGTTAGGCTGTGGTTTTTTAACTTTGCCAAATTTGCCATTAATCATATTGTTACATCTTTGTCTCTTCTCCACTGTCACACTTGAAGTGGATTCTGTTGTTCAATACATGAGAAAACCCTTCTGGAATGTAAGACTGAAATGGTTTTTGAAAATGTAGGTGCTCCTAAGTACCCCAAACAGCTACTGCTAAGATGATTTAGTAAATGATGATTTCAATGTCTCAAATATGAGGGAAAAAATAAAATTAAAAAAAAAGAAAATAGAAAATTGTGACCAGGAAAAAAATGCTTTAGCCAGAAAAGAGGGACAGTGAATGAAAAATTTGTTTTCCTGTACACAGAAGTTTCATATTTGAGGTGTAGATCAACATAACAGAATTCACAGTGAAAAGTACATTTTTGTTGGCTTCTTCTTTCACAGAGCATGCTGCCTGGTCCCCAGTGAGAACCTATTAATACAGCAACAAACTATGCTAGAGGTGGTATGCTATCATTGCCACTAAAAATAAAAAGCTAATCCACAGAAGAGGGCCTCAGTTTACTACATATATACTTATCCAAACTTTCAGATGAGTTTATTATAGGCGTTACATAAGAACATAGTTGGCAGTCAGGAACCAAAACAGAATCCACAAGTTATAATCAACTTATTAAAAACTGACAACCACTATTCTGACAGAGTTTACTTTTTTAGCAATTATCCTTGGTCTACATCATTAGAAAGTTTTGTTACTAAGCTGGCACTATTTTTTCCATTCAAGGAAGGTCCAGATTCAGTTGCCTAACTACCTCCTTTCCCATCTGACAGTAGTATCCAAGTTCTTGAGGTCTTTGGTTCATACAACTTGGATCTTCCTGCCCAGTTTCACACTCTGCTCATCAAGACATTGAGAGACCAATAATAGATCTTTACTGCATTTCTCAACTCAAAAAGAAGCTTTGATAACCTAAGCAAGATATGGGGAATGTTGAAATATAAGCAAAACAATGCAGTCTATATGATTTTACATATCTGAAAATGGTTTCAGACAAGCTAGGATTTCTCTGTAAGTCAGAATAACAATGGAAAAATTAAAAACCATTTCCAGTACAACTTACCTGGTCATAAGAAATAGTGTGGTCTTTCTCACCAAATATAAAAAATGTGGGATTTAGCAAATTGTATCTTTCTTCAGAGTCCCTAATTATTCCTATAATGTAATTGAGAAACAGACTGTTAGTGAAGTTATCATTCTTGCAAGATGAATGAAAAGTTCTGTGACAAAATTTCTATTTAGGCTTAATTGTTAAATATTTTTTTCTTACTAGAGGAAAGTTTCTGTTATGATGGATGAAAAGAACATTCAGAAAATATTTTTTTCCATTCTCCGTGCACTAAAAAAAATATTAGGAAAGCTATGTGCACAAGAAGATGTTTTTTTGTTCAATTTACAGTATTCTTAAATGTGATGGCAATGTAGCACATTGCTGTAATAATTATAATTAAAAGCTTCAACCCACCTTCAAGTTGAGTACTTACAGAAAACACTACAAAGCAGTAACTAGACTTACAAACTACATATAGTGATGTGTGCCCGTGTAAGTTTTCATGTGTTCTACACTACCATAGAGAGACACCCCAGCGGATAATTGAGGATTTTTCAGCATCAAGTGATGTACTGCCATTCCACCCCAGGAAAACCCAACGATACCAATCTTCTTTGCATCGCATTGTTCCTTTAGATACTTCAAGACAACATCAGCTTCCCTAAGACATATAAACAAAAGAGAACTAAGGGATCTATAGCAGAATCAATATCCAATTGTCTAAGAAGTAAATTAAAAGAGACATGAAATTTTCTGCACCTGCACCTCCAATCATTTAAAACAGAGAGTACATCAAAAAGTAATTGTTTCTGTTCTTGAATGGGAGTTAACATTTCTGGTCCTAGCTTTAGGAAGTAGCCATACGCAGTTGTAGGTGCTTAAATACTTACCTGAACTGTGACCTGCTCCTTTGTTTTCAAAAGAAGCATTTTTTCACTGAATCACTTTGTTTAGGACAGGACAACTAAAGACAAGACATATCTGCAAGCAGAACAACATCTTGTATTATGGAATGTGGGAATAGATGAGCTTGCATGTGTTATCTCTACTGAGTCTACCTATCTAGATAAAGAATTATCCTGAGCGTGCAATTCCTGTTGCATGAGTTAATAATATATAACCAAGCCCACATAAAAAATCACTATGTTAAATAATAATGACTTAAAATTAACATGTCACCAGCTACTATGTTTAAAAAAATGAGTATTGCATGAGGTACAATGAATTAAATACAAAAATAGTTTTTGGTATAGATCAGAGCAGGTCACTTATTTAATTCAATTTTTATTGCTTACTTCATGAGTGTAATAGTTTTATCTTTTTCATTATCTACAGAATTTTAAGTGAATTTTAACTGCAGACTGAGTGTACTAATAACTGTATTTTCAAGTATTAGGTATATTTGTATGGCTACCACAACTTTGGATACTCTGACAAAAAAAGTAATCTGAAAGTGCCATGATCAGATCATGTTCAAGGGCTGTATGAGCAGCACATCATGAATAGATGGGCTATTTCAGATCTGATTTATTTGGGATGGTACAACATAAGTCATGGGTATGTAGGATTCCTGGTGCTCTGGGAGATCTTAAGGGCTGCTACATGTCAACTCTCAGTAGACAGCACAGGTATGTTCATCAGGACTCAACTGGTTAAGGTGGTGCTTAGCTACCTGCACGCTGTTTGGAGTAGGAATTCTTACAGGTATTAGTCATTTGTCTTTTCCAGAATTTCAGTCACAGCTCTGCAACTAGACTGTCAAAAGCTTTGCTGAGAGCTGTCGGTTGGGCTATGAGCACTGCAGGGGCCAGATAAACACTTTGTGGCTTACAAAATGGCAGCTGAGTAATAGGGTGTCACTGTCTATCATTCTCTGAAATTTCAGGTTGTGGTAACAGATTCTGAAGAAACAGTAACATCTGCCTTAATTTAAGGAAGCTTCTTTTTTTACTGGCACTGCTAGTATCTACAGATAGTGGCCACTCTACTTCATATATTGAGAAAAACGGCATAGTTGATCAGACATCTCAAAGTATTTGGGAAAATTCTGCAAATTTTGATCTAGTACCACTCAGGAGATTATCAGCAGCATCTACTATCATTTACAAGGGAGAATGAAAGACGAGAAAGTGGCAACTGGTAGACAGAATGAGTACATGTGGAAGAGTTTTCCTCCTCATCCTAAGGACCTGGAGGCAGTATCCACACTGGTGAGTGAGAGATCCGGGTGTTTCATAGCCTGTGAGATGCTGGTTATGGGCCTGTGCAGCCAGTGTGACATAGTTAGAGAAGAGCCCGTGAGGATGGGGACAATAAGCAGCATGATAGATGGAGCAGGTGACCATTTCCAAATCCCGAAATAGTGCTTGGGACCACAGAAGAGCCACTCAGAATAAATAGTTGTGTGCATGCAGCCAGATCACCCAGCTGGAGGGGCCACTTCAAACATTTCAGATACACACAAATTCCCCTTGTTTTCTAAATGCTTTTTAAAATTCAAGCACAGTTATGCATCCTACCTGTCTACTTTCATAGGGTCGTGTTTTTTCATCCAGTCAGCAAAGTCATGCCAGTGATCAGTAGTTTTCCAGGGGTCCTTCCCCTTGAAGAAGTCTGGGCAGATGGTTCTGTGTGAGACATTGAAACAAATCAACTTTCATGCCCAGGTGGGGAGAATCTGTGGATGCCTAAATGTCTTCTAATGTCTTTTCTACTCCAGGGTGTACACCTACATGGTTATCATCTGAATCATATTCTACTTATCCTGTTCTGGCAATCAGCAAAGCTAAAATTATATGCCTTGCTATGGAAAAAGAAAAAAACCCACATACAAATAAACTCTCCTTCTTTCCTTAGACACACTTTGTACTAAAATAAAGGAATAAAGCAACCCTCCTAAATCCAAATACATGGTTATTTGTTGCTTTGCTAGGAAAACCCTTACTGCTGTATGAACTCTTAAGGGCTTGGTTTGAAGAGCTTACAATGTTTTTGATTTTATCTTTTGATTACCCACATTGCCACATAAGCACAAATGCTGTCACTTCATCAGCTTTTTGCTCAGGTAGCTATTTTTGACTGGTCAGTTTCAGTAACTTTGGTGGCTGTAGGAAAATTTTGTACTTTTGCATTTCTACTATCTCAGAGTGAAGTGGTTCGATTTCCCTATGTGCATGGAAAACATACACAATGCTTAGGTTTGGGCCTCGTGATCTATCAGCACATTTCTTAAGAGTAAAATAGGAAAGATGGGTGCTTACATGTATCCATGACCTGCAATTAAATCAACTATATATCTAATGTCTGGGAACGTCCATCCAAATATATCATGAACCACAATCACAGCTTTGTCTGTGAAATAAGAAGGTCTGCAGACATAGGCCTTGATATGCTCAACTTGTACTTCATGTCCAAGGCACCCATATCCAGATCTTTCCCCAGTATTGTACAGGAAAGGATCAGCCATCTGGAAACCTGGAGAAAAAAAAAAAATGAAAGACAAGAGAGTGAGAAAGTCAGTTTGTTGGTACAAGATTAAGACAAACAAGAGCAAGTGCAATCAGCAGAAAGTAGTTCAATAACTTTGATAACTAACATTGACATCCTTGCCTGGAAGGAGAAAATAGCAAAACGAAAAGCCATGTACCAGTTCAGAATGGTTCTTAGTCTATTACATGTTACTAAGCTGAGAATGAAGAGAGACAAAAAGTTGTAAGATGACAAACAACCTACTCATATAGGTCTTGTATCACTTTCGTTTTCCTCCCATGACAGCCCTGGCATGAAGCTGAGCAGTGGCAGCTTCAGATGTCACTGTCACCAGACACATGGAAGAGTGACGTGTCGCAGCACTCACATTTGTCTTCATCTAGATTCACAGGCTTGTTTTTCTTAATTACATGAGGGATAAGGACCACAGCACTCAGCTGCTACAGAAAGGTAAAGCTGTCAGAGGTTCTTGCAGTGCTGGCACCTGCCAGCTAACCTATGTTTTCAGTAGCAGCTATGGATTGTCACGGTGGCTTTGGTGTCCCATGTACCGAGTGCAGTTGGCAACAGCCTGCAGTACTGATTCCTAAATTAGGTTGAAAGGCACTGGGTTCATATGACTTTCAAAAAGATTGCAATTAAGCTAGCAAACACCCAAGTTGTTCTGACTCTGTGTCTGGAGCACGGAATAGACTCTGCAAAATGTACAATGTTAATCTTGTAATTAAAAGTAGTATTATAATCCACCTATACAGGGAATCCAATTAAGTTTGCAGGGGCAGAGTCAATAGTAAAATTTCCTAACCACATGCTGACTTTATAACTGCCCTTGGCAGCATACACACACATCGTTACTGTCTTGGCTTCATCATTTCTACATCAACCTATTATTTCCATTTGAGTTGTAACATACACTTCAAAAAACTGTCCAGTTATAGAAAAACAGCACATTATGTTAAAAATTCATACCTTCTTCAGCTCTCCATTAACCACAGCAGTAGATTTTTGCTGAGTAAAAGGAAATCTTGAGTAGGTAAAAGACAAACATTGGGAGCTATGGTGCACCCAAACTGAGAGAAGGAGAGAGTTGAGCTGCAGAGGCTCACAAGTTTCTTGTACCTACACTGTACTTTGATTAACACAGACTCAATAACAGCATTCAACTTTTTGCATACATTTAGCCTGCAATGTACTCAGAATAATTAACCTTCTCAAAGTATGAAGGAGACACTGTTCTTCCACTGATCATCCTCTGAGGATGCCGTCATCCAGTCAGACAGGCAGACAGGGCTGAGTTTGACTAAATATGCTCCATTACAATAATGAGTACTGTTTGTTCGAGTGTGGTGTAGTGATATGGGAACTGGGTGGATGTCGCTTTACTTCTAGAGTCGAGACGCATCAGAAATAGCCATGAGATGGATCATCTCAGACAGAGCACTGGCACAGACTGCCCAGGGGGGCTGTGGAATCTCCTTCTCTGGAGACATTCAAGACCCGCCTGGACGCCTACCTGTGTGACCTGGTGTAGGGAACCTGCTTTGGCAAGGGGGTTGGACTCAATGATCTTTTGAGTTCCCTTCCAACCCCTATGATTCTGTGATTCTGTGATCTTACACAGTGAGGTAATTCATGGTGCTGATAACTGAGAGCTGATTACGTCTGTTAATTTTTCTCTCCATTTTTTTCAGCATCTGGATGCCAAGGTTGGTGCTAGAAAGTATGAATTAGTCCAGTCTTCAGGGCTAAAACTTCCACTGCTTTGGCAACAAAGCTCCATGGCTTTGTAACATGCATGGGAGAGCATCTCCTAGATTTCATCTCCAATAATGAACCTCAAAATGTATGAATGATGTTTGCTTATGCAAAAGTACTTCCTACCCATTTTTCTTTTAATCTAAGATGATTGAGGGTGCTGAAATGCCAGAGATCACTTGAAGAATTCACAGGCATTCCCAAAGACAGCTTACATCACTGGCTTCTGAGAAGGCTTCTCAGCCTTACACCCTTAGCCTCTTTTGTTCAGAAGGACACAACATGGTGTCCCCTTCAAGGAAACATTTAGGAAGCATTAAGCTTTGCAATAGCTGTGAAAGAGCCTACTGCCTACCTTTTGATTGCTACCCAGAAATTATTTCTTTGTCCTATCTTGATTAATTCCTAGCCAGCTGGCTCTTCTCCAATTACCTGTCTGCGAAGAACTCAGTAAATAGTCAGCCACACCTGAACTGCTTAGAAGACTTTGATGGGATCCTGTTCAGTCAGAAGCTTTGTTTGTTCCCGCCCGCTTTGTTCCACGCAACACTGTGCACTGAAGCAACGACCCAGGGTATTTCCTACCTGTCCTGTCTCACCTCATTCTCTCTTCCCAGCAATTTCATCCAATACACTTTTCCCCTTCCTGCTTTCCCAGTGGCCCAGTTCCAAACAACTCTTGCATTTATAGCAGCTCTGCACCCTGCTTCTCACCACCAAGCTTCTGCACAGAGGAGACAGAGGGACCAGTACAATGCAAGGAGCAGAGCAAACTCAGCTTGCTAATAAAGTGACATCCATGAGTCACAGGTCATCTTTCTGCTGCCTAAGAGAAAGCCTTCTCACAGCTTCTCTCTCTCACCAGTGGGTTTGCTCTTCCTTACTTCTCCGGGTTTTTCAATATCATTCAGCTTTTGTGCAAGTTAGAAAATAAATGAGACTTATTTAGTATAGTTAGATAAATATATATATTTAGACTTATCAGAAGGCAAAGGTGGTGTCCCTTGAATAGTAGGACAGACCCAAACTACTTCACTTGTAGGGAGCAACAAATAGCATGAGTAAAACCTACCTAGTCTTAGCTTTCAGTGGAAAAAAAATCATATTCCAGAAGTGGGGCTAAAAATCTATCAAAAACAATCAGGTAAAGATGGAGAAAAGGTAGTCCTAAGGATAGCCTCCACTTCTTAGAAAGCGAGTATGAGCATGTGATCTCAAGGTGCTTTGGTTTTTGCCAGGATGAACTGATGG
The DNA here is from genome assembly GCA_013399175.1 of Odontophorus gujanensis. Taxonomy (NCBI): domain Eukaryota; kingdom Metazoa; phylum Chordata; class Aves; order Galliformes; family Odontophoridae; genus Odontophorus; species Odontophorus gujanensis. The sequence goes on along the minus strand of VXAB01007191.1, from coordinate 260,937 downwards.
TGCTAAGATTTTCTGGATCCACTGATAACAGTTTAAACTCCAGCAGTAACTTATTTCAGTGCTAAATGGTCCAGTGTACCAAAGAAGGAAAAGAATGGAAATTAATTACCGTGCAGGCAAAATAAATACTGAGGTCCTCTAACATGATATTGCTACTACTTGACATAAACTAGTAACCAGTAATCCCTACAGAAAGCCCCCAGACTATGGTTGACTTAGGATATCACCCACAAAGGCAGTCTGGAGTCAAAAGCTTCAAGTGAACGTATTGTCTCCCTTACTTACCATGAGATCATGCCAATGCATGACCACATTTAAAGGGAAAAATATGTTTGTTGTGTCCTTGGAAATATTGCTGTGCTGCAGCAGCAGGCACTCAAAATCCACTCTCTCAAAGTTGAAACCTGCTATCTTCACCTTGTCTGCTCCTTAATATTTATCTTTGCACAGTTCTTTTACTGAAGCCAAAATAAAAGTCTTTCTATAAATGAGTGTTTTTTGCTGAATATTTTATGCATTTTATGCCTACTATCTTTGTTTCCTATTGCTCAGCAATTTCAGATTTCTCCCATTCAATACAGTGAAAAATAGTTAGCCTTTCTCTGCTGCCAGCAGAGGACCAGTTTGCCATCACTTACCTGGAGTACAGGATCCTGAGTTAGCCCAGCTCGCTTCTTCCGTTCAGAGAGATATCAGCTAGATTTCACCAAACACAAAAAGAAGAAAACAAGTTCTGCCGATAGTTTTTCTCCTGCTGCTGTTGCTCATCCGTTTCCAGGAGCTCTTCAACTGTGCTGCATCGTTTGGGATTCGAAGTAGAGGAGGAGACACTTGGTACATCAAGTCACCCAGACCGGAAGGGGTGGAGACAGATCATGCAGAGAGGCAGGATTTGTTAGATTCATTAGACTTCAAATCAATTGCATTTTACTCCATCTTTTATTTATTTATTATTTCAGAAGTTTTGAAAGCAAGACATACAGTGACACTAAACAATACTTGTTTTTCCATTTTTCTACAAGTGTGTAATTCCTAACAAAATAGTACAGAGAAGTCGAATAAGAACCAGTGACTCTTCTTATCAGCAGACTTTATTTTTTCAGATAAAATATCCCTTCTAGTCCTGCATGAAAGGAATGACTTGTGTGATGCAGCCATTTCAGACTGCAGAACCTTTGGATCTCTGAAACTCTAGCTGGCACATCTGGCATCTAGCACCTAGTGGTGAATTTCCTGATACATCATTCAGTTCAGACGTGTTTTCTTATAGTATATCCATGCACTTCTGATGCCTTTAATGGAATTTGTGAATCAAGATGAATCTGTTCCGGCAAACTTGCAGCATAAAAACATTATGGAAGTCTCCCCAGCACACAGACGAAATGCGTTACAGCCACACCCACATGTATTCCGAACAAGTCTAAAAGTGTTTCAAGTTATTTCTGATTAGACTTGCTTTCAACAAGTTAGAAACATCTGAGCCTGTGTTGGTTGTTATTTATGGTGACTTGCTGAAATTTTCCATTCCCATTTCCATAATGGATATGTATGCATTAGCTCGGCCCCCAGGACGATGTCTACTACTGTTTAATTTTCTCAGTGTGTGCATGACATTTGTGTGCATATATGCACTGGAAGGAGAAATTAAAGAGACAGAAGAGTTCCCTCCAGTACTGAGGACTCCGCATCTGGATGCAGTACCCTATGGGAGGTCCCACTAGTACAGAGGATCAGGATCACTTCCCTTGCCCTGCTGACCATGCATCAAAAGGATACAACCCAGGATAAGGTTGCCTTTTTGGGCTGGCTCAAGTCTGGTTTGACATCTGCCAGCACCTTCAAATCCTTTTCAGCAGGGCCAGATCCTGAGCTGTACTTTGCACAGTGACCACCGCTTCTGAGAACTATGTAAAACTGGCTGGATTCAGTTCACCCAAACTTCAGACATTTACAATGAGGATGTCTTTTTGTCAGCAAGATATTTGCACCCCACACTTGCCATTGAGATGCATGATTCAAACTTTATGGGCACTTTCACAATGAAATGGATAATCTCCTAGACGCCACCAACTGTGATGATCTGATTATCTCTGAGTTTAATGGCAGTTTACCCACCTAGCTCTGGGGTAGATTGCTGTGCTCTGACCATCAGCAGGCAGGCAAGACGAGTCCCACCTCTGTGTGCTACATGCAACTCAAAATTAGGGTTTGTCAGGCTCAGAGAGACAGTATTTTTATCTGTTCTGTCATGCCTGTCATTAGCTTAGTACATCAAGATTGTTTAAGAAACCATTAAAAAGATTGCTTGTGTTGCAAGGGAGGGAGTGGGACTTCACTGAAAAGATCTGATTTTACTTTGATCCTAATGGCATTTGGCTTGAGTATGTCTAACCCCCAGGATTCGAGTCCACGCAAGCTGCAGCCTCCTCTGGCAGAAGCAGGCCAGCAGAACCAGAAATCTGAGCAAAGATGTATACTGACAATTGCGAATCCTCCTTCTGTGCACAGCATCTCTTTGGATTTTGCTAAGGTGAAAGGAGAGCAAAAGACAAAATCTACCCTAATGCAAGTCTTTACCTGCACACTGTCATTACATTTGACCTGTAAATCCTAAATCATTTAGATCTCTCACACTTGAAGAGACCAGCTCCTTCCCCACAAGATAGAATCATCTCTGTAGTAGATTCTGTAGAGTTCACTGTACACAGATGTTTCTTATAGTCTCAAGCAACTTATACTTTACGTTTTGTTTCTTGGTTGTTTGTTGTTTTTTTTTAACCCAGACATAAACATTTCTATTTTTAGGGTGAAAAAAACAAACGTACAAACAATCAAAAAAAAAGGTATTTGAGGGTTGGAATGATCACAAGGAATTCACGCATTCAGACACACAGTCAAATTTGTCCTTCACCTGAAACACACTGCTGCTTGTCTGTTTGTTTTTGTTTGGATTTATTTATTTTTCTTAATGCTTTGAACCAATATTCCTCTTGGTTTTACAGAAATGAGAGTGGAATAAAACCCCAAAATAAACTCTCACAGTTGCCAGTTGCATTTTTAGCTGCATATTAACATAAGAAACAAGACACTAGGCTAGGACATGCATGCCTGCTGTGGGGGCAAAATAGAAAGATACTTTCTCCCAGACAACCAGCGGTACACAGAATCCCAGAAAGGCAAGTAACTCTGCTGTATCTAGTGCAGAACAGCACGACTGAGAGACTGATGTGCAGGCTGAAACATGTTCCACTTACCTTCACCTGGTACAGTATTTGGAGCACTGCTGGTAGCAACAGACTTGTCAGAAACTTGAAATCATTACAGATGTTACATTTACATGTGAAAGCCCTGCTCAAAGTATGGAAGCCTCAGCCTCTAGTAGCTGCAAGTGAGGGAAGGGGGATGGCAGGCTTTGTGGGGGGCTGCTGCTACCCAGGGCACCATGGGGGTCGTCAAATGGAGGAACTGGTGGAAAAGCCTGAAGGAAAAGTGAGGGGATAGGCATAGGAGGGTCAACAGCTGCAGCATAGGTGAGGACACTGTGCCCTGCCCCAGACCTCAGACCAGAAGGCGCCGTCCTGTTTTGTGTGTTGCTACTGGAGGGGAGCACTACCAGGGCCTCTCACACAGTTTCATACAACTAATTAGTGGGTTTGAAATTTGGAGTTGGGTTTGTGGGTTTTGTTTGTTAGTCTGAGTCTTTTCCAACCATCCCACATCTACAGAAAACATCACTTGTGAGTGAAGAAATGTAGCACACGGACAAGGACCTGGGGGGATTATGATGATTGACCTTGTCTTGCATTATCCTTTGCATTATCCAGAGCTTTGCTATGAGTGTTCTGTTTTACTTTTTGGTAGCTCAGCATCAGGTCTCAGAGCACAAAGGTCCTTTTCTCCCTAAAATCAAAAACGTAGCATATGCCAGTGAGACAGAAAGATGATCAGGAAAAGAAAAGAGAAGAGAAGAGAAGAGAAGAGAAGAGAAGAGAAGAGAAGAGAAGAGAAGAGAAGAGAAGAGAAGAGAAGAGAAGAGAAGAGAAGAAAAGACAAGAGAAGAAAAAAAAAGAGAAGAGAAGAGAAGAGAAGAGAAGAGAAGAGAAGAGAAGAGAAGAGAAGAGAAGAGAAGAGAAGAGAAGAGAAGAGAAGAGAAGAGAAGAGAAGAGAAGAGAAGAGAAGAGAAGAAGAAGAGAAGAAGATTGATTTTAGATAGCCACGATCCTCAAATCCTTTTTAATGTGTAGAATCAGTGGACCCAAGAGCTTCTGGGTTTCTCACAGCTGGCTTGGATTAATTTGGATTAATTTTTACCTAAATTAAATGGTGAACGTTTACTCTCAGATTTCATAAAAGTTAATTATATTTGGAAGGAACCTGCAAGGATCATTGAGCCTCTGTGAGAGCCCTCTGTAACTTTGAGGGAGTCAACAACTCCTCCTTTAGTGTCATCCACTTAACTTGGTTTCCTTTTTCTGGAAGAACTTGTGGGAGACTGAAGAGTGAGGTTTGTGAACTTTATAGGACAAATGTGAGGTGCAAGTTTAATTACATGAAAGCAATAAAGGGAAAATTATTTTGATGCTGTGTCTGACATTTACAGAGGCATATTAAAATTACCTAACATTGTCCAGGTGTTTGTAAGTAATTCAGTAGCATGTCACTTGATTAAAAACCACTTCTAATGGAATCTCAGTATAAGGCATATGATTCCTGACACTGTTAATAATGAATAGTGGTAGGAAAACATAGAAAAACTAGTAAATTTTGGATCAATTACTCCAAAATAGCTAAGACCAGAAGCAGCATTATTGCACTGAATGCTATCAACAGATATGAGCAGGACATCAGAATTAGGATTATGTGGATAATTCCCTGGATTTAGAGTCTATTTCCCTCTCTAAAAATCTGAACATCTTTTTCTTTTTTTGCATGACGTACTGTGTTTTCTCGCCAAACCTTTTGTCTCCTCTAAAACTTCTAAAATTTGGCACTTAGAAATGACTGAAGGGTTGTTTTTCTTTCAGTTGTCCAGTTTTAGGACTATTACTTTCAAGGATTAATTTGTTCCATATATTTAGTTACTGAAAGCTGGATTTCATACGCAAAATCATTCCCATAAAATGATGATTTAAAAATACGTGTATTTGTTACGGATTGGCCCATGGTACAAGTTCTTCTTTTTCTTGTTCCTTTCTTTTTTTTTTTTAATAGAAGTTTTCATCTCAAACAAATCTCTAGATAAGATTTTTATACTGCTCATTTTATACTTAAGAAACTTTCTGGGATTAATCAATTTGAAGGGGGTCATCTTGTTTGCTCATATTTGAGGCTCTGTTTGCACTGAGATATAAACACAATTTTAGTTCTCATTATAAACAAATTACCCTGGGAAAGGAGCTGCATTTTGTGCCAGTAGATTTTTTCCCATTTTTTGGAACTCTCATGAGTATAAATCTGACTCCTGTATAAACTCCCATTGTCCACTTGAACAGTTTGATTGGGTTGGGAGAGATTTTCCAGGAGACTGTTTTTTAAACCAAGAGGTTTCCTGCATTTCTTCTTTTGTACAGTCTCCCACAGACTATACATCTTCTGGATGAACATTCAGGGTATTTTGTTTTCCTAATTTAGATACGGGAAAAATGTTTCTACTATCTATTGATAAATTCTTGCAAAAAAAAACAACAACAACAAAAAAGTATCCTAAATTAGAGTTTAAGCTCCAAAATTAAAACAGAGCAAAAGGGAAAAAAAAATCTCTTCCATGTCTGCCTGTCTTTAAGAGTCCTGTTTTGCAAACATGTCTACACATTAGTAATCTTGGCCAGAATCCAGATAGCTTTGGACTGTATCCCAGAGAACAATATAGGCGCCCAATTGCAACATCAAAGCAGCAAGTTAAAGGAAAGCAAATATGAGACTTTCTAATTACATTACAAGGTGATTACCATACACCCATCAGCTCAGAGCGATCAAGGTACTTTAATAACTACATTTCCAGAAAGCACACATTCTTACCCTTTTCTAAAACATAAGAAGGAACTTTGGACAAGCATAAAAAAATTATATTTCAGTGTAATCCTGTAAACCGTGCCAGGGGTGGACTTATTCTATAGTCTCTGCCAGTTCAACAGAATCAATTTCTAAAGGCCCTTTAGCATACACTGAAGCAAACAATTAAAGTTGCCAGGAGAAAGGTCCTAGACAGTAGAGGTGCTAGCCCACTGCATACCTCCTGCTCTCTCACCTCCCAGGACACCAACGCATGCCATGCATCCTGGGACCAGTGTGTTATGTGTGGAAGGGAAGCCTGGGACCATGGAGCTCAATGAGACAAAGTCATTGTTCTCCCTACCTACTTCAGAGAGGACATCTGCTGCATGTGCCATCAAATATCACTGTGTAGAAGAAGTTATTTCCCTCTGCCTACCTGGACAGTTCAAACTTTTTTAAGGGTTGTGTTAAAGTAGCTGTGACAAAGAAGGGTGAGGTCCTAAGCTCGCTCTTCCACAGTTCATTTGTGAACTGAGGAGTTCCAAACTGTACGTTCAGCAAAAGGAAAAGCGCAAGATAAGCAGAAAACTTCATAACCTTATCAGATTTGCTCTTAAAGGGATGATATGACCACCTCCAGACCTGAGTGTCTAGCATGGTGCTTCTTTCTAATCAGAAACAAAAGGACCTCGGGTGCCTGTCAGACTTGTAAAGAGATTTCAGAAAGCTAGTTATGGGCTGTGAATTAAAAAGCTTAGGACCATCTTATTCACTGCTTTGCAAGGTTCCTGTCTCAGGTCTTTTAACTTTTCATTTTTTCCCATAGGAATCTACGGCCTGCATATACTTGACAGAGCAGGTACAAGACAGGTTCCTTCCAGAACCTTGTTTTGTGCTGCAGCTCTGACTTACTTCAGGTCAAGCTTGTCCATTCATTACAGCCTGTTCTCCTGGTTCAGTAGGAAAATTCAGCACCATAAAACCAGAATTAAATCTCTCATCACCTGCCTCTCTTCAAAGAGACCAACAGCATGCATCACAACATCATAACTTCACCACACATCTCAGCTTGCTTATAGGTTTGCTTTCCCCCAGCTTCCCAGTGAGATGCATGGTTTTGAGTAAAATCACAGCTTGCTTCTGTGAAACTAGACCACAGTGGGTTTCTTCTCCTGTTTACACAACTCTTAGCAGTTCAGATAACAATAATTAATGAGTTCCCCAGGGTGTGTACAATTTTCAGGTTAGTTACCTAGATAAAGAAGAGTAAAAAATAAAGAGAAATTAGCCATTTTCTTCCCAGAAGGAATTCAGTGTGTCTCAGCCATCATGTATGCTCTTTCATGAAAGAGCAATAGATAGCATTTTCCTGAAAGTCTATATGAAAAAAAAAAAATCTTTGATATAAAGACAACAGAAAAAAACTATGTGGAAGGAAATTTTGGATGAGAGCATCCTGAAAGAACCTAGGAGTTTGAATCAAAGACATACTGAGTCCAACCCTGCTCCTCTCCCACTATATTCATTCACATAGAGATGTGACCATATCCACATGGCTACTCCTTACCCTCTGTGTTCTCTAGGACATCTTAGAATCACAGTCACAGAATGGTTTAGGTTGAACGTGACCCGAAAGACCAACTGGTTTCAACCCCTATTCCATGGGCAGGGACAGTTTTCAATAGGCAGTGTTGCCCAAAGCCCCATCCAACTTGGCTTTGAACACTTCAAAGGATGAGGTGTCCACAACTTCTCTGGGCAACCCATTCCACAGCCACATCAACTTCATAATGAAGACTTTCTTCCATACACCTAATCTAAGTCTGCTCTCCTTTAAAGTCAATACTCCTTGCCCTGTCACTACATGCTCTTGTAAAAAATCTCTTTCCTGCTTTCTTGTAGGCCCCATTTTTGTACAGAAAGGCTGCAATGAGGTCTCCCCGGAGCATTTTTCAGGTTTAACAACCCCAGCTTGGTGTCACTGGTAAACTTGCTGAAGGTGCACTCAAATCCCTTTGTCCGTGTCACCAATAAAGTTGTTAAAAAGCACCAGTCCCAGTACTGATCCCTGAAGAACACCACTCATCACTGGTCTCCACTTGGACATAGAGCTGTTGACCACAACTCTTTGATAGCAAAGATCCATTTTATTCCATATCTTCCTGATGTTCCATCTGTCAAACCCATGTCTCTCCAATTTAGAAACAAGGATGTCATGTGAGACAGTGTGAATTGCTTTGCATAAATCTGGGTAGATGACATGAGTTGTTCTCCCCTTATCCATCAGTACTGTAACACCGTTGTAGAAGGCCACCATATTTGTCAGGCATTATATGTATATATTTATATATGTTACATATGCATATAATTTCTAGTGAATGAGAACTAGAAGTCTGGTTCCTCTTGTTACAGTCAGAAGCAGGTAAACTATCAGCTGTTATTATGAACTATTCCAAAACTCCCTCTCCGGTTTTAAACAGAAATCAATGTCTCCTGCTGGCCTGTTCCCTGGAAATTTTTTCAAAAATAGCATCAAAACTGAATTTTGATCATTATTTTTTTCTGTCTATGCATATTTATAAATTAAAATAAAAAAAATGACAGGCAGCTCATTTCCATTCCTCAGCATTAAAAAGAAAAGAACAGTATACTTGATTATATTAATTACTATATTATAAAATTATTAATAATAATTATATATATTATGCAAAAATCACTACAACTCTTTCCTCTAAGAAAAGACAAAAACGACAAAAATATTTGTATTTGCAAACCTAGAGCTCTGAAACTTAAGCAAATCCTCAGGGACAACTACATATTATGAGATCTGAGAGCAAACACTAAGCGTGGCATGACTCAGAAGAGAAGCGATGAAACTGCACATTCCTTAGTGAACTTGTGACTTATATGAATAGAAGAAAGTCAGTAATCAAACAGCAGCCTCCTGTCTTGGCATTTTTAATTAAGTGTCTTCATTAGCACATAAGATGCTTTTATAATATATGTCTGTTAAAAGGCCTGTGTTAAGCTTCCTACTTTGATGGGGCAAAAAGGTTTTGCAAACTGGAAAACTGGATTCTGTACATTTCTCCTGGGCACGGTTCAGAGTAATTTTTGATGTATTTATGTTCATCTTTCAGACAGCAGTCAAGCTGCTTATTCCTGGAAACCCCCCAGAGAACCTGCAACTTTCAATCACTGCTAGAAATTTTTCATATTCTTTAGATAGGGTACCCTTTTGAGGAACTCCTCTTTCTGTGGTCTCACAACAGCAGATGAAAGACAACAATTATACCTCCTCGTTACAATCATGACTTTCTTTTTTGCTGTTAGGCCTCTCAATTTTAAAAACATGACCTTTCCTGAATTTATTTTATTTATTTATTTGTCTTATATTTCCAAGTTTATTGCCCCCAAATTTGTAAAAGAACATGGCTGAGAGGCTGAAGAAGCAGCCAAGCTTTTAACTCCAAGCCAGTTTGGGCCCCAGTCCTACAATGCATTCTACTTTCCTGAGACCCATCTCACTTTATTTCTTGGACTTCACAAAGGATTTCAATTTGTCCATGAAGAACAACATTAAATACATACAGCAATTTTGTATATACACTGGGTTTAGTATGAACTTGCAGATGGATGAGAATTTATATCTTTCAGCTTCCAGTTTTCATTAAAATATGGTCACATTAATTCAGAGAAAATGAGTAGGCAAAGAATCTTATTGAGTGTGATTATATATGATACTAAAGTGCAGAACATAAGTAAATATCTTTGATAAATTGACATAGATTAATATAACAACTGGCATATTATGCACTGGGGAAGTGTGATGGAAAAATAGATGTAAAATCACTCATTTGTAGTTACTTTTTAGTAAAAGGTTTGTTTTACTGCATACTCTGAGTTTTCAAAACCAGAAAGATTTAAGTCTTTCTTCTCATATTCCGTGACATCCTAAATTCAAGCCTGATCATATAAATAAATGGTCATTATAAATTATATGGAACTAATTCTGCATTCAAAATTTAGAAGCCAGTACAAAGTGTACCACAGGTCCAAGAACATTTCTGATCTCACTGTGGAAGATACATTAACAGGAATACTTAAAATTAAATAGCATAAACATACATTTTCAAAATCCGGTTTTAGACTACAAAATCTAAAGCTGCAAGCCAATTTCAAGCTCTCTTTTGCTGTACAGACTTCCAGTTCAGCTACATTTACAGATCCTCATTGCTTACACAAACAGAACAGCTTTCAGTCTCCTTTTCCTTGACCTACTTGGACTGCCTCCTGTAATTGCAAGGTAAAGGCTGCTGGTAAGGGCATATCAGTTCACATAAGCGTGCTGCTAAGTAGGACTGTGCGGACATGCTGTCAGACAAGATCCCATCCTTCACGGCCAGATCTACGCAACAGGCTGATGGCAAGACAGCACTTGGAGTGACTGCTGGAGTGCTCACACACTCCTGTTCCTGCCTCTGCCTCTTTCCTTGCTGACAATGAAAATTCCTCTCCTCCTGACTTCGGGCTCCTCAGTATTGCTGACCCTTTACCAGGTAGCAAACAGGACATCCTAGATTTGAACCAAGAATTAGCTGAAAAGTTGACTGTCAGGCACTAGGAGAAAAGTGACCCCTACCTAGGCCCTCATCAAGGTCAGAAACCTTAGACTTCCTAGGGAAAGCCCTGAGCACTCAGGTCTTTGTGGTGCACACCACCATGCCCTCTTGCTCCCTGCCTCGCTGGCCCACTGCAGTTCCCAGAGATGTTCAGTGTCCTTAGCCAGCTTCTTCTCAAGTCCCTCGGCCATCTCATGGGGCTGGAACAGAGGGGCCCTCTTGTGGCACTCTTGCATTATTTTCATCTGGCTGGTCCTGCTCCTGGGCTGAAGGTCTCCGTTGCCTTGAGGCTTTCATCACAGTTTCTCCATGACAAGATCAAGAGCAGAGTGTATACCCAAAACATCTTCTCCAGAGCCAGTTTTGTTGCTCTGGCTTTTCAGTGGGCTGGGACATGCTCATCCCCAAACAACAGTTTGCATGTGCACACAGAGCTGCTCAGACCATCCCTCTTAAGGGACATAACCACTATATCTTGGTTTCTGGGAACCTGCTGAAAGAAACAAATTTCAGCAACCTCCTGGTCCCCAGCTTACAGAAGTCAAGCACTGGCCAAAGATATCTGTGTACCTATATGAGTAGGCTGCTCAGAGCCCACATTTCCTACTGGGCAAAGAATCACTCCACTTTGTGACTTTTTTCTGATGTTTCCTGAAATGTTCCCCAGGGTTTGTTATTCATCATACTCTCCTTGTAGCTAGGTAAGCATTCATCTCAGGGTAACTGATTGTGCTCTGTGCTCAAGAGCTCTGCACAGGGGGATTGAAACAAAGCAGAGTGTAGGACAGTCTAGCTCCCAGTGAAGGGAAGAGTCTTTCTCAGCAATTCTAGACAGCTCCAACAGATGGTTTTGAATCCCAGACTAGACAACCCTTCTAAACAGCTCATCAAAATCACCCGAGATCCTCATATCATCTATGTTTTTAACAAAGGTTTTGAGAAGTATTGAGCTCTGAATCAATCTCTGGGCGATACCACTAGCATCTGGTCTCCTGATGAACTCTGTACCGCTGTCACAACACTCACAACCCAGCAGTACAGCCTTTTTTTGCAAACACATTCCAGTCCACCCTCTAGTCCGTATATCTCTCTCCGATTTGGCTATGAAGATGTTATTGGAGACTATGTTGAAGCCCTTCCTAATGCCAAGGTAAACAACACCCTCTGCTCTCCTCTCATCCTCAGAGCCAGTTGTGCATTTATCTCATCACAGAAGGAAATTCACGTGGTAAAATTGATTTGCCCGTGGTAAATCCACAAAGGCTCTTCTCGTCATTCAAGTACTTGGAACTGGTTTCCATGGAAACTTGTTCCATAATCTTCCTGTGGTCTGAGATTAGGTTGAGTGACCTGTAGTTCCCTCAGTTCTCCTTCTTGGCCTTGAACATGACTGTGCCATTTGCCTTTCTCCAGCCATCAAGCATGCCCCTTCCCCTGAAAACTAGCTCTGGACTTCTTCCATTCTCTCTCATAGCCCCTCTTCTCCCAGTCTCTTGTACTCAAAGAATTTCACACTCTCTACACTTATGTTGGCCATGTTGTTCAACATAATCCTTTCCACCATATTTTGCATCTGTACAGCTCTTGGCTGTTCTTCTCACGCTTCTATATTGTAGGTCTTTGGTAGAGGAGAAAAAAATCTTCTTGCCCAGCTCCAGCTTACACTTATCTGGAGTGAGACTTAGGGAGGTAGAGAGAGTTTACAATGAGCCTTTGCTTTCCTTGAAGTAACTGTGAGATTCAGGCCTCCTAGAGATCTTCCTGTCCTTTACCATCTAAATTCTCCCCTGCCCTTCCATATAAGCAGGGTTGGGAACTAGATCGAGGAGATCAGGAGTGTACAAGAAAAGCAGAGAGTACATGCCCTCAAGAGGCTGTAAATCATTTGAATATCCCTGCCTTCCTTCCTGGAAATGCAGGAGAATGAAGACAAGAAAAAAATCTTGAGAAGTGAAAGGCACAGAAAACTCCATGTGCTACCCTGAAGATAAGAATCCTGACTGGTAAATCTGGTACAACTTTCTGAAAGCAATTTGTATGCCCAGGATTCAGCTAATAATGAGTCAGAAGGTACAGGATCTCAAAAGACTCTTACTTTTAAAGCAGGAATAAACTAGACACTTCTAATGTAGGGAGCTTTCCTTTTCTGAAAAGGATTGTTTCCAAATAGGCTTGCTCTCAAGAACTGAACTGGGGTCCTGGGGTGAGCATTTCAGACACTTTTCATATAATCTCAGGACAAGTCTGTGAGAAGGAAACAATATGTGCTGTCACTTCTGTGAGCATCAGCATCTTTGTGAGATGACCTTAGCACCTATAACCAACAAACTGAGATCCTGGCAGAAGATCATCTGGCATAATGACTGCATTCAAAAACAGGCAGATCAAAATGTTTCACTGATCCATGCGGAACAGACAAGAAAACATAGGTTTTGAGTAGTAAATGTGTTTGATTTTTCACGTTAGTCATTCACCTGAAAATCTACTTCACTGAGTCAAGCACTTTGACATCCTTCTCTTTAGACATCAAAAGCATTAACTGGTTTATTTCTATTTGCCTATCCTACAGTAAAGGCAATGCATGCAGTAAGTGCATTGTTGCCTTAAGAAAACAAACCAAAACTGGCTTTTATGTCCACATTCTCAGTGTGCAAGGGAAAGCTTCTACAGAAATCAGAGACCTCATAAAGCAGAAGCCATTGACTGATTAACCAGTAATAACTCTGACCTTTGGACTGCAACTCACTTTTCCCTGGTCAAGACAACTCTCATCTTTTTTCCTGTTGCAGAATATTTCTGAGAAAAAATAATGAAAAATCATTAGAGCCCTAAGCCCTTCCAAATTTTCTCCCTAATTAATTCAGGAGAGGCAGAGGCAATAACATAAATGTCTTTGTAAAAATATCTAAAGCGTCTATATGGACAAAATGAAGATCATTCTCCACAATAGTCGTGTTCTCATTTTCACAGTGCCAACAGTTAAAATGTGACTTTAAATGCATTTTAATTTGGTTGGTATAGTCTTCAGCAACATCCACAAGAGATAGATGAGATATGATCATCCCTGCTAAATACTGGGGGTAATCTCCATCTGCAGTAATCTGTGATGATAGCTTCACAGATTTTTAAAGACATAACAGTCAACAACTCTTCAGAAGGACTTGTAAGAAGTCATTTGACACATGTAATGCTTTTCATACTACGTCCTCCTCTAAGGAGAACAAGGAGAAGAATATAAAAATTAAATATATATATATATATATAAATCATTCTATTTTAACAACTAACTATCTAAAAGGTTCACTGCAGGTGGATGGGAGGTATAGAACCACAAGCCTTAAATGATATTGGATATTCTGGAAGACAAACAGCTTATTTTTGGAAGCCTTCACAGAACAATAGTACCTGCAGAATTCTGAATCTCAGGTATGTTAATAACAGCCATGGGCTCCATGCAAAGCATAACAGCGAGATCCCAATCATGTTGACAGAGTCCGTGTTTTAAATGGAAAATCCACTGTAGACAATACATGTGAAAAGATTTCTTCTGCATTTTAGCAATGTAAGACACTCATCGTAGCCTAGGTTCAGTATGAAGCAAATGCCAACTGAAGGGAAGCAGACTGGTGTATACAGAGCCTTTAGAGTCATCATGGAGCATTAATTCAACAACTTGGGCCATCCGCCTTAGGAAGCAGTAAATGTTATTGCCTGTGCAGCACTTCTAAGACTACTTTCCTCCATTTGTGTGTCAGGAATCCTCTGACACAGCAGTTATCTACTGAATAGATGCAGATTGATGAGATACTGTGGCCAAATGGCCAATCATAAAGACATGTGCTCTTCAAAAGACTGCACAGTGCACTGTCAAGAGCTGTGGTGGCAATGACTTTCACCAGTTGTCTTTGTAGTTCATGGAACTTTGTACTCTGATCATGTCATGCTGATTTCCTGTAGGGCGTGTTTTATGCTGTTATCAGAGTGCTTGCTCCACTTTTAACAGCTTCTCTTCTGCCATGGTGACTCTTTATAGATCTCTCTTGCGATGGTAGATAAGTTGGAAGAAGTTACACAGCCACCCAAAATTTATTTAGAAAAACTATGGTTTAGTTGGCTTTCCTACAGATAATCCATCATGTTTTCCATATGCCTGCAACTTGCTGTTCATAACCCACTGAGCAATTTTTGTTGTGAGAATCAGTGGACAGCTGAGGAAAAAAATAGGTCAGCACTAGAAGGTAAGCTGCTGCCAACTCAGAGTGACAGCCTTCAGAGGCTGGAGCTGAGATTTATACCAGAAACAGTGGATGCTATTTCACATTTTGTTTTAAATTGGAAATGTTTAGCTAAAGAAAACTGAAAAGCATTAACTTTTGCTGTTTGGATTTTCAATATCTCGATTTTCAAAATAGCCCTAAGGATGTAAGGGAACCTTTTCTGTGAAGTTATTTTAAAACTGGAGAGAAGATGGAAAGAAAAGTCATAGTGCAAATATTGGATGGTTTCAATTTTTCTATATTCATTTTGTATTTTCTTAAGAGAAATGCATTAAGACAATGTATTTTCTAAGCATTTAAACATTAAAAAACTTAGGTGCTTTACAAAAATAGGACCACATTCAAAATAATCTTGTCTTCTTTCCACTCCTCCCACTCATTCTAAATATGTCTTTCTTATTACCATGATCTTCAGCAATTTGGGATTGAGTCTATTCCTCTCTTGGGTTTCCACCTATAAAATTTCCCTATTTCCTCTGTTACTCACACCATAACTTATTTGTAGCAACATGGGTTTTTTGTTTTGTTTTGGTTTGGTTTTGTTTTTGTTTTAGCATGTTTATTCAGAGCCTGTTGGCATTAATTTCTGACCTTGATCACAGTCAGAAGCAAATAGCAATCTCCTAACATTGTCCTCTGTACTGAACCCATGCTGAAACATTGGAAAAGAACAAGTTTGGGGGAATAATTCTCTCTAATTGTTGAGTAGGTGGTATAAATTTAGTGCTCAATAGGTGATTTAAATTGTTGGATAGATAGACAGGAATAAAATCCCTGGCAGCATATAGCTACTCATTTCAAAGGTTTTCATCTGACTTTTAGAAGTCAGTTGTGAAAGACTGAAACTTGGGCAACTGCATAAATTAATTATGGGGAGCTACGTGCATTCATTTTGCCTTGGTCTTTTAAACGTGAAGGATATTTTAGGGACTTTGATATACATTTCTTTTATATTTATTGCAGTTGAGCAACAACAGTGGTTGTAAACTTGGAAGACAAGGAGTGGGAGTTAGAGTGTACCTGGAAATGAGACCTTATGTTGCGGTGTTTGTATCGATGGTTCCCATTCTGACACATCAGACACACTGTACTTTCTGCAGTCTTACATTGGCACTTTTTTAATACGCCAAGCTAATCTGTCAAGATGAACAATAAATGTAAATGTTTAAGTTTTAAGTGGGTATCTTGTCACCCTGCTGTGTTCAGAATGATCCAAGCGTGACATGTAACCTATACATGTTTCAGGGCAGCACTTTTCCAGTTATACCACTACTGGAGAGCCACACAAAGCTTTCCCATTTCCGTCAACATTATCGCCTGCACCATCCATCCCATCAGCAACTCTGGTGCTTGAAAAAGGTCGTCTGGAGGCACAGTCGCTTTCCACCTCAGCGCCGCCGTGTCACCGCCCCACATCCCGAGGCACCACGGCAGTCACACCGCCATCCCAGCAGAGGGCGCTGTCGCGGCGGGCGGCGCTCTATCCCTGTCGCGCAGCGCCGCCCCGCCCAGCCGCCGTCACGCCACCCGCTCGGCCGGCGCTGCGTCAGCCAGCCAAGATGGAGTCCGCCGAGGAAGGTACGGCGGTCGCTGCGTGTTCTTCGCTTCCCCCCGGCTCTCCTGGCCGGCGGGGCTCTGCCCGCGCCGCCTCCACAGGGCGTCGGGGCGGCGTGGGGAGCCGCGTTAGCGCGTCACCCGGCGGCGGCGGGGCGGGCTGGGGCGCGCTCCCTTACATAACCGCGGGCGCTGTGAGCCGGGCGCTGCCCGGTGGGGGAGGGGCGGGCGGTGCTGCGGTAACGGCGCGCGGCTCTGGTCGGTGCGACACGAGAACAACGTTAGCAAGGTTCTCTGAGCTGATCGGGCCGGTTCTCACCATGCCGGTTGTTGGTAAATCCGTCGTGGTGGATTTAATCCAAAACTCACAGCTGATGATTCGTGACAGGCTGCTAGGAGCGGTAGCCTTTGATCTGTGTGTTTTTAGAGGACCCGGTCTGGTGATCAGGGAGAATGGGAGGAGAGAAAGGGGGTTGTTAAATATCCTCCAGGGCACCTGAGTGCTTTACTCTTGGGCTTTACACTTGTGGTGTTTTTATTTGTATTTTCTTGTTCACTTACGTTATATACTATATGTAGTGCATTCCACATTAATGTTACCCTTGAAAGCTTAAAAATAACAGCACTGGACTATACACTCTCAGTCCATAAATTCTACTGGAGCGTGACAGCTTTTCTGCAGTTTCAAACTTCTCTCCCCTCATTGTTAAGAGTTTCACAGAACTTGCCAAAACACAACAGACGTCTCTGAAGGTTAGAAAGCCTTAAATACCTGCAGCTGAATTGGCTGCATGGCTGTCGTCAGGAGAAGGAGGACCGTGCTCTCCCTTTTGTGGCATAGAGCAGCAAACTTGTGCAGTACACTTCAGATGGGCCTTTGTAAGTGCTGGTAACCTAGTCGTGGTATTTTTGGCAGTTGTGCGTCTGGTAGAATTGATGATTGACAGAGTTAATAAGTGAAGCAGAAAGAAACCCTTGTGTCTTTCCAGTTAGATCAGTTTCTTGCTAACTAATCTGAACTTCATTTTTAGACATTGCAGTGGTGAATGTTTTTGTTAGAGATGTGACAGGCAGAGAAGCTTTTCATGGAGGAAACAAAGAGCTGTATTACCCAGGACTGTTATTTCCAAAATGCACGTATGAACAGGATGCAGAGTGTGTATGCAAGTAGAAAAATAGCATCTACTACATGCTGGAATCCTCTCTGTATTTGATATTATACATGAGGTGCATGTTGACCGTCTGCAGGGTTTGTTGCTTTGAAGTTATATGCTGCTAAACAGGACAGATTGTTGCTTCTCACGTGCTTATTTGATTTGTGTAAAACGAGGGCGATTATCTATAAATTCTCATGTCCTTTGGAAAATTAAATGTAAGGCTTAACTTCTTTCAGTAAGCAAACAGAAGAATGAAATGATTTTCTTAGTAAAGAATTCATTGGTTTCCAGTAAAGAGAATTCTGCTCTTCCCAATGATTTTAAGAATGGGTGAACAATCTGTTGTGAAAGCCCGTGTACCATTATTGAGTGGGTTCAGAGAGCTGCCGGTGTCCTTGAGAAAACACTGTGCTTCCTTTGGTGTCTGAGTACTCTTAAAGCAGCAATTTCACATCAGTTGAAGCCAGTGTAACCCCTGACTCCCGTGTCTTGCTATCTACCCCGTCCTGTCTCTTGTCTGATCGCTTGCAAGGCTGCTCTGACATACCAAGTGGTCAGCCTGCTGTGGGTAAGGTGCTGCTGCAGAAGCTGGTGGGAGATCCTGCCTGGAAGTTGAAGAGATCTGTTCTCTACTGTTGTCTGGAATTTGTATGATGAAAGGAATCTTTTGTTTCTTGAAGTGGTGACTGGTCGGTCCTGTAGGCAGAGGGACCAGGAGCCCTTGATGTTTGCAGCAATGTGACATCGCTTGATGTGACTGCCATGGAAGTACTTATTGTGTCTTCTTGTAGCATCACTGATGTGGTACTTAACAGAGGTTTCTAGAGTTAATTTTAGATTTTCATTCCATGAGAATGAGTTCAATCTCTTAAAAAATCTTTTTTTCTTCTTTTTTCTTTTTCCTCCAGAATCACTTAAATTCTTTTGTGCCGTGTGTAGAAACGATTCTAATACTATGTAAAATATGCTTTTGGTCAAATTATGACTTCTTTGTGGAAAACCTTTCATTTTGTAAATTTTGGTTCCCTTTGGGCCTCTTCATAGAAAGACGCTAACGTCTGGAGATTTGAACCAAGGATGAAGATGTGTGCTTTTGACTTGAAGTAGCATATTTTCAACATTCTTACATCACTGATGGTTTTAAACTGAGACAGGGGATTCAGATTAGATGTTAGGAGGAAGTTTTTCACTCAAGGTGGTGATGCACTGGAACAGGTTGCCCAGAGAGGTTGTGGGTGCCCCATCCCTAGAGGCATTCAAGGCAAGGCTGGATGGGGCTCTATGCAGCCTGCTTTAGTGATTGGCAACCACTAGTTGATCTTTGAGGTCCTTTTCAACCCAGGCCATTCTGTGATTCTATGATTCACTGATATAAGATAGTATTTTCCTTTGGTATGCATCAGTTACTCCTTTAGCTTTGCTGGGTGGTTACTGATGGAGAAATGTTTACTGAAAGAGAAAATCCTAGATTTGAGTCTTCTGTAAAAGTGGACATGTTATGTTTGTTTCTGTAATGCAAGTGCAAATGCAAGAGTTGAATGAAGGAGTAAAGAGAAGATATCGCAGATCTATAAATAAATAAATGAAATAGTTGATTTGTGCTTAAATGCTCTGGACAGTGAAAGGGTATTAGAACAGACAGCTTGTCCCTTGGATGCCTGCAAAACATCTTGAGGTCTTTAGTTGTAAAAAAAATGTCAAAAACAGAATTAAGAAGCTTCAAGGCTCCTATGAAATAAGAAATAGAAAATTTCTTTCATGTTGTGACTGAACTGCAGGCTGTTAAAGGGTTGGCCTTACTCAGCTTTGGTAGCAAAGTTACAAAATACCTCTTTGTGTTCATTATGATTTTGGTGTTTTGATGGTTTTTTTTCTTTTCATCAAGAGCACGAAGGAACATGCATGTTTGGTTCAAGAGTAGTGACCGTCTTAAGGACGTGTTAGTAACTGCTAAATCTCTTCTTCTCAGTCTCTCTTTAACTTAATGGAAACTCAATTATTCCATTTCAAAGTTTACATTTGCTTTCAGGGAGATTGTGCATTACAAACTCTACGTTGCTGTAGAGATGATGTTATTATGCTCTGCATACTGCTTTGGTATGTAGTATGTAGTAAAGAGAAAGGTGTTAGGTTTCTTTTTTTTTTTTCCTGACAATACAATCAAGGAACTAATATTTTTGTTGGGTTTTTTTGTTTGTTTGTTTGTTTTCTGGTGGTCCCTAAAGTCTTTGTGTTTTCTACCATGTGAAATCTGTCTTAAAGCTTTTTCCAATTGAAGTTATTTTGGCTTCGTTTTTGCTACGTGACAGAGTTTCTGTAGAGTACAGTTACTTTTGTAAATGTATTACACTTCTGCTGGAAGAAGTCACACATTGTCTTGTTCAGCAGATATATGCAGAGTGTGTCGATCTGAAGGAACTCCTGAGAAACCCCTGTATCATCCGTGTGTGTGTACTGGCAGTATTAAATTTATTCATCAGGAATGGTAAGTTCTGAGAGCTCGTTTGTTCATTTTTCTTTATGTACATATTTCTAAAGGCAGTACTTCATATGTCTTCATGTTAACAAGTTGAAAATAAAGCACATTTTCGGGATAATTTTTTTTGTATGATGGTTCATTACACAGAATAGTAAATTGTCTCAACTAATTTAGCAATAACATGTGAAAAGGAAGTACTGGTGGATACATTTGTTTGAGAGTATTGTTCCCCTCACACATCTGCCTTAAGAGAACTAGAAGCAGAAAAATCAGTATATGGGTTTTTTTTTCTGCCTTCTTATTGTGAATGAAGAAGAGTGCTTAACCTCATACTAAAATGAACAAAGTGTGCTGAGATTTTTTTAGGTGATGTTCAGTCTGGGAAATACTGAAATGAAAACTGTAATTCTGGTCTGTAATACACTCTCCTTTTGTTTGTATTTTAGTAGTCATTCTTTCACAGATAGAGTGGCTTTAAATCTTGAAACGTTTTCAAGGATTGGTGCTCCCAGTCATTGTCCATGTGATGGTATAGGCTTTCAGCTGTTACCCTTTTCAGTGTCATATGTACTTTACATACTTTCTCTGTGTCATTGAAGATACATCATTGTTACTCAGTCAGCTTTTTGTATACACTTTTTGAAACTTTGTGGCCTAAGTACACTTAAACATGTTAGTTTGTCCTCCTTGATAGTGAATATTCAGCTTTGTTTGAAACAGATAACTGATTTCTTTTTTGTAGTGGAGAGGAGCGGGAAAAGATGTAATAGCATGTCTTAATGTGATCACTTTTTGTTTCAGCTTAGTTCAGTGGCTTAAACACAGCAGAAAAGAATACTGTGAATTATGTAAGCACAGATTTGCTTTCACACCAAGTAAGTATGTTTCACTGCTCCTGTTTTTTCAGACTTTCTTTTTATCTTAGTATTTGTGAAGTGATGCTTTATTATTAAGCATGCTAGATCCAAACTTGTTTCTTTTAATTTCTGAATTCTTGTTTGAATTAGTTCTTTATCATTGCAGTTGTGTGAATTCTTTAAATAATGGATAATATGGTGCTTTCATAACCTTATGTGAGCTGTAACAGAAATACCTTTTGTACCTGTTTTGACTTCCTCAGTCCTGTGCTGTTACTGTTAACACTAGTGTGTGTGGCTTTTTTTCTTAAGCTTTATTGACTGAGTGTTTGGATCTATGAATGTTAAGGTGAAATTTGAATTTGAAACACAGCTTTCAGTGACCTTTGAACTGTCCCATGACACTACTGTATGACTGTCAGTTTCTGTTCATACATTTGTGACAGTAATGAAAACAATTTTTCTAGTTGCATTTCAGTCAATATAGAATAACTACCAGGTATTACATTGCCTATTGTGTTAGATTCAGCTAAATAAGTTGTCATAAAAATGGTTGTATTTTTATATAGTTCTTAATTACACTTTGACTAATAGTAGAAATAGGTGAGGCCGTTTGGCTTGGTGGTGACAGGCTAGGTTCCTCATTCAGTGTTGCCACACTACTGACTGTTGAACAGGTAATGTCTGTAGCTATGTATTTTTCTCGCTGGACTTATTTATGTGATGCACCCGCCCTCTCTGTATTGAATCTCAAAATTTTCCATTTCTGTCAGTAATCAGTGTGGCACATTAGGCAGTAGTTGAAACTATCAGCATCAAAATGTACAATACTGTGTCTGACCTCTGCGAGGAGAATAGTGTATTTTGCATTCATCTCAGCAATGCTTTCAGGTTATTCTTTTTCAGTAATGCAGAGACCCCATATAAGAAATGTGAAAGAGATTAGAAAGAAGACATTCTTGTTTTGTATGGGGGAAAAATACAAAAGCCTGTTGTTTTTATTAAGATTTAGAAGAAAAATGATGAGAAGGTTCAAATGTTTGGCTGTTAATATTGATACTAGAAAATGTCTTTACTGCCATTATCAACAGAGGTGTTCCTGCAGAAGTTTTATCCTTGACTGACAGAGCTGTTACCTCACAGCTTGTAATGTAGCAACACGTGAGAAAATGAGGTTAAATTTCTGTGGTTTAGTAATGTTATAGGAGCCTTGAAATGGGCAGTTGGATAACCTCTTTAGTGAGATTGATTTATCCTTCTCTGTCATGAGCAGGCTGCTCCCCACACCTAGCACTATCAGTTGGTAATATTTTCTTCCTGGCTTCCCACGTTGTGCAAATTGTACAAATATAATATTATACAAATAGTATATGTATGCGCTTTTTTTTTCTGCCAGTCTGGACAAAGTGGTAGCACGTGTCAGTTAGCTAGCACAGATTTCTGCACTTCTGTCTACGCAGCATGTCTTGTTTCATCACTTCTTTCAGTTTCCCTCACACCCAAAATTCATGCAATTATGCTTTCCTTAGTTTCTCGTATTCCTCTGTATTTGAAAAATAATTCATACATGCAGTGTGGAAACTGGATCTGCCTGTGGGAGCTGGGAAGGTCACACGTGCTAGAGAGAGAATGGCAAAGCAGAGGTGGAATTGGTGTATATGCCAGTCATCCAAAATGAAGTTTGTCCTGGCCTATAACTGTGCCAGGTGTACTTAGCAGTTGGTACACCATGTGTTGAAATAAACACATCTATGTAGTCTTTATCTGTGCTTCATCTGCCAGGCACTGAGTTGAGAAAACTTCATAGTGCTGTAATACCAACAGTTCCTCTTTTAGGTTAGCTTGATTTGCTTATTGAGGCTGTTGCTACCGTTCTGGAAGAAGTGTACCTTTGCTAGTATAAGAGAGTGTGCAGTGTTCATAAAATGTTCCTAGTGCTGTTCTTTAGTGGCCTTTCAGAATCTGAAGGAAAGGAGACAGACTCTAGAGCAGCATCTGTGGTGACAGAACAAGGGGAAATGGTTTCAAGCTCAAAGAGGGTAAGATTTATGTTAGATATAAGAAAAAAGAAATCTTTTGCAATGGGGCTGGTGAGGTGCTGGACCATGGTGCCCAGTGATGTGGTTGATGCCCTGTCCCTGGAGACTTACGAGTTGAGGCTGGATCAGGCCCTGGGCAACCTGATCTAGCTGTGGTGTCCCTGTTGATCACAGGGGAGTTGGACTAGATGACCTTCAGAGGTCCCTTCCAACTCTCTGAATCTAGTGCATATATTCTTAAGCCCTTCATGTCTTTAAATTCAGTAACATCTTGTACTTCTTCAGCACGTGAGCTACGTACTGGGCTATTTACTGGGTATAAGGAAGGAAGCAGAGAGTAGAAGGTTCAGCCTGTATCTTGGAAGGGATCTGAAGGAACTGATTTTTCATTTGAAAAATAGGATGGTTCTCTCAAGTGTTTAACCATGTAGGCAAATTACCTGATTATGTATTCATGTTCTTAAGTAGCTTATGCAAGAACATTGCTTAGTAATTGTGTGTTGTTTGTAGTTGTACTTAGTTTGTTAAGCTCCAGACTTCTGGATCTTCAACTCTGTACAAAATGATCTGTAAGATGTCTTGTAATTATACTGAAGTGAGTGACCCATTTTCTTGGGCTCATTATTTACATTAAGATTTAATTGAAGGATCAAATGGGATAACTCTTTTACCTGGTTTCTTGAATGAACTTTAACACAGTAGCCTGTGTCTTAAACCTATCCAGAATATCTGGGTTGAAGAAACATGAACTTTGAAATATGACATGGGTACAGAAATCAAGGTGTCTGCTGCCAGTTGCAGGGGACGTAGTAAACATTCAGTTGAGATACATGTGAGTGTTAATTTCATATGTTGTTTTTTATTTGGAGCTGTGGCTTGCTTAAGGAGGGATGGCATTTTTCTCATTTTGCATTTGTAGTTGCTCATAATTATAGAACATAACTGCTTTCCTCTGCACATGATGTAGACTTTCAGGATCGGTACACAAAGTAGATTAAAGAGGTATATAAATGACTAGCAAGTGTAATGATAGCTAGGGAGTCTGTGAGAACTGATAAAATGTGGAGATTCTGTGAAAATGGCTGAATGACCGTTTTGTGTTTGCAAAGTAAGGTGCTTTGGTTTCTCCCATACTGGGTGTGTGTCTGGTTAGGTTGTGGGCAAATAAGTGGGCTGACTCGGATGGGAGAAGTGAGCTATGAAATAAGATACAGTTACATCATGACAGCTGTGGGGAAAAATAAGACTAATAAAACATTTGATCTGTGATAATAAATAGTATGGGGTTGTTTTGTTTGTTTGTTTTTTTTTTTTTTTTTCCTGAGGGGGGAGAGTGAGTGTATGCATGAACGGTGTTGCTTTTCTGTATGCAGTTCTGGTTCCCTTAGTGAAGTGAGATGATGTGTTGTAGGAAGGGACTTGCAGGAGCTGTGAAATCTGTAGGAATAATGTAAACTGGCAAATAAAAAAAAAGCACTCAGGATATTTAATTCCTCCTCCCTAGAAGGTTCTCTGGAAGGTTAGTATTTTCAGGATGCTACTGCCCAGCAGCATAAAAAGCGCTGATAACTTTGTTGTATTTCATATTAGTTCTTAACAATCTTATATGTGACTTCCCTGATACTGTTCACGTGCTTCCATCACTTAGTGCCTCATGGCAGAACTAACCATAGACAGGGGAGATGAACAAGCTCATAACATACTTAAACATGCACAACCTTTTTGCATTCATTGGGAATAAGCCTTTAGGACAAAAGGAAATTTCTGGACAGTCACTTTGGTATCAGTTTGAAATGTGGGTGATTCTTGGTGGAGGTGGGTTGGTACACAGG
Organism: Odontophorus gujanensis; assembly: GCA_013399175.1. NCBI lineage: Eukaryota > Metazoa > Chordata > Aves > Galliformes > Odontophoridae > Odontophorus > Odontophorus gujanensis. The sequence continues at coordinate 236,126 of VXAB01007191.1, read as the reverse complement.
TTTACTGCAGATGCAAGACGAGGAAGAGAAGAGGAACAAGAGAATTTCAGGGTTAGGAAGAGCCATGTGTTCTCTCTGTATTGGTATTGTTTATTTTCTGTTGTGCATTTATAACCTCCTGGAGTAGAAATGCTGCTGATGCTCCCTTCACTTTTTTTTAATCACTTGAGTAATAAAAGTGAAGTCTCAACTTACATGGTTTTGTTAATATTTTTAATCATTGTTATATAATGTATCAACACAAGAGGTTTGGGTTTATGGGATTTTTTTTAATACCTGTATATACTTCATTGCTGAGGTACTGCTCTGATTAGAACTCCTTCCTGTGCTTTCCGTGTCATGACTAATAACTCCTATACTTCCTTGCAAGGAATATAGTGCTTGCAGGATAGCTTTTGTTTGGGCTAACTTTGATATTTGGGGGAAAAAAAGCGGTATGGAAAGGTTAAGTTGAAAGTGTTTGTTCTACTCGTAGGTGAGTTTAGTGGTTATTATTGAGGATCAGCAGGTTGTCGTCATTGTGTTTGTCAAAGCACAGTTGTGTAGTGCTTGTACTAAATAACCTGTGAAGAAATGGGAATGCTAAGAATGATTCCTCTAATAAACCTGGAGGCATCACTTTGGTATTTTAGAGTACTGGGAATTCTTTCCCACTTTTCTGTCAGCTGATTTTTTTGTCAGCTGAAAGGTACTGACCAACTCTTTCCCTGCCAGTCGCATAAGGGTGTGGGCCTTCTTCAACAAATGAGTACATAAACAAGGAATAATAAGTAACCAAGCACATTTTGTTAGGTTCATGGTCTGTGCATTGCAGCTTTCTGTTCGGGTGGCTCGAAGGGGCAGAGACGTCAAAACGAGCTTCTTACAGACCCACTTTGTGTTTTAATTTCTTCCCCTTAGCAACTAAATCATTAAGGGTTTCCTTGTAGCCTCTTCTGGAGTTCCAAAGTGCTGATCAAAGTATTATTATTTTTTTTTTTTTTTTAGCTCCTCAAACTACCTGCTGAGTTGAGCTTTGTCTGAGGATACAGTAAATTTGTTACAAATGCACTATAGGTAGATATTCTTTAGACATTTGTTAAAGGTGCTAACTTGTCGCCTTTAAATTATCCAGGGCATTCATTCAGTATGTGCCAAGATTGTCCTGAGAATTCTCTGTGGTACCACCAAATTGCATACTAAATCTGATTCTGCAATAAGAAAAATGGAAATGTCAAAATGCATTTGTTTGGTGCTCTACAGCTGCTTCTCTCACAGCTATGCTTTGCTTCTGTTATGCTTATACTTTTTTGTCCTTTCCTTAATGAATTTCATTTACTTGACAGATACCTTTGAAACCTAAAACCAGCTAACATTTATCTCACAGTTACTGTTTTGCTGTTACTTTGTGTCACATACAATCAACTTATTGTTGAAGTGCACCAAACTCTTCTCCTTCCTTTGTGGATTGATGCTGCTCTTCTGTGCTCCAGTGTTCTTGTTTCAATACAGATGCTTAGGGGAGCATCCCTGGAGAGATAAGAATTGGTCTGTTCTCACGTAGATGCTTTCTCTCTGAGTAGAAGTATGAATGCACCTAAAGAGAGCAGGGTTGTTGTTTATAGAAAAGGGGGTTGCAGGTGGATGGTATTAAGCACAGTGTTTTTCAGACTTGTAGATGAAAGTTTTGTTTGAGAGGGAGGAAATTTTTTCTCCAATATTTCTTAAAAAAAAAAAAGTCACTTATTTGGCTAAAAGTACATCAGCTTTTCAAAAAATAGTCCGGGTTAAATGTGTTCATCTATTCCTAACATAACTGCTAACCATCCAGGCAGCAGTGTCTTTGTGCAGGTAACTGTAGTTTATCTTCTTCATTCACATCTGCTATTGAAGCTGTATGTTACGACTTCTGGGCTCCCATATAAGTGTGCAGAAACTACTTTCATGTAATGACAAGAATAGAAGTAGGTATCTTCTAATTGCTTAATGTGCAGTGAAGACTTTAGGTAATTGGCACCTGTAATCTGAAATATATGGTTCCTTATCTTATTAGCATTCGGGGAAAGGATAAATTAGAGATGTCAGTGGTAATGTGGAAGAAGTAGGGACATGTTCAAGGGCTAATGAATTATTGTGCAGCTTTTTTATGTACTTAGTCTGGTAATAAAAGTGAAAGTAAAGGGCAAAAAGAAAAATAACTTGACACTGTTTTTCTTGGCTTTTGAATATGGTGAGTTTTACGTAATATATGTGTGTTCAATTAAAAAGGTCAAGAAGATTTACTATTATGAGAACTGCTTCATGTTCCTTAGTAGGTGGGACTGTAGTAGAAATTGATATCATTGAAAATGAAAGTTTATCTATGTAGATTTCAATGTTTGTAGATACTCAACTAATCACTTTCAGTGCATGCTGTTTTTCTGTGCTTTCACTTTGCTGAGTTTTGTCCTGTTGGATAGCAAGTGTAGTCTGAACTATTTTGTATGAATTGAGAGAATGCACAATGGAACATCACTGTTCCATGTACTCTTTCCTTGAACTAGATTTGTAAGTAGTAGGGATCTCTTTCAGGTGATGTTGAGTGGGAGGGCTATTGAATGTAAAATCTGCTTTTTCTTGCAGGCTTCAGCTTATTTTGACTTTGTTGTGAATGTAGTAAAGCTGAGAAAACAACATCTCTCAGTAAAAAAACTAGCTTCGAAAGATTTTATATTTAAACTCAGTGCATAATGTAACAAATGTCGTGACATTTTTTGCTATTTATTTGAAGTAATCTGTTGGAAATCTATAGAATATGCTGTCTCCTATTGTTTTTCTCAAATGTGAACATCAGGACTTCTACGTAAATGCTTCTTTGAAGAGTGAACTGATTAGTAAGTCCCTTTTCTGCAGTTTATTCCCCAGATATGCCTTCCCGGCTTCCAATCCAAGACATCTTTGCTGGACTGGTTACAAGTATTGGCACAGCAATACGATACTGGTTTCATTATACACTTGTGGCCTTCGCGTGGTTGGGAGTAGTACCTCTTACTGCATGTAGGTATAAATTTATTGTACTGTAATGCTCATATACACGGGAGAGTAATATTCAGTAGATGAATGAAAGCACTTAATTTTCTTAACTGTCTGAAAACCTGATGGTGACTCTTCAGTGATAATGAATTGTTACCAAAAGTCACCACCTGCAAGTTAGGTTTATGCTACTTTTTTTTTTCCACAAGTGTCCTTGTTAGTTTTAATATTCATTTACTAAGTCAGTACATGTGAATTATAATTATTATTTCATTGCTAAGCTCTTTGTCTTAAATTCTTGTTTATGTTGCATTACGAATGTTGTAACCCTCTTAATGGATTCCTTTAGGTATTAGTGTGCTGTGAAGGGTATTTGCATAGGATAAGCAACATGATAGAGCCATTCAGTCTAACAAACCTTTAAAAATCCATTTGTTTCCTTTATCCGTATTTGTTTCAACAACACAATCTTCTTTAAGTCTTGTCATCTGATATTAAGTGCTGTTTTGACTTCCCCCCAGTTCTGTCATATGGCTCACATAGTTGTGTGTTGTCGGCTTCAGAAGGAAGTGGTTTTTTTTCATTATTTTATACCTGGAAGAAAAATGCCTGTCAAGTTATTTCTACTGCGGAATCCCACATGAGATACTTGCTTGAACAAAGAATTAAATTCTCAGTCTTTCAGACTGTCACGCTAATGATGCACTTATCTCATCCATGAGCAAATATGTGGTGGGGAATCAATTCTTCATTTTTTTTTTTTTTTAGTAATTTCACTTCTTTTTTTTTTTTTGTGGCCTTCCTGTCTTACATGGTTGGGTAAAAGGAATTTCTCTCTGTATACATACCATCACCCTAATCCAAGTAGACTGTTGCTGATCTCTCGGCATCAGCATATTTAGATGGAAAAAGCTAATTATATGACATGTTGTGATCTGTTCAGAGAAATGGCATTAATTGAGCCAATTTAATCCAAAGTGGCTTTATTCTCTGTGATAATTGTATTTAGCCTCTTAGTTCCTAAGGCAGAATTCCCAAGGTAATTCTACAGTACAAGGGAAAAGGAGACGTGAATGCTTTCAAGTAAAGCGGGTGTGTATGGTAAGGCAGTGAGAAGTGCCAGAGTGTGAGATGAGGTATGTGAAGAGCTTCCTTTGTCTCTAGTTTAAGAATCCACAGTTCACAAACCTACATTGCACATAATCATATTTTCCTGGAATGATTCAATCGCCAGTTCAAAAATTATATGGATGAAAAGAGCAGTTCTGTATATGTTCCATGCTGTCACATGGTGGTTAAAATTGTAGGTATTTGCAATAGGACTACTTGAATCTGTCCAAGTAAGGTATGAATGGAATTGAGTATGTGAGCACCAGGACAAAATAAAAAGAGAAAAATAAAAAAATATTTGCTGGTTGTCGGGAGAGCACTCTACATGTGATTTTATTCAAAAGAAGAGGAAAAACAAACAGACCTAAAGGTAGAGGGGCAAAAAAGTGAAGGAAGACAAGAGAACTCTGAAATACATGAGTTTTACATAAGACTGGAAAGGGATAAATGAAAAAAATAGATCTTAAATGGCATGTGTGCATAAAAAGCAAATCCAAAATCAGTTCCTTAGCACCAATCAAGAATAATTCAGGAGGTGTGATGAGAATTTAATGGCTGGTGTTCTTTGTCTAAAGTACACAGAAGTGCAGACCTCCTGACTACAAGACTTAGTGCTTATTATGTGAAGAATAAAGGAAAAAGTAGTTTGGGGTCAGTTTGCTTATAGGTTTGCGTCAGAAAATCCACTTTGTATTCCTTAAAATCTCACAGTGGTTCTGTTATGCTTGGTTCCTACCAGTGTAGTGTACTGGGGAGAGGTTAAAGGCTTACGTTCTTGGACACAAGCTTAACAGTTTTGTAGCTTAACAGACTAACACAGCTGTTTGTTGCACCACTGCAGTTGTTCCACCCTGTGTTCATTCAGCTGGGTGGTAGGCAGAGGCAAGCCACAGAAACACACTGAGCAGCAGAGGTTCAGTATCACCTTGCTGAATTTGGTTCAGGGTCTATTAAATGCAAATGTGTAGGTACTCTGACTACAATAAATAAAGCTGAACATTTTAATTTGATCAGCTCCAGCCATCGGCTTTTGTGCTGACTTAGACAAGACTTCTGAATGTAGTGCTTGTGTTTTCTGTTCAGTAACAGAGGGAAAGGACTGCACTGGGGTTATGTTCCTCAGAGTGGCGTAGTATATTTTATATAAAAGCTGAGCATAAATATTAAATGTTCTGGGTAGATTGATTCACAAGGGATGTAAATATATAAACTCTGTAAGTTCCAAACAGCTTTAACCAAAATGTAGTAACTGAGCTATGTTTCTAGGTCACAGAAACCACAGTGTGCCATTATTACACTTGTGGCAGCATGATTAAATGATTTAGAAAGTCAGGTGAAAAGATAACTCTGAACGAGGCAATAACTGAAACCAACTTTATACCATGCTTGTGCTTGGTTGTTTTTTTCTGCAGGTCGTATCTACAAGTGCTTGTTTACTGGCTCTGTGAGCTCACTACTGACACTGCCACTAGATATTTTATCAACGTAAGTACTTAACCAGCTGGACTTCGTATTTCTTTGTCAGAGTTGATTTCAGTAGCACCTTGTGTCACCTTCTCACTTCAGATTTCAGCTGCCTGTGGTCTTTGCTGTGCTGTGCAGGCACAAGTGTTTGTACTGCTGCACAGGGAGCCATCCTGATGCTTCACAGGGCACAGCAAAATACTCTGATAGCATATTTCTTCTTATTTTAAAGGGCTTAGTGTAGTTAGTCAGTTTCCTGAGCAAATTCAGTATGGTCAAGGAGAGGTGAAAATAAGTTGAGAGGGAACACCTGGAATAGGAATGAGGATTGCTTAAGTCAGTTTAATTATCTCTTGCCTTGTAAGAAACGCTAGTTTCAGCTGTGTATTTGAATGCTGTTTTACTTGTGCTTTACAGTTACGTGTGAGTTCAGGCTTTCTAAAGTACCGAGTGGAAGCAAAGAAGTCTGGGGTTAAAAGACTCTACCTAAAAAGTTGAGTCAAAGATGGACACAGCACTTCCATTTCTTTAGTTAGAGTAGCTCTGCAAATAAAACGTTTCAGTGGTTGAAATTATACATGTAGCCATTTAAACAGATCTTTTGCTGAAGCAAATCCAAGTTTTCTCTTTAAGAAACAACTTGGATATATCAATTTCATTTAGTTATTAACTAAATTTTTCTTGAATATTCTTTTTCCTGAACTGTTCTTGAAGCTTTTCTTCATCTTGAGTCAGCCCGTGTTTCTGCAGGAGTATTTCTACTTAAGCAGTAGTAATTTCAAAAATCAAAACAGAGGGACATACCAACTTTTCCAAATCAGAATTTATCTTGGCGCTTTGATCTGCTTGTATGGAGGTACTTATAAGAATCTCCCTTCAGCAGAGTTTTAGAAGGTCATATAGTTTTTTCACCTAGATGCACAAATCAGCTTTTCACGCAAACGTGCATTTTTGTGGATTTGTGTTTGAAGTACTTGACAATTAAATTTAGGTTTAGTAAGCAAAGTACATTTATAATTACTGTTTTTCTCTCCCTAACAGGGAGAACTTATTGGCAGACTGTTTGCAGGGCTGTTTTGTGGTGACATGCACTCTGTGTGCATTTATCAGCCTTGTTTGGTTACGTGAACAGATTGTCCATGGAGGAGCACCGCAGTGGTTGGAACAAAATCAACAGCAGCCACTCAATGGTGTTGGTCAACAAAACGAGGTAAAACTTAACTGCTCAATTGTTCACAATAAATAGAGAAAAATGTGTTTATGTGAATAAATACATTATCAGAACCCAATGGTAATCTCAACTGACTGCAGTGTGTATTTGTATGGTTACTGAGGTTGAAGATGTGATTTTATCTAAACTCAGTAACGTCACTGTTAAGTTCTTGAAGTTCTATAAAATGGAATGGTAATGAATTTGTTTCATTTTTGTTAGGCAGCTTTAAAATTGTTTACATTCTTATGACAATTGTCTATATTTTATATGCTTTAAAGACAGTTTTGTTCATGTAGAGCTCAATTGTCAGTTATAGTAAATGGAGATGCCACTTTTGTCTATTTCATAAGCATTTTGGTAGTTCATGAGATATCAGTTCACTGTTCTGTTGGTAACTGGAGGTTTTCTAAAACCTCTGAAGTTGAAGATTCTCTGTCCCTTCACCTGACCCAATTCATGCACTTGCTTTGTTTTTAGATAAGGCTCTTGAGTAGGAGAAGAGATGATACAAGCAGTATGGGGGGAAATATTTGATTAAGATTTCACTTTTTTTTTTTTAATGTCAACTTCTTAAGAAGTAAGATGCAAATACTTAGTTTGATATACTCAAGTTATCCTTGAACTGTCTTTTTAGTGTACTGATGGTTTTCATAAGCTCGAGAGTTCTCTCTGTTAAGTACTGGTGAGGCCTCGTTTGGAGTGCTGTGTACTGAGCTCTCCAGTACAATAGAGGCATGGACATAATGGAGGGAGTCCAACAAAGAGCCAACAGAAATGATTAAAGAACTGAAGAGGCTAAGAAGGGCTAAAGGTTCCACCTGGGCAAGGTGTGCCTTATTAGTGTGTATAAACGCGTGATTGGTAGGTGTGAAAGACACATGCGGTGTCTGCTCAGTAGTATTTAGTGACAGGACAAAAAGCAATAGCTGCAACCTGAAGTACAGAAAATTTCATTTAGACCTTTTTTTAAAAATGGAGAGAGATGGTGAGGTTACCACCTGTGCTCTGAAAGAGGGACTGAATAACCTGCTGCAGCTGACTGTGCATTGAGTAGGTGAGATGACTAGGTGATTTCTATTGCCCTCTTCCAACATCAGCTAGTTTCTTTAGAGTTATTCTCTATTCTAGACAGTGTTTCTCTTTGTCTTTTAAGAGACTTATTGCTATTATTTAATGCTTATCTAAATAAAAATCAAGTGAAAGAAATGGTTTTATTTTTCCATGAGTACCAGATAAAGTACAAAGACAATATAAGCAGTTTAACTGAACACTATGTCTTGTTTCTTCAGGCTCAGGCTGTTGCAAATGGAGATGTTGAAAATGCAGTGCTTGATGAGCCTGCTAACCCAGATGCTGATGACAATGCAGTTGTAGGTGAGAACCCTGAAATTCAAGACGAACAAGTGGATGAAGAGGAAGAGGACAATGAAGATGAAGATGATGCTGTAGTAGAAGATGCAGCAGATGCAAACAATGGAGCACAAGGTAACAGGTGACTCAAAACAGTAATGTTCTAATTTTCTTAAATAAATGAAACTTCTGAAAATAGACCTCCCATAATTCAAGGAAGCTATTTATAGAAATTTCTACTTCAACTTATTTATCTTCTTGCTTTTGCAAATTTCATGCATTTTTTCTCAAGTATTAAGGGACTGCTCACTGTCAAGCTGTTGGTGTTGAGGAGTTGAATGTTATGCACCTTAGCTCTTTTGTTTGTTGAAGACATAGAGTGGTTGCATCTGTTTTTGGGTGAGTCTGACAACTGTAAGAGTGGCCTTTGTCTCTTCAGATGACATGAACTGGAATGCTTTGGAATGGGATCGAGCAGCAGAAGAGCTGACTTGGGAGCGAGTAAGTAATAATAATTTTGAGTTGTTTCTGATTTGTACTTAAAATGATATGCAGTATTGCTGTGACAATCTGGGATATATTTAAGTACTGCTGTCTAGTGTGAAAACTGCAGTAAGAGGCTTTCCTGACTTAAAATGAAGTCACTGGGTTAAAAGCAAGATACTATTCTAAATGTGAAGCATCAAAAAAATGTCTTTGATTTGCAGTGCAATGACAGCTTAAAATCTTTTAGAATGTAGACCTTTCAGAATCTTCAACTAATTGATCAAGGATGCTGTGCCATGTTAACACCATATAGGTGTTGTGTGATATATAGTTGAGTACTTTGATTTTGTAATCCTGACAGTACCAAACTAAAGAGGAAAACTGAAGTTTTTATTACGTACTTCACTCACATACTTCTAAAAGACAAATGCATTTAATAAAAAAAATTGAGGATGTTAATGTAATATTGCTTTTGTTTTGTTTATGGATCACAGGTTCCATAATTAGACATGAGATGTATGCTATCATCATTTTGCCTACCATCACCAGAAGTGTACAAAGCAGACAGCTGTAAATGTGGTCATTCTATTTCTAGGTTATGAGACAGTCATTGCCTTGAACAAGGTCTAGAAATCCTCATTCTGTTGTAAGGGACTGTTGTAATTTAAACTCAGCAAGCAGTTCAGGACCACGCAGCTGCTTCCTCGCTCTCCCCTGTTGAGAATTGAAACTGTGAAAGTATGAAAACTCATAGTTAGAGATGAGGGCAGTTCCCTAGGTAGTGTAAAAGATGGAAGCACATAAGCAAGGTGTAACAAGGAATTAATTCGCTATTTCCCGTTGATAGGCACATGTTCAACCACTTTGAGGAAGGCAGGGCTCACTGCTTGTAATGGTTTAGTGGGAAGATAAACGCCATTGCTCCCCGTGTCCTCCCCCCTTCATCCTTTTTTGCTCCAGCTTTTAATGCTGGGCATGGTGCCATGTGATAGGGGATATCCCTTTGGTCACTTGGGGTCAGCTGTCCTGGCTTGTCCTCTCCCAGCTTCTTGTGCATGTCCAGCTTCTTCGCTGGCGTGGCAGCATGAGAAGAAAAATCTCTGGCTCTGTGTAAGCTCTTCAACAACTCAAACTGTTGGCTTGTTATCACAATTTTCATTATAAAAAAATCAAAGCACAGCAAAATATGAGCCTCTACAAAGAAAACTAACTGTTCCAGACAAGGACATGATAATTCAAGATAATTCTACATGTGTATTGCTGCTTTTCATCAACTGAGTATACTGTGTTGAATGAGAACTTAGTTATTGCCATTATGATCAAGAATTCTATTGGTTGAGCAATGGAAAAGCTTTTGACTGTAGAGCATTTAAAAATTGGAGTGAAAGGGGCTTCTATTAAATGTATTACTTGTATTTTTCTGAGTGAATAAAACCAACTTTTTTATATACGCAGATGCTTGGGCTTGATGGATCTCTGGTTTTTTTAGTAAGTAAAATCCTGCATTTCAAAAATTTGCATAACAGGCTTGTCTTTAAGAAAACTGTTCTTGTATTCATTCTGTTTGAAGTCTCTGATTTAACTTTATATAGATTCTTTAAAAAGATTTTCATACAGTGTAATGACCAAAGAAAGTTTCACAGAGTAGGGTGCTCTGTGTGGTGTAGAAGTGGAATTTCTTACAGGATAGGGTAACTCTTGATCATGTACTCTGTGGTACATATCAGACTTTTCTTTAAATGTGCATTGCTAATACCTGTTCTAGTTGTTAAGTTTTGCTGTTCATGTTATGGCTTAAGTAGTGCCCTCATTTTATCCTCACTAGTTTTGCTCTAATACCAACAAAATTGCAGCAGAGAGTTTTTAGTGTACACTAGAGTTTAAAATGTGAGGTCATCGATTGTGTTTCATGGCTTTGAGATTTCTTGGTTACGTGATAAATTTTTTCCCTTTTTGTATGTTATTTCATAGATTCATAGATTCATAGATGCATTAGGTTGGAAAGGACCTACAAGATCATCATAATTGATATCAGTATGAAGTCATGTTTAAAATCTTAACAATAGTCAGTCTGCCTATTGGAGGGTGTCACTTTTAAATTAATTTCAACATTTCTCTAGTTTAAGAAAATTCAGCAAAGAGCTCCTTAAAAATCGACTTTTTAAGACTTGTCTGTGTGGAGACCCATGGTGATTATCTCCACTGAAAAACTGCTCTGCATAATGCATATCATGCAGTGGGCTTTGTTACTGTTTATTTGGAAGATTCTGCCTGCTGCCCATCTTATCTGCTCGTTAGGGATGCCTAACTTTGGCTTGAGGTTGAGAAGCAGGAGAGTAACGAGTCAGTGGCAATAAAACATTAACCCGTCTCAGCTGTGTTTATCAACTATCAGATCTCAGAGATTTTAAAAATTGAAACCTTCTATATTTTAAAGGGAAAACTCAGTTACACTGTTTTTGAGCAGTGTCATTTTTACTTTTATCTCCTGTATGAAAGAAAAATAATTCTTAAATATGAATGCATTTATTTGATAGTGTAGTGAATAAATATATTCTTAATGTTGTCTCATTTTTAGTGATATTTATGCACTGTTCTCTTCTTCTTCCTTCCCTCCCCCTATTCTCCTTGCAGGAACATGTCTTTTGGGTGGTATCTTTAAATACATTGTTCATACTTGTGTTTGGTAAGTGTCATTTGTTCACAGTTTAAAAAAGATAATAATAATTCTTTGTAAAGTGATAATGCAGCTTAATTTTAAGACTGTTAGCTCAAAATATATATTGATTCTTTTCAAATAGAACCACAAATGAACTAGGAATATGAAGAATAAAACTTGCTTCTGGCTTTATCATTTTCATTTCTTTAATAAATTTTGAAATAGGAAATCTACCAAAAGCTTAATGGTGTCAGTCAGGTCGTAGGAAATACTTTTGGAATACTGTGAAAGGAGGAGCCTTCCTGAATTTTATTTCTGAGCAGTTGCAGTACTTGTAGGAATCAGTCTAGGTACTCTTCTAGAGTTTTGCTTATATATAGCCAAATTACTACTTCCATTGAGAATTCATTTTTGGAGATCAAAATATGGAAACAAGAATGTAGCTGAACATGCAAAGTTGTCAAAGAGACTTCTGTTTTGTGTACAAAACAACGACTGAATAATTTTCCTTCACAGTACTGAATTACTGACTTGTTTTTAGAAAGTAGTTAATTCCAGTTTTTGGTGTATTTTACTTCATTTTCCATGCACTTTTTTAGGGATAATGAAGCTGAATTGCAACTTTAAAGGCTTGCAATATTTTCCATTTTGAGCACAAGATAGGAATATTTCCATGTTCTGATTGCCTGTGTAGTTAGTGCTGGGAAAATCTCCTAGGCATAAACTTGTCATGACTAAAAAAAAAACCCCAAAGGTAAATTGTCAGACTTCTAACTGCTCTAAATTAAGGCTTTTCTCAGATGTTTTAACTATGAAATAAATAAATCTTTGGTTTAAATTTAAACCAATAACTGAGTAATAAGGGTAATAATAACACTGATGCATAGATGGTTTTGTTTTTTTTTTTCTTTTCAGTAGCTCTTGAGTGAGTTTTCCAGGTGGGAATGTAACAGTAAAAAAAGGAATGGCTTTCTAGATTAAGTGAGCAGGAGATGGGGGAATTTAATTTGTATCTCAGGCCTATTTTTAGTTTCTTTCCTGCTGAGTAATACTGCTTAACTTATAATTGCTGAATCTCTAGCTATTAGTTATCACAGCCCTGGTGAGTTTAAATGTCCCAAGATGTACTTCAGTGATAGATAAAACAGAGGGAAAGAATTTGGAGCCTTAACTACTGGTCCAAAAGTTCTTCTTTTATGTTCTTTTCAACAAGTTAGTTACGTTGACTTAATTCGTATGTTCTGTAGCTTGGTATAGGGCTCACAGAGAAGTCTATAACCTTTGTATTGAAAGAGATCTGTTAGAAATTATCTCGAAGTTATTCAAAAGAAAGGGTGATCTGTCCATGGTATCTCATAAAACACTTCAGATTTAACAGTTACACTTTATCTTGAGCGAGCTGTCTATAGTAATTGTGTTTTTTTTTTCATCTGCCTTTTTCTTGTTCTCACTGGGCGTGCAGAACTCAGTGCCTCTCATCCTTCATGGTGGCTGCTAAGCTCCTTGATAGGGATTTGGATTAAGACTTTCTGATCGTTGGTTGGGGTAGTACGTGTCTTGATAAATCTTTCAGGTTTTCTTTTGTTTTGTTTTTTACATTTTGGTTGTATGAAAGTGAGGAGGAGGGATAAAGTTATCAGGCTCTTTGAGGGTATATTTAGTCCACAGTTGTCCCCAGAGTGGATTGTTAGGATAAAATGAAGGCAATATAGGGCAAAATGAGAGAGCCATTACTGTTTCTCTTTTACTTTCTTACTGTCTTTCTCTAGTCTTCCAGGAAAGGGAGCTTGAACTCTTTAATCATTTGTATCTTAGTGAGACCACAGAACAAGCCGAAATGACTGACTGATACAGCTGGAAGTACACAGGTGTCCAGAAGTAGGGGAAGTGCTGAGTTTTTCAGTACATTCCTTCAGAACTGGGGAAAGTTATCCAGAATTGAGGCAGTTCTTAATACAGTAATTCAGGGTACAAGTAAAAGCCTTCACAGTTTCTTCCTATGCCTTTGTTGAAGTGTTGTCTCTTCTCCTCATCTTCCAGTCTTGCGTTTTCCTTCATCTTATAAGTTAGTGCAAACTGAATTGTTAGTGAAGTAACAGGCTCCTACAGCAGTATGTGTGTGAAATCAGTATCTGTCTTGTACATAAGACTGAAAATTGAATTAATTTACACACAGCAACATGAGCTAAAAAGGAAAAGACTGCAATCTGGTATGTGAAGTTCTATATTTATAGCCTTTCAGTGGGAGTTCTAATCCAATTTTCAGAGGTTTTTTTGGATAGTACAATTACAATGCAAGTATCTGTACAGAAAGGAGGATTTTTGAGTTGTTTTCTCAAAATTGATGAGAAATAGAATGATTATCATGTTGTATAACACATCTTGCAAATAAGATTCTGATTAGCAGTTTTCATGGCCTTTATTTTTTCTTCTTGCATTACGCAGCATTTTGTCCATACCACATTGGTCACTTCTCCATTGTTGGCCTGGGCTTTGAGGAATATGTAAGTACTGCTTTATACTTGCAAAATGTAAGAACTGCCACTATTTATGTAATCACAGTATTTTTGTAGTATTTTTCCACTTCTGATTGTGATCAGAAAAGTGACCTGGAAAGTCATTTTCAATCGAAAAATGCATGTGTGTTGTTCTTAAAAGCATCTTGTTCCTCACGCATTATTAGTTTGTGTATTGAGTAGTTTTCATTGAAGGCAAGGGGGTTGTGTAAGATGGGTTGTGTAAGATAAGATTTCTTCTTTCATGTGTAGAGGTGAATCATGGATTACCCAGAGTTGGACAGGACCCATGAGGATCATTGAGTCCAATTCCTGGCTCCACACAGGACCACACAAGCCCATGTTTAAGAGGGTTGTCCAAACTCTTCTTGAACTTCAGCAGGTTTGGTGCCACAATGAAAGCCCTGGGGAGCCTGTTCCAATGCCCAACTAGTCTCTGGTGTGAAGAACCTTAATGAAATTGTCATTCTTCTTGAAGAGTTGAGATTTGGATCCTATGTTAATTACATGGAAAGATGATGTAGTCTTCTAAGAGACTGATCAATCTTCCCATTTTTTTTCCTCCCCTCTAGGTTCAAGCATCTCACTTTGAGGGACTGATTACAACTATAGTTGGATATGTTCTGCTGGCAGTGACTCTAATAGTTTGTCATGTATCCTTTTATTGTTGGTTCAGACCTTATATGCGAGTCATCTTTCTGGAAATACGTCAGAGGTGCATAGAAGTGTTGCAGGTGTAACTGAATCACTATTTTGCTCTGCTCTTTTGATAAAATTAGAAGGAATTTTTTTTTTAAGTCCTTTTAAAATTGTCAATGGGGACTGCATGCTACAGATCTCTTACACACATTGAATGAGACAATTTTGTAGGATGTTAGGAGATTTTAAAGACACATTTGAGTGCCTGTAGGTAAGTTCTGAAAATCTGTCCAAGATAACTAGTGAAGAACCTCTGATTTTTATTTTTTCTCCTCGCTGTTCTTAGATGTTGCAGTGGACTGCTCACTTGCAGGGCTTTGAGAAATGTGATTAGGAAAAGATTTAGGACACAATAAGAAGTTTATTCAAATCGTTTTGATCCTTCCAGGTGTTTAGTGTGCAGACTAAATTAATTACTTGTTTACCTTTCTGAAACATGAAGACTTTGCAGCAAGCTTTCAGGTGATAACCGGTTATTTTTACAGATAAAATTAAGTAACAGTGGATTTCTGAAAGGTAGATGATCACAAGCAAATAGTTCACATCCTAGCAGCTTGTTTTTAAAGGAACTGCCTCAACTTCAGTGTGAAGAATTAATATTTATGAGCAGTTTCCTCTTCAAGTGTATGTACACAAAGCTGATGTCAGCTTCAGGCCATATTATACCAGCGTGCAATGCAAATGTTGCAAAACATTTCAGATGTAGGGTAATATTTCACAATGAATTTTGAAATACAGAGCCCTGATAAGGACTTGTTTTTTAATTTTTATCTTTTATTAAAAATCCTCCTGTAGGTAAGCCACATAACACTGTGTTTTATACTAAACTACAAAATGCTGGGGTGATTACAAAAAGTATTATTCAGTATTATTTTCTTGACAGAACAATCCAGGGTTTGGCAGCACTTGTTAAGTTCCAGCGATCACGTCGTTTGTTAGGAGTTTGCTATATCGTTGTCAAGGTAATCCCATCTTTTGTATAGCAAAAGAACTCTCTCAATTTCAATTAGCATGTTACTTTTCTTTGCCATTTCTGTTAATCTGCTGAGATGTTTTGTTTTTTTCTTTTCTCCGGAAGGTTTCCTTATTAGTTGTGGTAGAAATTGGTGTGTTTCCTCTCATCTGTGGCTGGTGGTTGGATATATGCTCTTTGGTAGGTATAAAAAAAAATACGGGATAAAAAATTTTCTAGTGGTGTTTATAGTTAAAGCAAAAAAGTTTTGATGAGAATTGTGATAGGAATTGGATAGCACCTTGCTGTTTTTATAAACACAGTGTTGCTGAAGTGAAGGGATTGGAGCCTTTTTAGGCACCACTTAATTCTGTTTTCCTTTATATAACTTACTACAAGACCACGGTGATAATGAGCTTATAGGCAAACTGCTGCACTGAATAAATTTCTTTATGGGAGCCATCTTAAATGAAATTCTGAAGACTTAATATTTTAATAGCTTTTTGACCTCTTTGTTTGGAACATGATTTATGCTGTATTTGTTCAGAATTAAGAAGGATAATTTTATTAAATTTCAGAAGTTTTTTTCTGGGAAAAGAAAAATCTTGAATGGAGAAAATTAATTTCTTATAGCTTTAGTGGAACTGTAAATTTAATATAATTGTATGCATCCATCACTATGCTGCTCTGATTTATAACTACTTCAATGTATGTGAAAGATACAGTTCTTTCATTTTTAGAGTTCTTTCTGTTGTTGATCAGAAATTGATCTCTAGTTGCTGTTCTTTAAAATTTACATTGTGTTGTGTTTTTTTTTCATTTGAATGCTGTAATTATGGATTACTGTGGGGCAAACTTCTAAATGTTAAGTAGTGTATGTGCACCAGGATAAACAAAATGAGTAGCTGTAAAATTTACCAAATTTCAATATTTATTTTCTTTAATTACTTTTAGGAAATGTTTGATGCCACTTTAAAAGACAGAGAATTAAGCTTTCAGTCTGCCCCGGGTACCACAATGTTCCTGCACTGGTTAGTTGGGATGGTTTACGTCTTTTATTTTGCATCCTTCATTCTTTTACTGAGAGAGGTAAGTTGATAAGGACAAGATTGGTATGCCACATAGTTGAAGAAGCTTGCATGTTCATCTGTTACATCTTTAGCAACTGGGTTTTGTTGCTGCTGTGCTTTGGGTGTGGGTTGGATTTCAGTGCTACTTAGGGCTGCACTGTACATACTGTAGTAGAAAATGATGACCTAGGGTAATATTTCACAGAAGTTGCTCTGAAAGGCCTCATTTATTTTCTTGGAAACTGGAATAGATGTAAAAGGCACAAGAACACTATTTGATACAGCAAATTCTCAACTGCAGAACACCATTTTTAACACAGTCACCATTGTTAGCAGTGCATTTTTGCTAGCCATCAGCAAGAACCTACATGCCACATTTGGAAAAGTCTGCACCAGAGGAGATGACCTGCTGTTGCCACTGATGAAACATACCACCCATCACCTCACTGTGCTCACATCCACTGTTCTCCATGAATGTTCACCAAGTGTCAGTGGGTGAACATTTTTTTCCAAAATGGAGCAATTCAGTAACACACGTTTGCTTTATCCTCACTCCCATATGAGACACCATTTTGTCAGACTGCTCCTCTGCTGCCATCTGTTAACGTGGCAACAAAATGTAATGCAGGAAGGTTCAACTTCTACTGCCATATCACCAACACTGACTTCTGATATTCTGGGCCAGTATAATAAAATAGGAGGCATTACTTTTGGAGCAGCACTCATACTATAATGTTTCAGTTTCCAAAGAATCATTTGTGAGTTCAAATTAATACTTGAAAGCTAAGCTTGTAATTGTTTATTGGTCCTTTAATCTTCAATGAAAATATTTTCTTATCCAGTGCCATTTTATGCCCCTACTGCGTATAAACATTTTTTTTTTACTGCAGCAGTGTTATGCATAATATAAAACATGGAATTCAGAACTTCATGATTGTTTCCTGTCTTCCACTTTAGGTATTGAGACCTGGTGTGCTATGGTTTCTCAGGAATTTGAATGATCCAGACTTTAATCCTGTGCAGGAAATGATTCACTTGCCCATTTATAGACATCTCAGGAGGTTTATATTGTCAGTGGTAAGGACTTCTCTCATGTATTTCTTTACTTGGAAAGAAAATATATTTTAATTCCTATATATAGTATTGCATATTTAAGAAAACCATTTTCATGGTGAAGGTGATCACGTACTAAAACTAGTTGCCAACAGTACCCGCTTCTTTGAGGTAATGAAAACTGAAGTGGAGAAGGGAATGGATAAGTGGTTGGGTGACTTAGCCAAGGCTGATCATACACAAAACACGTGTTGGGGGGTGTGGATTGGAGAGTAGGGTTGGCTGATTCTGCTCTTCAGACTAACAAAGTTAACTTCCTTTCTGCAGATTGTCTTTGGATCAATTGTACTGCTCATGCTCTGGCTTCCCATACGCATTATTAAGTATCTCCTGCCAAACTTTCTTCCGTATAATGTTATGCTCTACAGGTAAGCATTTCATTTCAGTAAGGTTTTTCTCAGCCTCTCAGTGTCTAGAAAAAAGTTCCCTTTGAGCATTAATGTGACATTGGTTGGTATGTTATTTTGTTGGGATTTTTGTTGTTTTTGTTCCAATTAAACCAATCTTTGTTGCCTGTTCTAGAAGAGTAAAATGATGGTGTGTAGGTATGTCATTCAGTTTGTCAAATGAGTCGCTGATAAGAAAAATAAAAGACATTTTGTAGAAGTTTCATAATGATAGCAGTTGACTATCTGTATTCCTTCAAAACAGTCTTCTCTTCATAACAGCCTTATGATGGGAGAGCTACTGTGTTTTTCACATTTATTCCTGGGTATCAATTAAATAAAAAGGCTCTGTAGATGTATTTTTTTTAATTAACAAGGGTATTTTTCTTTGACTAAAAAGTTGAAACAGTAATGATATAAGCATATGGAAGAGCAAATTAGATGGTGGGATATAATCTTTCTTAGTTTCTTCTTGTGCACCCAAATGTTAACATTTAACAAGTGCTTAGAGTAGTATATAAGGAAAAATGTCTGCAAAAGACCAGTTTTTTTTTTTTTTCTGTTGGTGTCCAGTATAGTTGTTATTGTTGTTATTAGTGTGTTTCAGTGTAAGAGTTTACTAACAGAATGCTCATGTTTGACTTCCTGCTCTTCCCGTTTCTAGTGATGCTCCAGTAAGTGAGCTTTCCCTAGAGCTCCTTCTGCTTCAGGTGGTGCTTCCAGCTTTGCTAGAACAAGGGCACACAAGACAGTGGTTGAAAGGTCTTGTACGAGCATGGACTGTTACCGCTGGATATTTGCTGTAAGTACAGAAAGCTAAAGTCAACTAAAAGCCTCGTGTCTGGCTTAGTCTCTTAATGAAGGCAGTATGCTTTCAAGGGAGTTATTTCAACAAGTAGCTTTAACAGTTTTTTTTATAGACAGTAATTTCTTTAAAAATCATGTATCTGTAGTGATTTCGCATGGGAGTATCTCCTTCTATGAAGTCATACTAGTCTTTGACAAGTATTTCCTTTTGCATGGTATTACAGAGTTTGCTTAGTAAACTTTTACAAAAGTCTGATTAAGCAAGTTGTTAACTTTCTATTAAATGTAAAACTGAGATGTGTCAGTAGAGTATTCCTGTCACTCATGTAATCCATGTGCATGATACACTTCTTCCTTACACCCTGGGGAATGAGTTGAAGTAAAGGAAAGGTGATTCAAAATAAACTGAAGATGGTTGATACTTAATGATGGATTTTAGAGGTGAATGATAAGCCTCAAAATATACTTTCAACTGTATCTTCGCAACCAAAGGTAAATGATAACAAAAAATGGAGTAGTTTAATTTTGGTGGCCAGGCCGAGTTCATAAATCTGAAATAATTTTTGAGTTCATATGCTGCTTGCTTCATTGGTGAAGAAATAAAACGAGGTGGATTTTTGTTTCTATTTCTTAATCTGTCTTCAGAATAAATTGGCACTATCCCACTCATCTTGGATCATACAAATGGAGTGTTATTAGGATGAAGAGTTATTACTGGCTAAGCTTAGTCTGAGACACTATGAATGAGAGACCTTTTCTTTCATTGCAATCTGAAATGTTTTCAACTTCTCTTGAGGACCTTACCACCTCACTGTCTTAGTTTGCATTTTGAAGAGCTATTTTTGGAATCCTTCTGTGCGTGTTTTAATAGTATTTAAACAGGATGGAAGAAGTTTAGAGATGATGACAGAAATTGCTTTGCTCTTTTCGCTGTTGTCATTGCTAAGAACAGCTGTAGAATGTTTCTGTAGCAGCTTTAATTGAGCAAAGATTAAAATATTTTCCTCATCTTTTCTTAAAATAGAAAGCAGTACTGTGAAAATTCTTTTGTTCTCTGGCATTAGATTATCTACATGCAGCTTTCTGCTGAGAGTAATCAACGTTCAAGATTTATTTGATATTGAGGTATGCAAGGAATATGAAAGGAAAGCTTTTCGAGTAGATTTGGGTGATTCTGGGATTAATGTTCTTAGAAAGTTGTGAGCAGGTTTTGAGCACCGTAGCATCTTCCTGAAAGATTCTGCCTGACTCTCTGTGAACCTGTGTGTAGTGAAGCAGTACTGCCCCTGTACAATTTAGTTTTGAAGACAATTGTTTGCTGCAAAGCTTAGTAGCAGTAAAATTCTGCCAGTATACCTGTGTAGGTTTTACACAATTTGTTCTTATTTGGAGTACATGTTTTAATATCTGTTTATCTGTAAGATTCTCATTCATAGAAAACACAGCAAAAATGAAAATTTGACTGTTACAGAGACCTCCATTCTTACCTACTTGGTGACCAGGAAGAGAATGAGAACAATGCAAACCAGCAGCCTAACAACCATGCTCGCAACAACAATGCCATTCCAGTTGTGGGAGAAGGTCTTCATGCAGCCCATCAAGCCATACTTCAACAAGGAGGACCTGTGGGTTTCCAGCCTTATCGGAGGCCTTTAAAATTCCCACTCAGGGTAGGTATATCTGATGCATTAAAAGGGAAAGGCATTTTAAAAATAACTGGGGAAGGGGCTTGTGTTTTGTTCTGCAAGAAAGATGCTGCCTACACATCATCAGAATCCAAATGGTGGGTCAGGTTTTATATTCTGTACAGTTTGCATATTTTGTAAAGGAAATTTTCATTTTATTTTCTCAGTTAGTATTTAATTGTTTAAATTTGTCAGCTCCTTCCTGTGTTAGTTATTCCCACATAGACTAAGTTTTCCCCAGCAGCCCTGTAGTTACTATTTAGACAGCACTGGTCCCAGGCAAGTCACACCATATGTTCCTAAAATGGAGAAAATTTTCTGGCTGGCAGCTGCTGTCATCTACTTTGGTTTTCTTCTTAGTATTATTTGGGATTCTTACACCTAAAAGGTGTTCTGCATGCAGAAGGGTATGTGGTTATCATTTGGCTTGCACTTGAGTGTTCTTGAATCATCCACCTTCTCACAGACTACAAAATCACAATGCTTCCCTTCCTTTAGGCAGTGTGAAGATCCCAACCTAGAGATGAGAGTGATCTTCACTGGCTAAAGTCTCATCAAGAGAAATGTGTTACAGATTTAACTTTGTTGTGATAAGGTGTAAGTTCTCCCACAGCAAGCTTGTTCCTTGTGCGATCTTGATGAGTAGGGAGGCAGTTCTTTGTTCCATGTGATGCTTAATAGCTGTAAACGTGATCAAGGAGTCACCAGATATACCAGTTAGCTGCTGGTAACATAAACTTGAAGGCACCTATAAGAACTTTCTGTCAAAAGGTTTCCTTGTATCATAAGTCACTGTCTTGTTTATGTGGCATATAGAGCTGAAACCTTTCAGGTTAATTGGAAGTCATAGTGCTAGTCAGTGCAGAAATTGTGATTTTTATATCACTTAGCAAAGAACTTTGTTTTTTGCTGGATTCAAATTTTAACTGTACGCTGTTACCAACAAAATCTCTTAAAAAAAGAAATACACAAAAGTTTACATGTGCTACATGTATGGTGGGGTAGGTGTTTTAACTCTGGAACTATCATAGCAGCAAACAACAGAAATTCTTTTGGTTTTGCGGCCTTTCTAAGATGATGCATCTTTTTACGTGCCAGTTGGCTTTTATTAAGTAACTCTTATAAGCAGTTTCTCTTTCCTCTTTCAGATATTTCTTTTGATTGTTTTCATGTGCATAACGTTACTGATTGCCAGTCTTATCTGCCTTACGTTACCAGGTAAGTCTGTTATTGTAACACTGTGACTAAAAACAGCCCAGACAGTAAAGCTCAGATATGGCAGATGCTTTCAAATCACAGCTTAAAGTTTAAAAAAAAAAAAAGAAAACATGGAGAAAACATGTCTCATTTTCGAAGGTACATCATGAAATTGTAATGGCCTAAAATTTGTATTATTGTGGTAATAGTTTTATCTCAACAAAAACTCAGTTGAGAAGTGATCAGTGTTTCCTGAGTTTATTTGGGGGATTATTTATGTTTGAGACACTCTGTAGTAGAATTAAGAGAAAAACAGAATTAATACTCTTATATTTGTTTCTCCATTTAGAGAAGGAAAATATATATGGGCTGTTAGCAGAACTCCTACGCTTATCTTCCTTATTTAAATATTCATCAAATCACTAGGATACTTGAAAGTGATATATGTTTCACTTTCAAATATGTATGAATAAGGTCTTTTAACCAAATGAAAAAATTTTGTACTTGTAAATAATTTAGAACAAATGAGGGCATGTAAACTCGTTTGAATTTCAAAATCTGGCTGCCATAGTGCTGTGTCATTTTTATCTACTGTTGTTAGTGATCCTAACATCGTTAGTATATCGAGGTATGAGTTCTAAGTTTTGAAGTTGTTTGAATAAATAAAAATGATTAGTAAAATGATTCCATTGTAATACTAGTGAATTGAAACTGTTTAAAAAAATGAAATGTAACAAATGACTGTTGCCATTTTGACAAAGGGCTTGACAGTGAAGTCCTTCATACATCACTCAAGATTTTAGTTCAAGCTTATGTACTAATACATTATTCATTTGAAGTTGTGAAGATGGCTGCATGCAATGTTTTGTTATGCAGTAGTTCAGATTACATTATTGGTGCAATTAAATTTTAGAAAAATAAAACATATTTGATACCATCTACACTGCTATTTATGTAGGGCTTGCATGTTCGTGCCTTATAGGTATAGTACCAAAATACTGGTTGACACTTTGTAGCACTGATAATTAACAGTGAATGTAAGTATTTTTTATAAGCATTCTTCCTTAATATATCAAAAAGTATTACTCTATTTAAAAGTATTTGTGTTTTCAGTATTTGCTGGCCGGTGGCTAATGTCATTTTGGACGGGGACTGCCAAAATTCATGAACTGTATACAGCTGCTTGTGGTCTTTATGTGTGTTGGCTAACTATCCGAGCAGTGACTGTGCTAGTAGCCTGGATGCCACAGGGTCGTAGGGTGATTTTTCAGAAGGTCAAAGAATGGTCTCTCATGGTGAGTCTCAAGAACTATTTGTATTGAAATATCAAGAAAAGTTAGCTAACAAAACCTTTTTGTCATTTTTTTTCTTGCCTGTTTTGGACTGTAACTTGTACTGTATTTTGCCTTTTCTGACTTAAAACTTGTGGAGCTTACATTCCTATTGCATAGGCTAACTTTAATTTTGGAAAACAGTTTAAGGTGATGTTCAACAGTCAGTGGAGATGAGTTTGCATATGTATGTTACATTGGGAGACACATATACATATAAACATGTACATATTCACGTTACAGGAACAAAGAAAACAGCATAGATGTTGCACCATATGTGATGTGTCCTCAAATATACATAGGTTGCTCTGAAAGTAATGCCTCCTATTTGTTTGCATGGAAACTACAATAGATGCAAAGAGAGCAAGAATACTATTTGATAGAGCAAATTCTCAGCTACAAAACGCCATTGTTCAACAGTCACCACTGTTAGCTATGCATTTTTGCCAGCCATGAGCAAGAGCCTGCGTGCCACACCCTTAAAAATCTGCACCAGTGGAAGAAACCTGCTGTTGGCCGCTGCTGAAACACACCACCCCCACCACGTTGCTGTGTTCACATCCACTGTTTGGTCTCCATAAATGTTCACCAAGCATCAGTGAAAGTCAATGGGTGCCCTTTTTTCCACATGGAGGAGTTCTGTGATACACATTTGCTTCATCCTCACTCCCAGATCAGATGCCATTCGTCAGACTGCCCCTCTGTCACATGGCAACAAAATGAAATGGAATGTTTGCAGAAAGGTTCAACCTCTACTGCCATAGCACCAACATCCCATTTGCCTCTGACATGTTGGGCCAGTATATTAGGAGGCATTACTTTTGGAGCACTGTTCATAAACTATTGAAATACTTAGGTGGGATATTTTAGCTGAGATTTTGGTTTAAGACAGGAAGATTCCATTGTGAGTGAACTTCCAAGGTTTGGTTTTAACTGGAGGAAAAAATAGTGAAGACAAGGTTCTTGTAAATAAATGTTCTATGTTGCAAAATTTCTGTGTAATAAAATGCCATTGAATAGTGTTTCCTATTGAATGATAGGATGTGAGTTTCTGGTTAAAAATTACATGAATACCAGTAAGTACAGTCGTGTCTTTTTCTGGATGGCCTGCAGAACAGGACTCAACCCTAAAAACTTGTATTACGAAACTGTTGATGTTGTAACTATTTTTATGGGTGCGCATGTATATGTGCATTAGAAATTTATACGTTTTTTTCTCCAACTTTATCTGTCTGTGTAGTTTAAGTTACATTTTGAAGCTTAAAAAAAAGATCCCTAAAAAAAAGATCCCTATCAACCATATGAGTTAATGTATTGGGTTTTTTGTTTTTATTTTTTATTTTTTTAGATAATGAAGACACTGATAGTGGCAGTACTGCTAGCTGGTGTGGTTCCACTTCTGCTTGGCCTTCTGTTCGAGCTGGTCATTGTTGCGCCTTTGAGAGTCCCTTTGGATCAAACACCTCTGTTCTATCCTTGGCAGGTCAGTTGCTCCCATTCTTCTTCTCCTGCTGATCCATTCCTTTGCTTAGGATTAAGGGCTACCCGAGTTGGATTAAGGGTTTACATGAGTTTGTTCTATTTTGGAGTTGCCTTTGGCTTAGAAGTGGTAGTGGCTGATTTTTCCAGATCCAAGAAGTTGTGTATTTTACAGATGTCATTTAAGTGTGAGAGTATCCTATCTCTTAGGGGTTTGCAAAAGAAACCAACTCTTAGAACAGCTTCCCTTGTAAGCAGAAAAGTTTGGTTATGGATTGTTTTCTTTCTTCATTTTGAAGCAATTTAAACAACTTACTCTAAAACCTTTCAGTCAACAAGCTGTTAAAAAAGCTGCTAATGCTGTCTGTTTTTACAAAACTAGGATTGGGCGCTTGGAGTTCTGCATGCCAAAATAATTGCTGCCATAACTCTGATGGGTCCTCAGTGGTGGCTGAAAACAGTTATTGAACAGGTGAGAAAAAACTGTCCAGGTGAATTATCTGTAGAGTGTATGTTGATGAATGTTCCGTGGAAACGGAGTCAGAAGACTGAATTACTGTTGTAGTAATTTCAGTAACTGAGTAAAACTGAAGTTTTACTCAGTTACTGAAATTACTTGTAGAATTTCTTTAAACTGTATGGCCTAATCCGTTAAGATGTACTTAGAGATAAAAGAAAAATAAACCTCAGAAATCTGAAATGAAGGAAATGCTGCCTATAGGTATATGCAAGTTTATCAAGTATGTGTTCAAGTAAGAAACATCCTTCTTTCTTTGAAGGAATTAATCTATGTACAGACAGTGGACATATGTAGTGTCCCACCACAAATATGTGGAAGAATTTCTTTATGGTAAGAGTGAAAGGAGCACTGGAGCAGATCGTCCAGAGAGGTCAAGATCCATCTGGGTGCCTACCTGTGCGACCCGTTGTAGGGCACCTACTTTAGCAGCCTTTAGCTAGCTATATGTGGTAGCTGGTAGAAGTTGTTTTCCAGAAAAGTACTGAAATCATTTTCTGGAGTCCTTATGGTGCAGACTAGCTGGGAGTCTTTCACTTTACAACCATGACCATCATGATTTCTTCAAGTTGGGGACACCATTTTCCTCTCATAAAGAGAGTTCTGTAATTGTAATTACTACTACAAGCACAAAGCATGGCTCTCTGATTGACCTATTCTACTTCTAACTTGTTCTTCATAGGTGTATGCAAATGGGATTCGTAACATTGATTTACACTTCATAATCTGTAAACTGGCAGCACCAGTGATCTCTGTTCTGCTGCTTTCCCTGTGTGTGCCGTACATCATAGCTTCTGGTGTTGTACCTTTACTAGGTATGTATGCAACCAGAATACCTGTCTGTCATCTGATGCTTTAGAGCAAGGTAAAATCAGCTGTGGAAATAAAACATGAAGCTCTAGGTAATTTTTCTGAGTGAAATAAATGTAACTAGAAGCATGATAGATGTGTGTTTTTGCCAACAGTTGTCTTTTTGCTTCTTAGTTTTGACATTAATTGGATATTCGAGAAGCTCCATTTTATTCCTCAGCTTTTTGTTTGAATGCATAGTGTTAGTGTCAACTTGTTGCTGGTACAAGTTACACAGAAGTCACTAAGCAAGAAGAGCTAATAAGCTCTCATTCAGTGTGTTTAATGGGAAGCTTTCAGCTCTGCTGCTAAAGATGATCAGGACAGACAGCTGTCGTGTTAGATGTCTCGAGATAACTGGATGTTGTTTCACTATGTTCAGTAGTTACAGTATAACAGAAGGCAAAAGAACATACAGAAGCAGAATTGCACGTGCTACCTTCAGCAGTGTTAAATTATATGAGGGCTGTATCTTATTTTGTAGGAGTTACTGCTGAAATGCAAAATCTAGTTCAGCGTCGGATTTATCCTTTTCTGCTCATGGTGGTGGTTCTGATGGGAATCCTCTCCTTCCAAGTCCGCCAGTTCAAGCGCCTTTATGAACATATTAAGAATGACAAGTGAGTGTATATTATGTTTTTGGTGCTTTGTTTTTGCATTTTTCTGCTTTACATAATGATAAATAACAATGACAACCTCAGATTGAATGTAGAGACTCAGGGATAAAATGAATTTCAGGAAGCTTTTTAGACAAACAAACCTTCCGAGGCAGACTTAAACTATTCTTACTGCATATTTGGAAGTAAAATATTTTATCAATCTACTGCTTATAAAAACATTTCTGCAACCTTTTCTGCGTAACTGTTTTTCTGTTTCTTTCTACTTGTTAGTTCAGTTAACTTGTAACAAGTTCATTTGAATAGCTAATTTGCCCCATCAAACTTAGTGCCATTTCTGATGATTTGACTAATTAGTAGCTGTATTACTGATAATATCTATTTTACTCAGATGCATGTTAAAACCTAATGGTTTTCTCAGTGCTTTTCTTGTCAGCCCAATTAGTTTGTAAGTTTTAATTGTTACCCAGGTTTAGAATAACTTGCTCTGTTTCTGTCCTTTAAAAACACCCTTTCTGCTTGAAATTGATCAGTAACACATCAGACGTTAGGAAAGAACTGTTCCAAAGTGTGTTGGAATATGTTTGATTTAGTTCTTTAGATTTGGGTGCAGCTAACAGATCAAAATATTGATTTAGATTCTGTAATTTTTTTCCTTTTCTTTACGATTCCTTTCTTAAATTCTCAACTTACTCCACTCTGTATGTCTACATTATTTCTTAACGCAACTTACTACCTCACTGTTCCACTGATGCTGAAAGCAACAGATATCTCAATTTATTCAGCAGATGTATTGCCTGCTCACTTCTGCCTGGAAGTACTGGGACTAATATTTCTGTCATGTTTTCATACTTGCAGAATATACCTAGGATCTTTCTTTAAAACATTTTATATCCCTTCCAGAGTAGTGTGCTGTGCAGTTCCACTGCTGTGGAGGCTATGTGGAAAAATTAGTTGTGGGCCCCAGCATCTAGCCTTCCTACTTTCTCTTTTGTATAGTAAAGAAATTAGTTCTGTGCTAGCTCAGCACATTCACATACAATAGTTTTTTTCCAATGGCTACAAAAGGGGTCAGACCTCAAACCTGAACTTCTTTGAAGCTTAAATGTTAGGAATGCACTGATAGATTAAAAATGCTTGGTGTAAATGTAAAATTACACCAAGAAGAAAAGATGAATGTGGAGAGTGCTGAAGACCTGGGGAGGGTCATGTGTAGAATAACTCTTACTGAAATAAGAAAGCTAATTCTGCAACAAAGAAAATAAAATGGTACAGAATAGTAGTAACTTACATTGGCTTCTCACTGTTTTTATTATAATTCCAGGTACCTTGTGGGGCAACGTCTTGTGAATTATGAACGGAAGTCTGGTAAACAAGGCACATCAACAACTCCACCTCAGTCTTCACAAGAATGAATGGTCATATTAAACATCGTGACCTTCCCTTTGCCTTTACATGTTCCTTGTTCATAGACTTTTCTTCAGTTTTTGGATATCTCTCCCAATAATACTCAGCAGTGTTTTGGCTTCTGTTTGTAGCATCCAGATAGCAGTTAAGGCACCGTTCCTTATCTGCGTTTTCTGTTGTTATCAATACTGTCTGAGGTCTGTATATGTGTAAATAGAAGTATCCTGACACCCTAAAACCTTGGATTAAAAAGAATGTGCATAGTACATCTTTAAAAAAAAAAAAAAGTATATTAATTTATTAAATCTAGTTGTCACTTTATTTTGGACTGTTGTTCTGTTGACAAACAATGTGCCACAAAGCAATAGTGCAAAGAGGCAAGATGTTTTTATAAAATCTGGAGCTTACTTTACGGTGTTCATAACAGCTCTTATTGTAGTAATATAGTATGATTTTTTCATGAGCAGAAGAGCCACGCAGAGTATCAGAAGTAAGCAGCTGTCTTACAGGCAGCAATGAAGTGGCTGTGTGAGAACATAATGAACTGTGTATCTTGCTGTCAAGTCTTTTTTTATTATTTTGTATAACACCAAAGCTGTTGTACATTTTCTATTGCCTGATTGTTTTTTCACGTGTCTGAGTTTGTAATATTGTACAGTTACTGTTAAATCAAGAAAATGTCATTTTCTGAGAATTCAGATGTACTCATTGAGGCTCAGCTGGGTTTTTCTGTTTGCTTTGGGGATTTCTGGGGCTTTGGGAATCAGGATCTCCTGCATTGAAGCAGTAAGTAAAAATTCACTAAGGGTAGGTGATGAGTTTAAAGGTACCGAGAAAAATAAGATAGGTTTACCACTTATCAACAGAAGTGTTTTTCAAGACCTCAAGGGAAGGGTTGAACCTTACCGATGCGTTTGCACAGAAACAAAGAGCATAGTGTAAGCCACATTCTGATCTGGTCCTTAATTAAAGAGCTTGAAATCTTTTTTCTTTCCTGTGAGTTACCTAAGCTGCGAATTACAGCATGAATTTTATTTACACAATTACATTTAAAAAAAAAGAATGGTCTGTTCTTTCAGAATCAGTCGGTGTGAATTTTTCGTGGGAGCAATCCTGAGGAAGTCATTTATCACATACCATCAATTGCCTGTGGAGAAGGGAAATACATATGCTGTTATTTCTGCTACTTAAGCAGGCAAGGAAAAGTTACCAGGTCTCTTTGCAAGGAGGGTCAAACAGGAGCTGCTAAATCATGTATGTGTTGTTTCTGTATGGAGATAGTAAGGTTTTTTTAATGTATATCTTGTAAAGAAAATACATAGCACCTCAAAGCTTTAAGTACCATCAGATCAGTGCTAAAACTGCAGTGCTTTTCCTAAATTAGACGAGGGAATGCAAATATCCATTGCAGTAATCAGGAAATTGATGAAACAGTTAACTTTGCGACTTGGTACTTTGTCCTTCAGTATTCTGCACTTAACCATACATGTATCTAATGAATACTTGAGCATCTGGTGGGTTTTTGGAGCACATCATCTCCTTTTACTGGTGCCGCATCTCTCATGGATGTGTTTTGAGCTAATTCGGTCCAGGCTATGATGGTGGTAGTGCATTTCTTGGTGTCTGGACTCTCATGTGCAAGCCAAACGCATCAAAAATCCAGCGTCACAGTCAGGAGGTCAGAAACTACTGCCTTACAGAATTACTGTTTTCCCGATAGGTTTGAACCATAAATATTAGCTGTTGGAATGATGTAGTAGGATTTTTCCATTTAAATGAAGTAACAGAGGAAATAGCCAAAATGTTTCTAATTCACTCTTGCTGACTGAAGGCTAAATGGAGCATTCACCTCAGATTATTTTTGATGTGCATGTACCTTGTGGGACAAACATTTTTTCACAAGGTTGAATTCATTGGTAACTTACATTATTTGCTCCGGAGTTCTGACCTTGACAAAACTTTTTGTAAAGAGTTCCACAAATCTCCAACACAGGCAGCACTGCTGTGCACCATGCAGAATTTGCAGTAGTGCCATTAGTGTCACTTCTGTGTTTTTATCAAAATTGGTCTTAACATTAAAATTTATTAAGAGAAAGCTATCATGCTGTTTCTTATTACTGTTAATTTTGTAAGTCATGATGTTTATTAAAAAAAAGAGTTGATCCAGTCATGTAATGTGAACTGTGCAGCTATTTTAGTGTAGCTTACATTATCTGTATCTGCTCTTTGTTAATGAGAACTGGTTTCAAACGAAACTCGAGCTTGCTTTTGCACTACTTTACAGATCACGGGTGGGGTGAAGTTTCTGAAACTGTATTGTAAGAGTCCAAAATATCTCATCTCTGTCTCCTTATTTTAAGCATGTTCTAGGAAAGAAAGTTGTATAAAAAAAATTAAATGATTTCTTTTAATTATTGTTTAAAATTTTAATAGTTTGCCTTGCTGTGCTGTGTGTACTCTCTGAGATAGAAACTTGATAGGAAGCTTGCCAGCGAGCTGACTGTTGCTAGGACAGATGATGAGCTGTGTTCCAGTGACTTCCATCTGTGCTAGAGCAATAATATGGCATGCAGTGGTCTAGCATTACTCTTCAAGCAGGAGAAACTGTGTGTGATTTCATCTCCATTTCTGGTGACCTCTGGTCTTGAAGGGTGGGGTTGGAGTTGTCTGTCAGCTTAATTGCATTGACTCTGTGGTGTTGAGTGTCTACTGGTGTTATTAGTTCTACAAGCCTTTATCTGTGAGCTGTCAGATGGCTTTGTAGCTATCTTTGGCGTACCAAAGAAGTTAACTGCAGCATGGCTTCAACTGTTTTTACACAGAGAGTTTTATATTTGTTAAAAATAGTTCAAACTGCACCTTTTCTCTGACTACCCCGTCTGTACTGCGTGAAACCGAAGTTCCTTGTTTACATCCTGAGTGCCCTCTGGAGCCTGTGACTATTTTCTCAGTGGTAGGATGCAAGCTCTAGCAGAGATTGCAGCACTTTGCATCAGTTTTCAACAGCGTGCATTCCTCCCTTGCTCCTCTCCCTATGGATGAGCAAAGGTCCTCATTGATGGGGCTGCTGCAAACACTTCTTTCTTAAAAGAATTCTATGAATAGCCCTTCAAAAGACAGATGGCAGGGCTTTGTTGATCTTGCAGCCTAGCAGGCTGGTCAACATTGCATTGTTTCCTTCTGCTGTACTGTCTGTCCATGGATCGTATCTCGACTGTAAATTCCTCGGGACAGGGCAAGTGATTCTTGTTAGGTTTGCCTCGTGTATAAGCGCTGTGTGGCCTGAGCAATGACTGTGGTTCTCAGCAGAAACAAAATGCCATTAAACGGAACTGATTTTTATATTAAAGTTCAGATAAAGAGCAGAAGCTGTCTTCAGAAACAGATGAGCTAAAGTTTTACAAGGTGTCAAGGTAAGTTAGATCTCTTTTTCTCTAATGCCTCAGTTGTTAATTGGATTAATGAACAGAACAGCATAGTTACAGTAATATTATTAACTCTGGGATTACTCCAGTGACAAGCTATGCTTATTCTTTTAAATCCTTTGTTCAGAAGTCACCATAAATTGAGAAATGCAATGCTGAAATCCAAGCTACTTAATAGCGGATACATCGGTTTTACACTTTAAGTGCAGTTACAAACGTGCGGACTTTGACTGCGTGCCCCTTCCTCATCAAAAAGGCTTTTACCTAACGGCTGGATGCGTGACCCGAGTAATCCGGAGTCGTCCTACTCCCAGCACCCTGCCGGCTCTCGACCTGCCCGTGCCGCTTCCACTCATCCGGGAGCGGCCCCGCGGCGCTCAGCGAGGCTGAACGTGGTTTAGCGCGGCCGCGACACGCCGCCCCGCCCGCCCGCTGTGTGGCGGCACGGGCGCGCTCGTTGCCCGGGCAGCGGCGGGGCGGAGCGGGGCCTCGGCGAGCTGCGGGCGGTGGAGCGGGCTGTGGGGGCGGCACCCGGTGCGCTCTGATTTAGCTGTAGGTGGCCCTGTTCGTTGCAGGGAGTTGGGCTGGGGGGCTTCTAAGGGTTCGTTCCGATTCTAACGATTCTGTTGTATTGTGAGAGGCGTGAGGAGGAAAATCGCTTAGCTGAAGAGAGCTGCTAACGGCAGAGGTAGCCCTGGCCAAGAGCCACGGTTGGACTCCAAGCTCCAGGCTTTTGCTTGGTATCGAGATTAGAGTTTTAGAGACTGCCCGGTACTCGTCTGCTTTCTCTTCTGAGCTGTACGAGTTCTCTAGTAGCCTCTAAAAAAGGAAGCAGTTTGGGTAGAAAAGCCGTTCCCTCTATGTGTGCAGGCAGCTTCTTGTTCTTCTACATCTGTTTTATTGCTGCTTTCTTCAGGTCCGTGTAAGTGAACTTGAAAAGACCATGCCTCTTCCAGACACCCTGTTTTGTGCTCAGCAGATCAAAATCCCCCCTGAGCTACCCGACATTATGAAGCAATTCACCAAAGCTGCCATTAGGACTCAGCCTCGTGATGTTTTGCAGTGGTCAGCCGCGTAAGTACATCACCCTCGCAACGATGTGGCACTGTCAGCACCGTACCACAAAGACCTGATGCTTTTGTTGATGGTACAGAGGGCCATTACATTCCTCAGTGTATTAACACAACCTGTTGGCCTTTTTAAAGTAGCGTAGTACTTGACAAAGCCCTATAATTTAAATCATTCACATCTAATTCTCTTTCTGCTCCATTGTTGGATTTTATTTTGAAGTGGGCGGAACTGGCACAAATGGTTATGTGATCGTTGTGGTATTGCCAGTTGTGCTTTGCAGGTGGCATGAGGGAGGAATGCTAAATAAATCAGCTAAATAAATCGGTAAGGTACTCATCAATCTAACGAGAAAGGTCTGTACTTTGGTTGTACAAGCACACTCATGATGTTAATAATTTTCTTTATGCCTTTGCCAAGAAGGGCTGAGTAAATAAGTTAAATTACTTACAAATTATGACAGTATTATAAAAAGGAGTATGTAAAATCTAGAAACTGTCTTCCATTAAAAAGAAAGGTGGGATCTGGGCAATAGGAGAATAGCAATCCTGCATGCTGAGTGCTTGCTGAGTGCTGCTACATATCTACAGGAGCATGGAGATTGATTTAGGGAACTCTTAAGTGTAGTTTCTAATCACCCTAGGTACTGGAGTTTCTCGCTGTTCCCATTCTCTTAGGTACTTTACAGCACTGTCAAAAGGTGAGCCCCTTCCAGTGAAGGAGAGGATGGAAACACCTTCAGCAAAACAGAAAACAGACACTGGTTTGACCCCAGGACTCCTTAAAGTCTTGCACAACCAGGTACAGTCAGACTCTTAGCAAATGTGCAATGCTTATGTGTTTGACTTAGACACATGGTAGACGATTGGGCAGACTGACTGTCAAAAATCCGATATATTTTTGGGAAGGATCATTGTTCTTAGTTCCGTTCTCTTTTTCGGTATTCTCACAGTTGTACTCTGATTTTGTTTACAGCTTTCTGCTAAAGGCACTGTAAGCACTGCAGAACTGAAGGAAAAGTGGAAAGACTTGTGCTTGCCAGAGGAGCAGCTGGAAGCTATCCTGCAGTTGGACGTCTTTGATGAAGAGGTGGAGTGGATGAAGATTCTGGCACTTGGGTGCAGCGTGCTTGGTGAGGTATGCTCACAGAGTCTTAGAACTGTTTGAGTTGGAAGGGACCTTTAAAGGTCATTTACTCCAACTCCTCTGCAATGGACAGGGGCACCTACAGCTACATCTGCTGCTCAGAGCTTTGTCCAGCCTAATGATCACAGCAGGAACCTTCATGGCTGGCTGCTTATGGTAATGTATGAGGTAGACCATAGAATAATTAATGCACATGGACTTGAGTTAGATTGCATAAAGGCACTTCTCTGTCACTTTGTGTGCATCTACAAACAGTGCCCGTAAGAATGACTTACAGGTCATTTTGGGAGGAGAGCTTAATCAGAAAGGGCAGGTGATGCCTTCAGCTTACTGGGGTGGCAATAGGACAGCTGGCATGTCCACTGGCAGCCCATGAGGAACAGGGTGACAGAGGAACAGTGCTTAGGGCATCACTGTAAAAGACTACAGAGAAGAGCTGGAGGGAGAAATTAAAACATCAGTTTTTAATTGTGTAGCCAATTACGTTTTCACAGAAGCAGTTAATGTTACTTAATCTACATTTAATTCTTTTAATATCAGTAATAAAACCCAGCAGAGCATTGTAAATGAATTATTATAAAATACTTACACTAAGCCGATGTTCTTGTATAAAACTGAAGACTGCAGAGGGGAAAATGGGGTATTAAGAAGAAAATAAATACTCAGTAGTGTTTTGTGAATGTTGCGTTAGTGAAAAGCAGTGAATGTTGACCCAGTCTGGCCATGCAGTTGTTGTTTTCCCTTTGAACTGCATATTTCTTGATTCCAATCCCCCCCAGAATTGGATTTTGTGATTTCTTTTTTCCTTCCTTCATTAAAAAGGTAATAATAATAACAGCAGCAATATTACTTTAAAAAAACAAACAGGCAACAAAAGAGAATGACCAAAACAAGAAAGCAGTCCCAGGGGCATTGTTTTGATGGAGCTAAACAGCCTGAATTCATCTCCTTTACACATCCTTTCAGATTTCTTTAAGAAATGATTTGATTTTAGCTCTGTGTGACGAAACCTAAACTTCAGTTTGCTAAACTAGAAATGCTCACAAATTGTCACATGCTTTTCCTCCAGTTTTAGTTTGCATTCCAAGTGAAGCAGCGTCGCAGCTAAGATTGAAAAGTAGAGCTCTGACCTGGGATAATGTGGACTGTTCAGAGCACCATTCATCTGAAGTATCTTTCTGTAAAACTGATGTGGATTTACAGTCTCACCTGTTAAAAATGATCACACAGGCGGGCTGTTAAACTGTCCTCGAAAGGCAGGAAATTCAGTGGGAACATATTTACTGCACTGTAAAGGAGAATGAGCAGCTTGGAGTGGCTGGAGGGGGTATGGCAGCATAGCGTTAACAAAATGCTGAGACTAGAGGGCTGTGCTGAGATTTGTATTGTGTGAGCAGCTGCCTCTGTGCCCACAGAGGCCTCTTTTAGGAGGAACCAAATTAAGTGGCATTTTCAGGATAGGTTTTACTGAAGCTGCTACTACCGCAGCCATCATGGATTATAAAAGATTTTATTTGGCATATATATTTGCAACGTCACTGCTTACATATTGATGAAGAATAAAGAAAAATTGAAGAAGTTATAACAAAAATATGACTTCTTGGGCTAACAAAGGCCTTTTTCTTTGTGTTTTTGCTGTTGTTTTGTTTGTTTTTGTTTCTGGTATGTTTTTAATAGGATCCAACCAGCCTTTGTTTCAGTCAAATTCTGTGCCAGGCTTTTCCATGTATTTCCCTGTATAGCTTAGGGTGGATAGGGCACTGGATTATAGGCACTGAATTGTAAGGATTCTTTCAAAGCATGCTTTGAACGAACACTTAGAGGCATGTTTTTGTTCTGTAGAGAACTTTGACGCTTCTTGGATTCTTTTTGTTTCAGGATTTTTTCTACTAACTATTAAAATGGAACTTGTATACCAAGAAGGAAATAGTAAATATTATAATTCCTAAAACTTAGTATTATACTGCTACTATGTCATAGTACAAATCATCACAACATGAATTTTCTGGTGGTTATTTTGTTTTGTAGATTTGTCTGCCTTGTCTGCCAGTGCAAATTCATTTAGACCCATGTGATCACATATACATGTAGATAGATATAGTGAGGTTTGAGTTGCCACAGTTGCAGAATGGAGCACTTGGGCTGTATTGGAGATGGATCAGACGACCCTCTGCAGTCTTTCAGCATGACAAAGTTGTGATATTTTTAACTCCTGTTTATTACTAGAACTTTACTGTTGTTTCCCCCTCACAACCTGCACTGTTTGGTAAATCATAGGATCACCAGATGGGAAAAGACCTCTAAGATCATCCAGTCCAACCGCCTGCCTATCACCAATATTCCCACTGAACCATGTTCCTCAGTACAACACCCAAATGTTTCCTGACCATCTTTAGGGACGGTGACTCCACCACCTCCCTGGGCATTCTGTTCCAGCACTTAATCACTCTCTTGGAAAAGTATCTCCTGATATCCGACCTGAAACTCCTCTGGTGCAATCTGAGACCATTTGCTTTCATCCTGTCACTAGTTACATGGGAGAAGAGGCCGACCACACCACAAACTCCCTTCAGGCAGTTGTACAGAGTGATACAATCACCCCTGTGCTTCGTCTTCTCCAAATGGAACAGTCCCAGCTCCTCATAAAGGTAGTTCATAAAGCTAGAAATTTTATATTGAGAGCTAGGTAATGATGATAAAGCCTTCATTTTGTTTACACTCTTCTTCTTTGGCTTACAGTCTGCATTTTGTCATGGTATACAAAAGATGTTCATGGCCCTGATGCTGTTCTTATTCCTTCCTTGAACCCCTTCCAGTCCTTGCTGAGTTCAATGAAACATGCCTGCGAGATTTTAACACAGGACCCAGAAGGTGGAGCAGCTCGCATCCCCTATGAAACATTCTCATTCCTTTACTGCTATTTGGCAAGTATCGATGGAGACATTCCAGATGAGAAAATCAAAGCTTTCCTCCAAAAGATTAAAGAAGACACGTAAGTAAAAGTTCAGGCACTGATTTTAAGCTATACGTCACCTCTGGGTTCTCCCTAGAGCTCTAATTTTAGATGAGTCATCTGTCTTCACTTGGGGTGTATCCTTAAAGATAGGAGTAGAGGTTGACTCGGGTTATATCAAAAGCATACATAGTTATTTCCTTTAAGTGGTAAACCTTGGGGCTTTGAACTGTGAAATGATAAACTGTTATTTAGCCAGCTTTGAAATGTTGAAGTCACTATCTGGTGATGTAGTTTTCCCCTTAGGAAGCAATTATATGCAGCTTTGTATCATCTGTACGCTACTGGTAGCAGAACTATCAGCACCTTATGGGCTGCTCTTGTGACAGGGATCATAAATCAGAGGAACTGGGAGCTCCCACTTGAAGCCTATGAACTTTCTATTGTGTTTCTCCCCAAACTATCTCTGCCTGGAAATTATGTGGGGGAATATACAGCGTATGCTTGGTCTTAAATAGTTCAGCTCAGTGGCTTTTGTAGCGTGAGCTTTGGGAAATTGTTGTTCTTGGGATGGTCTTGGTGTTGGTTGCCTCCAGTGGATACAAAAGACAAAGTCTGCTGCTCCCTACACCTGAATTCATCATGTTTTGGTTTTCTTATCACACTAGGAAGGCTGTGTATCTTTCTAGTCCATTGTCTTTCTCTCTTTAATTCCTCTGAATTGGCCAATAAGCCATGAACTGATGCAGTTCATTGCAGCAGGAGATGTGCAAATTGAAGGCTAAGCAAAAAACTCACAGTTTGACTATCCCATTGCTATCCATGGCAGCTGGGCTCAAAACTTGTGTGTTCTGTTAGTGACCTTTTGGCCTGCCTTGTAATAAGCAGGCAAACTGGTTCTCACTCTTGACTAAATTATTAAGTGCAATCTGTTAACAAATAATGAAGCTCTTTGAATGATTCATCTCTCATGTCACAACAAGGTAATTGTACCACATTATTAGTGTCACATCAAAGGTTTTATTGGTAGAGAATACAGTGCCCTGTGGTGCAGGTGGGATCAGTGGTGAACTATCTTGGTGTATGTGTATGTATTTATCTGTACACATACACAGTATGGAACACAGACTTAAAAATATCAGCATTTGTGGAGAGGAGATCTTGAGGACTTGCAGAATGTCAGGTAACCTGCGTGTGTTTGATCAGCCTGTATGTCACATGTGTGCCCTTCACCAAGTTAAACAAAAAGGCAGAGTGAGGGCTATATGGATACTGAACTGTGCAGTTTTACAAATGATAGCCTTGTCCTTTGAGCACTGCAAACTTGGCACACTTCGATTCCCATACTGACTCTTCCCATCATCTGCCTGGAGCTGGTCATTTTACTTTAGGTTCCAGTTCCATGCATACGGGTATCCAAAAATGCACAAGCATAGAAATGAACTTAATTTTGCTTGCTATTAATTACTGTAATGATTTTTAATTAGTGCTACTATTAAAAAATGGTTCTCTCAGTTAATGTAACCCTCAAGTGTATCTTGCCTGGCATGCTACAGATTACCATATTGAAGTGTTGTTCTAAGACATCGGTTCCTCTTCCTTTGCAGTGACCAACAAAGTGGCATGGTA
The DNA here is from genome assembly GCA_013399175.1 of Odontophorus gujanensis. Classification (NCBI taxonomy): domain Eukaryota; kingdom Metazoa; phylum Chordata; class Aves; order Galliformes; family Odontophoridae; genus Odontophorus; species Odontophorus gujanensis. Next base: position 198,007 of record VXAB01007191.1, on the reverse strand, counting down.
CTGCTCAGAAACTTTCTAAGCCAGCCCTCAGCACAGTTTTGATCCAAGTCGACTCCACTGCACCAGATGAGGGTGGAAAAACTGAAGCAAATACAATACGAAGAACCTCTTCTGCAGCACTCCCTTTTCTTTATTCCATTCTTGAAACTGCCTTCTATCAGAGTGAATTGAGCATGTAGTTAGATTGTTTTTTCATCTCTGAAATACTGAGGCTCACCGCTTGGGAGTGGTACTTTCACCAATTTGATTTATACTGAATGAAATGCATTTCATGAGTCTTTCTGCCTGGACTTCATAAATAGAAAGTTAAATTTAGAGATGACCACAGCAGAGGCCAAAATGACAGTGCTAAGGGAGTGCCCTCTGCTGCCAGCTTGATTGAAAGTAAGGAAGGGTAGAAGAGATTGATCTTTAAGATTTTGCTGTTAGTGTTCTTCATAGAAGAAACAAGCCTAACTGTAGTAGACTGTATGAGAAATTAGCAGAAATAAACTAGAAATTGATATAATCCCACTGAAGCTAAGTGGAATTCTCCTTTACACCCTTATGCTGTATGTGGATGGCTGAAGTCTGACTGTTTTTAAACCTTCCATCACTGACACTTTCATGTTAGTATACAAGATGGGTTTCTTTGCATAAATACCAAGGTCTGTCTACCTTATGTTTGAAAATGCCAGTCAATAATATTACTATTACAGAAACTAGTGGGAAGAGGAGGGACATCTCTAAGGAGATGTCTGTCACCACTGTTGCCAGCTTGACACTGATCCTAAATTTCTTTAAGCACAAGCTCGGGAACAGCAGCATGCCTGTTACCATCCTTTTACCACTTTTTCACTTACCTTCAGCTGCAGCTAGTAGCTTTCAGTAACAGCCTTTTGGAGAACTCTGAAATCTGCCCTCTCACCTTTGGTGCATGCCATAATCTGACAGTAAGTGCTGTCTCTCTGGAACGCTGTTCTCAGAGGTGACAGTGTCAGGTGGTAGACAGGACAGGAGCTACCTTCATCCCTTTTCAGTGGTAATTGATCCTGCTGCTCCAGGGCTTGCCCTGTCCACCTTCAGATACTACCCGTGGGCCAGGACAGTAAATCAGTACAGCCTCTCTCAGATTCCAATAGCCTTTGTTAAATTAAACACAAAGGGCTAAGAAATCACTATAATTTATTAATAGATACATTAGTCTTATACATTTGTACATGTTCTGACATACACTGCTTTCCATCCTGCCTACTCTTGAACACTACCTGATTTTCCCTCTGAACACAGCTGTGAGGCAACACCAGCATTATGTTCACAGCATTAATGTCTCTGGCATAACAGCAGTAACAACACCTCCTGTGCAAGTAATTCCTTGAACAAACAAACTCATTATGTTCTTGTTTCTACTTTCTTCTTTTATGGCTGTGATACTTGTCTTCTTCTCTGAAACAAGAAAACAAACACCATGTGTGCTGTTAGACTTAATGGAATCTGAAGGAATAAAAGTACCTGAAAAAAGAAAGCTCTCCTTGTATGTAAATCATATCCTTTTCTGAGGAAAGAAAGTAAACCTCATCTTGGTGAGATAAACAATGCAACTGATTAGATCCCAGTGCAAACTGGAGCAGCAGTCTGAAGTAGAGAAACTGGTTAAATGAACAATGTACCCCCGCCATGGGAATGTCAAGATAAGCAGCTTCAGACAGTGCTGTACTAATCCCACAGCACATTGTTGGAAGCACTGACCTTTCAGCCATGGAAAGTTCTGAACTCCAGATCACAGCAAGCTTTGTTTAGGCACTGGCTTGTTGTACTGCATGTGAGATCATCCTAGATTTTTCATTAGGATGGATGTTCCATTCCCTGTACTAAATTCATCTTCAGCACAGCGGCTACAGTTGCCCAGTTCAGAAACAAGGATTTTGCTGGTGCTACTTCCCCTCACCTTTCTCTTTTCTTCCGAGAATCTCTGTCTTTCCCTCTGTCATGACTCCTTTTTCTTTTACTTGGACTCCTGCTGCTCTCTCGCCTATGTCTGGTGCGTTCAGTGTCCTTTGAGCTTCCTCCAGACAGCCTTGAGTCCACTGAAGCTGACCGCCTGTCTTCCTTTCTGGCAGAAAAAAACAAAACAAAAACCAAAAGCATTACTGATTTTATTCAGTAAGAAACAGTTGCACAGCCACCATTTTTTCAGTATCAGTTGTACAAGATGACCTGTAACAGTGCAAGAAAGAAGACACCTTAGTGAGCCACACTCCCTCTTAAAAAACAACCAAACAACAACAAAAATTACAGGCAGCTGATGTCCACACAGAAAAATCAAATTCCTCATGAATGCTTACATGTTAACTGTGACATACCTTCCTGAAGATTTTGACTTTCCCTCTTCACCTATCTCTGTGTTATCCAACCTATTCTCTTCCTGCCAGTGGCTGCTGAGTTCCTCCATATGTACACCAATCACATCTCGAATCACCTTGAGAGTAAAGAAAGATATTACTAAACAAGCAAAACGAAAGCTGTATGTGTGTCATGGTATACTTCTTAAAGAAAACCATTTCAGCATAAATTTAACTGTACAATTTTACAACAGAGTAAGGCATATCTTGCTGCCATTTGCACATTCACTGTTGCCAGAAATACTTCTGTTGCTTGTAATTTCCTGCAGCAAATGAAACCAAAGAGTGTCCCTTCCTAGTAAGCCTGCAGCTCTAACCAGGAAGGGCACAATAAGCAGAAGAGATGTTTTACTTGTCTGAATGGCGTAAGGGTTGTAAAGGCAGAGACTAGCACGAACAAGGAGGTATTACAAAAAAGAAGGAAAAAGAGTGCTTACCCATCTCCAAAGAGCTGGGCACACAGGGAAAGAACTCCAAAGGAGGGATCTCCAATGAGAGATCCTTCCTTTGTGGCAGTCAGCCCTTCAATGAGGTCTATGAGGAATGATGCCTGGCCCCACCCCTTCCAGTCACACAGGTGAATCACCTTCACCTGTGCTCCCAGGGCTGACCCGATCTTTCCTTCAGGTGCTCATTCAGTGGTTCAGGCCATGACTCAGTAGCTCCCATACAAATGGGTATGCAATTGTTTATGGTGATATGAACTAACTGTATAAAAAACTCACAGCTTTCTTTTGAGATACTTACCTCAGTGTAAGATTTCTTTGTTATATGAACGTTCTTAGCCCTGTATGACTGTCGTCGCCTTTTGTAGTCTCGCATTTCAGCCAGAATTTCAAGATGGGACTTTGGACCTTTCTGACTGTCGTCTAACAAAGAATTCAAAATAAAACAAATGGACGCTATCACAATATTAGCACCTGCAGGTATACAGATCTGCTGCTTTAATAATAAGGTGTCTGGGAAAAAAAATACACTAGATAACCTTCAGGAAAAATACAATGTAAAATATCTATTATGAATTTCACACAAGCTTCCTCTCCAGCCTTTTTACTCTCTATAAATGACTAAAAAGACAACATTCAAACATCATTATGTTATCTAAGTCCCCAAACAGTAATCCAAATCAATGTACAGGCTTGCAGTTTGGTCAGACTTCTACAGAACACAGGCTGCATCTTCAAAGCCACTACAGGTGTAAGACAGCAGTTGAGACAGCCAAGTTCTGGGGAACATTTACTTGTGTAGATGACAAATACCATCTCTTCCTATGCAAAGGGTCCACGGAATAACAGGGAAATTTCACTTGGAGACACCAGCATGTCTCAATAACAATAGGAGGCTTTGCGTGCTGTATCCATTGCTATATTGCTCAAGATTTCAGCCCAGTGACCACCAACCTCTCATCAGGCTTTTCATTTTAAATTATCTTCAATCTCATCATTTCCTGTAAATATTGTTCCAGGCTTTGCAGTAACTTGTCAGCATTAAGTAACCTGAAGTCAGCTGCAAATGACAGCAGATCCATCCATTAAGATGAATGCAATACCTATGCCAACAAAAGAGCACCATGGCTTTCTCAGAACTGTCAGCACAAAGAACAGTCTACTGTTTCCTGATGCCAGAATATCACTGCAGTTTTGTTTTTTTTTTAATGGTATGTTTTCCCACAATAGAAAAAACACAACACAGTTCAGGCTGGCTTTCAACAAAAAAACCTCACCTAGTGATACAAAGTTAAAGCTCCGAGCAATAAACTCAACAGTAAATTATTTTTCAAACCTTGAGTGATCTTGGCTGCTAAATCCACAAAGAGGTCACTATCATTTTCAGTTATTTGCGACCTAGACCTCTGTTTCTTTGTTTCCTCAACAACATAATCATAAAGAGCAAGACGGTCAGCTTGAGTCAGGTCACAGGTGGAACGTTTGTGATTTTGAGGAACTTCCACAGGCAGTGATGAATACGACCCTGGAATTTGAACAGCACTGTTAGGAGTAAAACTGCACGAATATGCAGGAAAACACTGAATCTCACAGCTTATGATCTAGACCAGCCTTCCTGCCCTATTACACAGCTACAGTTACATTTTTTTCTCCCTTTGTGTCTACTGGCAAAGACAAACAAGTTAAACAAGTAATTTCAAGTAAGTAAATCTTAGAAGAGGCCAAAACACTGTAATAAAAACCATTCCAAACAGTTTCAGTGTTATCTTCAAAGAAACGCAAAATTGCAGTGAAAACTGGACAGCAAACACTGGCATCTAGTGGCTCACTGACACATCTTTGTGATGCTTAATTGATTCTCTTCTACTTGTATCAAATTAATTACCACTTGTCTCCAGAGCAAAATGCAACTGATGCTCTATAAAAGCCCAGTGCCAATCACACGAAAGCTTTGCTTTGTGAAAGAAGGACAGGAAAATTCATGCCTGAGCAAGTGCTGCTGTATCTGAACATCAGGTTAGGAAAATACAACAAAGTTCCTGTAGGTGGCCCTACTTTTCTACTCTATCTCTCTACTCTCCAAGAGATGTACAAATTGGTCTTAACCTCCTCTACAGATAGTCACAGGACCTGCTGTAAAACAAGACAAAGAAATGAGCTGAGACCAGTAGTAAAGAATTTTATCATATTTGCAGATGTTTCAGCACATCTATTATGTAACTACTTGAAAGAGCCTAGAAACCATTCAATACAATACTAACAAGGACACTGTTCAGTTTTTGATCTAAGAAGGAACAGACAAGCGTGCACAAATCATGACCGACAATCCTTAAACTGAATTCAAAGCACTGTTCTCTTTTTTCCTTCCCTCCTCACTCATCCCATGAGGAACAAGGTAGGAGGCAGCTTGAGAAGAGTTTGGGCCACAAAAGGCAGAAGACAGTATCAGAAAACGCAAACAGAAAGTAAGCTGTATGAGGTGGGATGGGAAGTGACAGACTGGTGCTTCAGGGAGCTCCCAAGTTCTGCACTATTGATTTACGTGTCCTGAAAAGCACTAGAAGTAAAACCATCTCAAATTCTTTACCTGGTTGCCCTTCATAAAGAAAGCAGTTTTACTCCCAGATATAAAAGGGAAGGAATTTTAAAAACAGATAAATAAATGAAGATATCTCACAATTCAAAAGGGAAAATTAAGCAGCTCTCCACAGGACAGCTGAAAAGCTGTCTCCATACCTGGATGCCACTTACCTTCAGTGTAGCCTATGCCTTCTTTGGCACTCTGAGCTCTAGCTTGCTGAACTATGCGAAACTGTAGATCTTTATCTGCAGATAGAGAAGACGAAGTATCACAGGGAGCTTTTAAGTCAAGCACTGGGTAGACTTGGTGTTTATTTCCCAACCTCTATGATGAGACTTATGGTACTTTATAGACCATTGTAGTTTTATTTGTGCATAAGAGACAGTCTAAAAACACTCTTCTTATATATTCCGTATTTGAATTGAGGGAAGGGAAAAAGAAAAAAGAGAAGGATTTTTGGGTTACAGGGATAAGGAAGGATACATACATACACTGAAATCCTCACCAGTACACTGCTAACAGCATTGTTACTGTACCTCCAAACTGAAGGGAGAGCTTTTAGTGACGATAATTACTGATGGCAGGGCAACATCACATGCTATGGCGAGGACTCAGGTTCTGCCGCACGAGCCGCACATCTCGGGGCCAAGGGCGGCGTGAGCAGGCTGCCCAGAGGCTTGGAGACGCCTGGACACGAGCACGGGCAGCCTGCTCCAAGTGAGCCCCGAGTTCCCCACCGCCCTGAGCCACGCTGCGCTTCCACCCCCACGCAGTGCCGCGGTGCTCCGCCGCCCACCCGCGTGCTTACCCATTGCAACGGTGGGCACCTTCAGGTTCTCGTAGAAGAAGCGGGAGTCGTACATCTCCGCCTGCGGGACACGGTAGCCCAGGCATAAAACCGAGCTGGAAAGGACCCTTACAGTCCATCCAGCCCAACTCCCTGCAACGCACAGGGACACCTACAGAGAGGTGTCCCCCCACCCCCCCCCCCCCCCGCTCCTCGGCGGAGTAGCCCATCTTGCGGAGGCGGCAGGACGCCGCATGCCTCTCCAACGAGGCCCGCGGCACACGGTGATGGGCGTCGTAGGGACACGGCACCCGCTCCACCTGCGGCGAGACAAGCGTCAGCGCGCAACCCGCCGACCCTCGCCGGGCAGCAGAGGGGCCGGGGATCGGCGGGAGGGGCCGTTACCTGGTCCTCCAGCCACACCGCGCACGGAGCCGCCATGGCTGCTGAGGGCGGGACGGCAGCGGGCGCCGCGGAAGCGGAAGAATGCGCCGCCGCCATCTTTACTCCGGGCCCGGCCGAAGGCGCCATCTTGTGGGGTGCGGCGGGGATCAGTAGGGTCAGGGGGGGAGCGGCCATCCTAAGGAACAGATTTACACTGAGGAGAAGGACGAGTCGGTGTAACGAGGCGGGGCAGGGCGGAGGAAGCACGGCAGATGGAGCTGCCGGAATAGCTCCCGTTCATCTGCTCTCCTTAACACATTACAGCCGCTTATCTCCTGCACGGAGAATTCGAGTCTCAGCTGGGGTTTCAGCCCTCTGACTCGCTGCCTCTCGCCGTGTTACTGTGTGAAATTACTATTTGAACTTATCAAGTTGATATTTCAAAATCAAAATGGCTTTCTGTTTTGCTCCACTAAATTAGAACATTTTGAATGAATCAAAATAATGCGGCCGCAGCAGCATGGCCACAAACTGAAGCATAGGAAGTTCCGCACAAATGTGTGTGGGAACTTCTTCACAGTGCAGTGACGGAGCACTGGCACAGGCTGCACAGAGAGGTGGTGGAGTCTCGTTCTCTGGAGATGTTCAAGACCCGCCTGGACGCCTACCTGTGCAACCTGGGCTAGGGAGCTGCTTTGGCAGGGGGGGGGGACTCGATGATCTCTAGAGGTCCCTTCCAACCCCTACGATTCTGTGATTAATATTTCTGTGTTTGTTTTCCTAAAAGTACCAGTTCCTGGGATCATCTTTGTAGTGTTTCTTTGCTGCATTACTCATTCGTTTTCTGCCCTTTATGGATTTAGGGAAATCCTTGAGAAAGAAACCCCTGGGGTGTTTCTTCTTTCTAGAGTTCTGGGAGGAAAAGTTGAGTCAAGCTTCATTTCCTGTGCTACAGTAAATCCAGTTATGTGGTGCACAGACACAGTGGGGCCTGGAACAACGCAGGGCTAAGATTAAGCCCCTGAAATAGATTTACAAGACAATCAGGGACAACAGGTGAACTGAGGCCTTTGTACAGCAGGGTGCTCTGAGGCAGCTCCAGGACCCAGCAAGTCAGTGTGCAGCTCAGCAGGGATCCTTGTGCTGCCCACCTCTCTACCAGATGAAGTGACAGGAACACTCTGGGAGAGGAGGACTCTCAAAAACCAGAGGGCATGATCTTAGGCTCAGTGATGCCTCAGGAAGTGGCCACAGTTGTGCCTGCCAGGGATGCCCTCAGTGCAGCTGTGAAAGCTTCTGTGGCTGTTGCTGTGTTTGTTATGGTTGGGCACAAGGAGGTAAGGTCCTTGTCAAGGTAGGGTGTTTCCCAGCAAATACGGGGTGAGATCACCACACGTGTCCAGCTGCATCATCTCTCCTGGCTGATGCCAGCCTGTGGCATCTCTTTTCTCCTCAATGCTAACACTGGACATGCTGCAAGCCAATGGCTTTGTGACTCTGTCATTGAACGGCATGGTTCATAATGCACCATTGAGCTTAACACATTTCAACCCCCATGGTCCTTTCTCAGGAGGAGAAAGGAAATAACGCAGCTGCATTTCCCAGTGTGGAACAGCCTCCCAGAAGAGGGGCACGAATACAGTCTGCTCCCTTGCAGTGCAGAGTGTGCTCGTAGTCTGGTGGTTCTCTAGGAGCTTCTTCGGAGTGAGATGGATCTCCTGAGAGAGTCTCTCTGGGAACCAGCCCCAAAAATCTCCACAGCACAGCAGAACAATCTGAAACTGGGGGGTAAGCAGAAGGCGCAGGAGAGAAATTACATTACGTTATGGCAACATGAAGACCATACAGCACTCCTGAGGAACTCTGCCGTACATCCTCCTCCAGAATGAATTTGTACTGCGGAAAACCCAGATGATTGCACATCAGATGTCTTCTAGCCTCATGCTGTGAGGTGGGAACCTGAGTGCAGGCTCAGAAGTGTTGACCCAACAGAATCACTCCACCTCCCCTGAAGCAATAGACTGAAATCACAGTGAGATCTCATGGCTCTAACAGCCCAAACCTTTCTGGTGGGTACACTAATTTTGAAAGATAGAACTCTTCCCACAACAGATCACATGGGGAGGAGCATCCTCACCCATGGCTTTCTCTTTTATTTCTTCACTGATAACTAAACCTTGCAGGCTTTCTGTATTTAGAATAATAATGACTGCTTGAAGAAAGTCATTTTTTCTCTAGCATGGCAGAGAAGTTTTCATATGTAGACTTTTTTCTTTTCCCTAGATACAAAGCATTACCTGGAGATGTGTGATGTCAATAATTCCTCCTGGAAATGAAGGGGAAAAAAAAAAAGAAGAAGAAAAAAACCCAGCTTACTACGAAACTTCATATTGTTCCTTTGCTTCAGCATGCTTCAGATAAAGAGAAATTAAATAATCATTTTGACAGCATTCTTGGGCCTTCCTGTGGTGGACATAACAAAGGGCCAGGAAGAAGAGAAAAGCAAGCTAAAAGGTGAAAAGAAATTTTCTGGGGCTGCCCAATGGCCAGAATTTCTGCCAGGCTTCACCCCAAGATACCTGGCAAGCTGGAAGCTAGCACAGGTTGGGAGTAAGCAGCCTCTGTCTGGCAGACACCAGCCTGTCCTGAAGCGGAGGATGGTTCCAGTGGGCATTCACAGTACAGAACCCGCCTCATCCCCAGGCTCAAAGCCCTGCTTCTTCCTAGCACCCAATGCACTCACCTGCTCACTGTGCTGGATTGGGCAGCAGGAGCACCCAGCACCCCGCTGCTGTACTGGATGTACCCACTTCAGATCTTGCTAGCTTGCCTGCACAGTGATACTGTCTCTTCTGCCTTGCCCCTGGAGCCCACGTGTCAAACTCATCTTCTCTGGGGAAGAAGATGTGGTACTTAGTCTGATAGCATGGGCTTCACTCAGCAAATCTTCTGAACCAGACAGAGATGTTGTAAAGATAAAGCACACAGGGACTGGAAATTCCATTTTTTGTTACTGCTGCTATTACTCCCCTCTATCCTAAACCTCAGCTAAGATGCCGCACTCAAAATTTGTGGCATGGGCATAACTGAATCAGCCTTGTTTATCTGCGGGGACACGAGGTGAACTTCTCTAGGCCGCATTAATCAAATCACAGAAATACTCTTCATGGCATGAGCAGACTTTTCAAAGTTCCTCTGGCTGGAGCCTTTACTAGAGTTTAACTTCCATCATTTGCTGTGTGAGTTCCAGTTTCGTCGCCCTTCCAGGTCATCCCAAGCCCTGGTGCAGGGCAGTGTGGGAGCTAATGGGAACTGAAGAAGTCAGAGATTGCTCTCAGGCCTCATTAGTTCCTGTGCCAAGGAAATGCCAATGGTTTATTCATTCAGCTGTGTATTGGTCAGAGCCCACTACAGGTCCTAAAGTATATTTTATAAGCTGCACTACACTGAACACTTCTGAATAGTTGTACAGGTGGCAACTCTTAGCATCTGTTAATGCCTCATCAATTCCTCCTTCTGGACCTCCTCGTGATCTCTTGTGGAGGCATCAGATTTAGGTCAGCGTATCAGACCGGTATGATCCTGGTCTTTAAAGATAAATTGAAAACTTGGTGTTGCACTCATGTGTCAGACAGAAAGCATCCTTCTGTTATAAACCTGGAAATTCGCTGTTACACAGCTGGAAGCAAATCCAATGTCCTCTTGCGTGCTGAACTTTTAATATCTGTGGGTTTGAGCCCTCAGAGCTGGAGGGGAGACTCCATGACATGAATGTGAGCTGAGGGCCCCACGCTGCCTCTGAGCAGCAGCCCAGGTGGGCAGGGGATGGCAGAGGTGCCGAAACACGCAGCCACCTCTGACAACTTGTGCCTTCCTGCCGCTCTGTTTCGTTTTCCACAGCAACAGCAGCAAAGGCTAATGGAGCACGTGTTTGTTAATTTGTTGTTTGGCTGAAAGGTGTTACCCAAATGAAGAGTGCAGGCCGTTTCCCTCCCTCTGTGCACGTCCCTAAGCCTGCAGCAACAGATAGCTGCCGCTCTGTGTGTCGCTGTGGCAGCTTTGCGCCAGGCCTTAGTGCCTGGGTCACTGCTGGCCGTGCATTAACGCTGCCCTCCCTTTGCACTTCCTGTCACAGGGTGAGCCAGCTGGGTCCTGCAGCCAACTGGAGCCCTGCCACGCTCCTGCAAGCTGCTCAGGGCGGGCAGGCAGTGGCTGGGCACGTGCAGGTGGGGCTGCACGCTTCTACTGCAGCTGCCAGCTTGCGTGGCTTTAAGGGTTGCCTTCAAAGTGCAGCCTCTCTTGTTGAGCACAGTTGGTGCAGTGAATAATGGCAGCTGTCCCTACGTGATGGTGTTTCTTTTCATAAGGGTGTGCAGAATAAGCAACATTATTTTAAGCTGAAGCAAAATTTCAAGAGGAAGTAGTCGGGAAGGAGAAACTTACTCACCCACAGCAGTTCACTGGAAAGAGGACCCAGCGGGCACGGCGGTGGGGCAGTTTTATAATGAGCTTTGCATTCGGGGTATGGATTTGCAGGCACTGCCTACCAGTCCCCTTCTCCTTGCAAGGAGGATTAACTCGGTGGATTACAGATGCCCTCTGAAGAGGCTGGCATACACTCAGATGGTCGCACCGTGGCAGGCTTGCTGAGCACGTGAGGGCTAAAGGAGGCAGCGAGCACAGGCGGATGCTTTGTGTCTCCCAGGTCACACATTTGCCAAAAGAACTGTGACCTGGCTGTAGCAAAAACGGAGAACAGTCATGCTCACCTGTTGCACTGACACAGCTTCTGTTTCGGCACCCGGCACGCTCTTCCCTGCAAGCACGCATGAAGAATGAGGCTGTTTGCTTTCAGTGGTTATTTATTCCTCTTTGCTGACATTCTGGCAGAACCCCACGTGTACTACTCTTTGTGTCTGTCAATGCTCTGTGCAGCCAAGTGTCTCACTTTGGCTCTATCTGTCACCCACCAAAGCAGGCGCAATACAGAAGCACTAATAAGATCTATCCTAAGAGAACATCTCCATTCACATCAGCAAAAGCTATTAGCAAAGCATGAGTGTGTCAGTAAGTAATCTAGAGTCCACAGTTATAAGCTGTCTCACAGCCATCTTATTTGAGCTCAAGCCTTAATGGGAAAAGCCTCAGTTGTGCCTGCTGCCCCTCGTGTCTGCGGGACACTGCTGTCCATGGGGGCACAGCTCCTGTGGCAATGGTTGCGAGTTGCCAAACCTGCCCTAAGGCAGACAGGCACTGCTATCACTCTGCTCTTTTCCTGGCGCTGGGAACAGGGTGTTAATGGATCTTGCCACAATTACAGACAGGATGAGCAGGGCCGGTGGCTGGAAAGCCTCTCTCTGAACATAACTGTGGCTGCCACTGGGGGATGTGAAGCTGTTCCCGCAGCCCAGCCTCTTTCCCCAGACCTGGCATGGACCCCTCCCGCTGCAGGAGGTGATATTCTCATCTCTCTTGTCTGCGGAGATGCAGTCAGGGAGCTCCAGAAGCAGCACTTGGTGTGACAGTTAATGCCAATGCGTCCTCTCTTTGAAAAAGCCAACTGGGCACGGCAGCTTTGTGTCAGCTCCAGAGTGCCACAGAGTACCGGTGCTCCAGGCCTCTGTGCAGGGGCACAGGTCCCGTTACCGCCGGGCTGTGCTGGGCAGCAGGACGCGTCCTCCCTCATGCCCAGCCGAGGAGGTGAAGCCCGAAGAGGGAGGGCAGCTCTGCGGCGGGCTGTGGCAGGGAGACGTGCTCGTTGTGCAGCCCGACACCAGGTGGAGCTGCACAAAACGAACGGCAAGCCCCAGCGCTCGCACCGCGCTCCGCGACGCTCCCTTTCTTCAGACAAAATGTCCCCTGCCTTGTCTATCAGTTCTGCACGTTCCTCTCTCTTGCAGGCAGTGGTAGAAGAGCTCACGCTTGGCTCCCTGTGCATAGCTGCACGCACGCAGTCACGAAGCACTTACACACTACCTGTTCTCAGCTTATGGAGGACTGGTACCTTTGCATCACCTGGGCAGCCCCTCATCTCCTCCCAGAGTAAGCGTGTGGTGTGGCCAGACTCAAGCCGCAGCCACCGTGGGATCGGCAGGGTGCTGTGCTCTCTCTGATCCCTGCAGCCAGGGAGGGGCTTTTATTTTTTGCTTTGAAAATGAACAGCTAAAAGGAAGAGCACTTCAATGCTTGTCAGTCACGGAGACATAGAATGGCTATGGTTGAAAGAGACATTAAAGACCATCCATTTCCAGCCACCTTGCCATGGGCAAGGTTGCCACCCACTACATCAGGATGCCCCAGTGTCATCTATTTCTTCACCCTTATTATTTTCTTCAGTTTAATATGCCCGTGGCTTAAGCCCAGAGGATTTCAGAGGGCTCTCTTTTGACAAGAGCATGATGAAAGTGAGGAAAGGTTCTTTCAGCCCCACACTGCTCATCTGTTTCTGCACCACCACATCATCCCCACAGTAGCAGTTTTTCACTCCAGCATCCTCTGGCTCTTGCTCGGAGTGCAAAATTAAAAACAACAAGAACAATTTCCAGAAACAAAACAGATTTGTCATCTGTCTGGAGGTGTTTCTCAAGAGGCTCCTAGAAATTCTCTAATATCACTTTGCTTCCCCTGTACTTCTCAAGCCCACTCGTGACCTGTATGAGTTGGAAGCTGGAGATTATTAAATAAAGGAGAAAATCCCCAAGGAAATGAAGCAGATGTTTTTCCTATTATATACATGTATAAAATGCATGTATATTTATGTGTATATCTTTTATGTGCATATTTAAAAGGTCAGTGGTACATGTGTCTATTTATATATATATACGTACATATGAACACATACACACTTATACATGAAAGGTCAATAGTGTGAGTAAAGAAAGCGAGTCTCAATATCTCTGGCTGTTCTGTTTAATTTAAAAACACTGTTGGTCACGTAGGATGGCCACAAAGGCGATGGGAGTCATCACCATGTTCTGCAGGTTTTACAGGCTTACCTTCAGAGAAAATCCCCCAACGCAGCCTTTTCCCACTCAGCGTGGTGAATTCAGCAGCACTCTTTATTGTGGGTTGCTTTCTGTCTAATTACTGGAGGGATAAGGCAACTGAAGATTGCAGTGCAGTTTTCCCTAAACAGTCTCAGTGTAAAATGAACTAAAGGGCCTGTGTGAAACCAATCAAGGGGAAGAGAAAATAAGGAGGTGGGTGACAGATGGTCCTAGAACTGAGGGAAGCTCTCTGAAATGAGCTCAACCAGACTAAGCCGTGAGAGGCTCCCGGCAAATGGGCCAAAATAGCCCCTGCTAAATACTGGACTCATTATCACATACACAGATCTGTCTGTAGACAAGGCAGTGTTTGTACTGAAAAGAAGACTGTCAAAAGTACAGCCTCCTTGTTCTGCATATCTACCATGAGTGCCTTTATTAAAGGTGTGCACTGCTGTTCCAGTGCCAGCAATGAGCTTTCTCTGGATGCTTCTCTTTCTCCTGTCAAACCAGTACAGGTGTGAATGCAATACATGCATGGCTTCATCCTGCCACTCTTAACCAGGACGTAGGGAAATCTGCCTGCAATTGATCTTACTTTTGTATTCACACCTCCTCTGAACACTGATAAAGGCCCTGATCGAACAAAGCACGCAGACACATGCTTAGCTTCAGGCAGCCTGATCTTGTACTAGCAGTGATTTCACATCAGTGGGAACAGGCACGTGCTGGCAGCACGTTGCTGGGCTTGAGTGCTTCTGGGTACAGCCTGCACAGTTCTGCGCTTCCTGAGCTCTGTATTGGGCTCCCCATGGAGAGCATTGGGGCAGAAGCAGGACTTGACTCTGGTGCACAAGGCTCAGCTTCCAGATTGGAAACGAAGTTCATAGTGACTGCTTTTCCCTCCACTGCAAATGCAGAACATAGCACAACATGCTGAAGTCTCGCATTCTCTCATTGCTTTTTTTTAAACCAGTTTCCTAAGGATGTAAGGTTAACGTGACCATATTCTGCACATCGTTGCTGCACCTTCCTCCTCCAAGAATGCCAGAGGCAGGATTTTAATGTGAAGTTGACAACTTGGAGAAACAGACTGCGGGATATTAGGATACAAATCTGTAAAGACAAGTGCAAAGCACTAAATTTGTTTGGAGTAATCAATTTCATGAATACAAATTGGGGCCAAATAGCTAGGAAGCAAAGGAGAATTGGTTCTGGAGATTGCAGCGGCTCATAAACTGAACAAACCTACGACAGACTGCTGTGAAGGAAATGAGCACTGTGCGGGACTGTATAAAGAGCAGGATGGCCAGCAAGGCCTACAAGCTGTCCTGCAGGTGTTTCTCCTGCGTGTTTGCCACTGGTGAGGCCTCTGCTGGAGTTATGTACGTTGTCGTTCATAAATGCAACATTTGGAATAACTGATGGCAGAGGAGCTGGAGAAGATCCAGTGTTGGAAGCTTGTAAGAGCACAGCAGCAGGATGCTAAACCGGCAGCATCAGTAACGTAGCATCAGTAACGTTTGCTCCTATGCTTGGGCAGATGAGCTTTTAGGGTTCAGGTCACCAACTGTAGAACAGGTTGATGGAATAAAAAGGCTTCACAAGCCTCATGGAAGCCCTTGCTTTCAGCCAGTGGCCAGAACATAGTGTCACAGTAGCTGTGTGTTTGACCTTCAGAAGGCAGGGCTATCTGTGCAGCTAGCATCACTGGGCCAGTTGTAGAGGGGGCAGAGAATAACGCTTCACACTTCATCACCTGCGGATGGCAAAGAAGATAACTGTGCCTCTCCTCCACAAAGGCACTGATGGCAGTGGTCTTTCACATTACAAAGGTTTCATAGTTCCTCCAAAAAATGCAAAGCTGCAGCAGCACAGATTATCTGATGAGATTTTGCTCTTGGCTCCCTAACGGAGATCCTCGCTGGCTGTGCCCAGGGAGATGGGAGAAGTTTCTGCCCAACTGCGCAATGCTAAAGAGACATCCAAAAAAACAACTAACCGATTTCTTAACAGCATGATACCCGAGTCCCTCACAGAAATGCCTGGCTTTACCCTTCTAATCTTGCTAGCAGGAAGAAAAATCTAATTGCAATTAATCTTACTTGACAAACAGAGAAGTGAGCCAGAAAGGCAGAAGGGCTCGCTGAAGGCAGCGATGTGCCAGGGCAGCAGAGCCAGGTCACAAGCTCAGCCCGACCCTGCCAGGCACTGCCCCAGGTGCACAGGCTGTACCTCCCATTGCAGCTGGGAACAGAACACCCCAACTGCCCTATAAGCCAGCGTGCTGGGTTTTTTTATGTTCTCAGTTCTTCCTCTACTTTATCTTTACCAGCATGGTCAATAAATATTCTTACCGCTGTCACAGACGAGTCAGATTCAGCATTATTTATTGTGTTACACTGCTGTGAGAGCCATGCACTGAGCAGCTCTCCAGCTGTCTCCCTCTGAAAAGGAAATATTTTGATGGAAAAATGAGACTTGTCAAGCCATGGTGCCATTGTGTTCACCCGGATGAGCTGAGGGAACAGGGAACAGTGGGCAGAGGGGGAAGTGTGATACTGCTCAGCATGAGCAGCGCTCTGAGACCTCCTGTACCTGTACGGTGTCAAGAGCTGCTAAGGGCTGCTGTGAGGAAACATTCTCTCAGTGTATTTTTATATATATATGCATAGAAAGAGTCTGCGAAACAGTATATCACTGTGTAAGACGAAGTAAATTGCTGTTGACACGTGCATTTTCAGAGAAAACTAAGAAATTAACTTTCTAATACCTACAATTGTACCGACAGGACTGCAGAGGGCAAGCTACTCAGCTGCTGATCGTACGCCTCTTAATTATTTATTTCTTTTCTTTTAAGGAGTGGTTTGAAAATGCAACACATCTATGCACATTTCGCTGCGTTAGAAGGCAAACCTGCCTTAGGATAATAAACTGCCTCACCTGTAAGCAGCACAGAGGCTGACACAAGGCCTCCTCTTGGTATGCTGCAACAGCTGAGATCACGATGTTTTCTAAAATGTCGTTTTAATAGTTTCCCTATTCCTAAATATATTTGACTGTTTTGCTGTCTTGTTTTGCAGCTCATTATTTCCCAGCTGGGAATAGAGCAGACCGTAGGCTGAGGCAGCTGGCAGATGGACAGGGAGGAAGAGCTGCCATCCCCAGCAGGCCTCACCCACACTTGCTGGGGAATTGCTTTCCTCAGAGCACAGTCCCAATTTAGGTTAGCTGGCAGCTATTCGTTCCTGAAGGACTCTTGTGATACCCAGTGTAAAAAGAAATGCAGTGAAGAGTTCTGAGGTGTATTGCTACATCTCACCCCACTTTACAGCAGCAATCCCCCCCCTCACAATACATGATACATAAAAGAAAAATCTATCACAAATGAAGACTTGGGCTCTATTCCTGCCTCGCGCTTCCATTGCTTCTTATGTCTCACGCTGTGAACAGAACTAATTGGAAAACCCACACCACTAATTTTCCTCTTGATTTTGGACTGATGAATTCATCAGCTCCAAGATAGAGTGGAAATGCCAATTACTCCAGTCAAGTGTTTTGAGGGAGGAAAGAAGGAAGTCCTTCCATGCACACTCCTTTTGAGGTCTGAGAAAAGAAGTCAGGGAGAACTTTTTGAGTACATGACATGGGGATCCCCAGGGGCTGTCTTCACTGCCGCAATGGCAATAAATAGCGTTGGTTCTGATCTCCCACAGTTTGACTTTGCAGCTGGGAAAGCGGAAGATTTCCTCAGCATGTGCTTTGTATCCCAAAATACACAATAAAATGCTTGTGGTGCACATGGGACGTGGCTGTGCAATCGTTTTGCAGGCAGCAAAGCAAGGGAATTTGGCCCCCTCACCAGGACTCCTGTAGTGAGCCCTCCATGTGAGCCCTCATTCAACTGCTATCAAACCATGGTGGCAATCCGGGGAGTCATAGCAAAAGTGGCACTGCAAAATTGCCCTTGCAAACGTACCTGTTGGCATAAAAGAATGCAAATTCGTGTGCCCCTGTGTGCACTGTGTACTGCGAATGAACAAAATACATGATTTTCCTAGACCCCCCTCCCGTGCTAGACATGGCATGACCAAGTATGGTATTTATTTGCTAACAACGATGTCTGTACCAGCAGTGGGGTTGCTGAATTGGGGGCTTCTGGCCGTCCAGTTGGAGGGCAGCAACAACAGCACCTGAGCTGAGTTGTTCCTTTTTCTATGGTTGGAGAGCTGCTGCTGGCTGCACCTAACTGCCTCCAATGCATGAGGAGGGCACATAGTGCCCAGGAGACCCTGCCACCAGCTGTGATGGTATGGCACATATGTCAGGAAGCGCACTCATGTACTGCAAATTGCAGGGCTGGAGCCTGGGACTTCAGATCCTTTAGGACGGAAACCCCTTTTAGCTGGGGTTATATACAGTGCATAATAATAGCCCAGTGCCTAGCGTAATGATGGCCTACCATGTCTGCTCATTAGCACTGATGACCGTGTCGCAGTATTACCAACAGTTTGCTTCTCCAGAAAGCAGCTGGATGGCAGAAGGCATTAAAAAGTTTCCCCTCTGCTAACCTAGCCGGTGGCATGAATAGGAAATGCTAAATCCGTGCAAAAAGACAAAACTCAGTCATCCTTCCTGCTCTCATTAAAAGGCACTTTCTTAGGAGGAGGTTAATTATTTAACGAGCTATGTGATTCACCTCCTCAGCCCACTTTGCTTGGCTGTCCTCGTGTTCCCTGTGCTGTGAGGATGCTGTGTGGTCCCCGCAGGTGGGATGCTCCAGCACCTGCCCAGGACTGCTGAAGTGAGCCCCTCTCTGCAGGACGGGGGCATGGAGGCTGGGGTGGATGCATGTTTTCCCCCTGCCCTGCCACAGCAGCCCCTGCTGCAACGGCCAAGACTTCCAGGAGCAATTAATTCCTAAGTTGGACACAAACATATTTTCTGAGTCTAAGCTCCGTGTTCTACCGCTATGCACACTGTAAAAATTACAGAAAGGGGAAAAAAAAATGCTTTCAGTGGCAATTATGCTCTGTTAAGCATACTTTAGCACGACAGTGTTACGCCTAACAGACAACCAGAGTCCCATGCAAGAACCAGGGGAAAAATGAGCAGCACCAGCAGAACGCTGTCTGCTGTGACAGTTGGTCCTTAGCAACATGGCTCAGCTGCACCAATAGCCGTCCTGCTGCTGCTCACTGCTTCCAGTAATAACACACAGTACGGTAGGGCACGTCCTGATCACTCCAAATAACTGTTGCCCATAAAAAAATGTCATACCTGAATAATAAGATAAGCTCCTCATGAGGGTTTGAAGGCGGTCATTTACTTGAATTTACTCTTTCATTTGAAGCCTGGGCTAAGGTTTGCGTGTCGTTTGAAATAAAAGCACGCTAACGGCGAATGATCACGGCGTTTGTTCCAGAGGAGTTAAAGACAAATGGCTTGATTAGTGCTGGAGTGCTCAATCGGAAGCTTCATATCAATTGTTTTAATATATCAAAGATCAGGAGAGATGGAGATTTGCTGATTGCTTATTAGAATCACGGTTTGTCTTCTTCTGCCCTGCTTCTGTACAATACGGAATTTCTGGGCTCCTAATCCAGGCTGTCAAGTTGGCTGTACGTTGGAAGCTGAGTGTCTGAATGATGCATCACACAGGAGGCTGCACCTCTGTGTGAGTCTGTCAGCCGCAGCCACAATCATCCAAAGCCTTTCAAGTGCTCTAAGAACTGTTTTTCAGGTGCTGTCCTCCCTGTGCAACTAATGGGCTCAGATGCTTCCATCTGTAATCAGCGTATTTTGTTTCAAGATGAGGAGTGCTCAGCAAATTTATGTTTCTGATGTGGTCAAAAATCTGAAATGAAATCAAAATGTAGAATACCACAGTATGATTTCATACATTTCTATTCTCGCCTTCAGAGGCCCCGTGGCAGCAATGGGAAGAATGTCTTACACAAATCCCCAGACACTCATTCCTAGAGACCTCGGAGTGCTCTGTGTGTCTTAAGCCCCAGGCGTGCATTCAGCCTGTGTGAGTAAACTTCATGCATAAATACATGTAAGAAGGATTACACCTGTGTCTCTGTGAAATATATGTATACGCACATCTTCAGGCCCCCTTTCCATCTGAGACATCGTCAGCCTCAACTATTAATTGGCCTCCCCATTAGTAGGCCAACTGCTGATGGCTTGGGACACAGAAGACTTCTTTGGCTGCGGAAGTATTGAGAAGATCAAGTTAGGGAGATGCAACGAGGCAAAGTAAGACTGAGTGCACCGCATCCATCTGTGCTCCATCTGAAAGTGCCCAACACCGAACGCCAACAGAGGAACTTAGGGGTAAGACAAAAGGGCGTAGGTGTTTCAGACTCAGGCTGCGGTGAGTTAGGATTTATGCCCAGCTTCAGCTTCTTTGACCACATGAATCATTCAGAGCTTACTGACAACCATTAAAAGCAAGTGAGCTAAATGTTTTATCTTGCAGAGCTGTCCTTAGGGTATTTAATTGAAAATAGGCTCCTGACCAAAATAATTTCATCAGATTTTTTCTCATGAAAGCATTACTGTGAAAGAAGGTAATTACTTGGGAAAGACTTATCCCATGGCATGTTCTTCTGTTATAAAAGTAGTTTCCATTCACGTTCTAGCAAGAAAGAAAGGACTGTAGCTGGGTATGTGGCTATTTTTTTCCCTGTATAGAGTATTTCAAGATGATTTGACAAGTATTTGACACAAGACACTTTTTTCTTCACCAATAAAGTTGACGTTAAGCTCTTGTCTATGGCGGAAGACTGTGATGTCAATGTTAATGCTGAATTCTCAATTTCTTTCTTGAAAAAACAAACAAAACAAAAACAATCCTACAGCTGTTTATCTGGAAAGAAGTGCCAGCATGGCCTTCCCATTCCTCCCGCCCCACCTCCCATCTCCACCTTCTCTGCCCAGGGAAGGACAGCTGTGGCTTACGATCCCCTGACTAATGAGAAGTTCCAGCTCCTTTTTTACTGCATTGTTCTCCAGCTGGAAGGAATGCTGTATATCTTAGCGGTAAGGGAATCAGTAACCCAGTTAAATGGGGGTGCACTACAGCCTCCTGAAGAGCATGCCACTCCGAGGCACTATACATCTGGAAAGCACGGGCCCTGGTCACTGAAGCCTTTCTCACATGTGAGGTATTCTGTTTATTACATCTCTTAGCGCACTTTACGTGTTAAGCCCTCTGCTCAGCCTGTCCTGAGACCAACGGGATATCAGTGCTAACAGAGCCTTGCCCTAATGCAGTGAAGAAATGAGATGGAAGGACTGTAGAGGCACACAGAGAGTAACCATGGAACGCAGAGGGGGCCAGCAGTGTGACCAGGCCTCCCTCCTGTGTAACTTGGCATTGGTAGGTTCAGATAAGTTACGTTAACGTTGGCTTGGTCCATCACTGACACTTGAGTAACAGCAGCACAGCTATTAGCAAACATTTGGTGTGTTCTTCTTCCTCCTGCTAAGAGATTTTTGCAACCTTTCCTGGCCCCTCAGCTGATATAAATCTGTACAAGCCTGGAATAATATCTTCTTAAGTTTGTCATATAATAACCTCTACGGCATTGCCTCAGATCAGTGTCCAGTTTCTCTGATTTATCCCCACAAAACAGTGCCTTTGGGTAAACCGTGCCTTACATTATTCGCCATTTGACAACAGTAACTTTATTCACTACACTGAGAATGAAGCGATTTATTTACACCACATGTAACAAATATCCCAGAGAATTATTCCTTGATTAAGCATTAGACAAGATGGTAATAAAAGATCTTGTTTTACTGGACAGCTAATTGCACTTCTTGGGCATGACAGCTTAAGAATAATGCAAGTGAACGCAGAGATGCAGTAATTCCCTTCGGGACACACCACGCACAGTTCTGCAGTGACAAAGTCAGCTGATGCCCCGTTGGCCAAAATGTCATTAGTGACATTAGGAAAATGCCACTGCTTGCTGATTTATGCAAAGTCCAGGCACTCTTCAGAACTAGAGAAAATGCTGCCTGTGAATTTTAAGTCCAGCAAAGTGGCAGTTTCATATGGCTTTTGCAAGTATTTTTGTCATTCCCACTTTTTACTCTAAAAAAATAGTAATAAAAGATCACGACTCGTTACTTTGTTCAGACACTGAACTAAAAATGTAATTACTTGCACTGGATTAATGGACTGTGCACTACACGGTTGCCAGAAGATCAACATTTTATTTATTTTACTAATACCTTGTACCTCTACGGAGGATATCTGGCTACACCAGTCTCACTGCATTCACTCGCAGTTCATGTGCACACACTGTGCCCTGCCCTTGGATAAATCCTGAACAGCGCAGGCCAACTGTGAGCTGCAAGCAGTTTGTATAGGAAGTCTGTAGTTCTCCCTCTTTTGTTGCACTGATGTCTGCAGCACTGGCTAACTCAAGCTAACAGCCTAACGTGAGGTACCATTTTTATTCCTTAAATCTGAGTGGCCACAGTCGGTAGCTGTATCTGAGTCAGGGGCAGGACCCACTTGCTGTCAGTGGAGGGCATGTAGGTGTCCACCGTGCCACTGCGCACTGATCCTTGTGGAGCTCTGAGAAATGTGTGGCGTGGACACCTGGATTAGGGGACAGAACCTGCTCATGTTCAACAGCACAAATTACTGACATGCCACTTTCATGCCTTAGCATTAACGAGTAATGAATACTCGTTGAATTTTGCTGTGGCTTCATGACACAACTTAGTCCCTTCTGCTGTACATCAGATGATTCAGTTCTCCCCAGATTTCTTTACTTGCCTCTTAATGGACTCCTGGATATTTGACCATGCTGCCCTTAATTCAGCTCCTGAAACTATCAGCAGAGGGACATCTTTCCTTTTTCTGTTTCCTTTGAATGTCATCTACCCATGATTCTGTTAGGAATAAAGCATAGCTAAATGAATTTCTTTTATCTGCGGTTAATAAAAGCAGAATTAATATAATTGAGATGGGAGTTTCAAACTCAACCTGCCTTCCAATTTCTTTCAATTATGTTTCATTAAAATTACCCCATGTCATCGGTAACAGTTAAGTCAGGTTTATGTGTCAAGGAGAGAACTCAGCTTCAAATGGAAATGTTCCACCAAACCAAAACCATGATAGTTCTGTAACTACTTTATTGAACACCTATCCTGTTATCCTTCAAATGCCAATTTCCATGTGTAACTCCTGAGTGAGTTCTTCCCTCACACAGTTCTTGGATGTGCCCCTTAGCTTACACACAACTGACTGACATTGCTTTCATAGTAAATATCCCTCTGCATCTTTCAGTTCAAGTGAGACACTGCTTTGGGAATGGAAGAACTACACAGCACTTCATTCTGCTCACACAGTATTTGAGCTGTTGAGGGGAACAGGCATCCTAACAAAAAGCCAAGCAAATGTGATCCCATTGTGGCATGAGGAATTCTATCCTAGAGGTATCAGACTCATCAGAAATTGTGCAATTAGCACCACTGATATTTTTTTGTGTCTTTTGGGGGGTGTTATTTATGCTTTTATAAAACTCCTATTAAGAGCTACCCTTAACTCATTAGCACAAGTAATAGACAATATGATTATATGCATGCAAAATCACTGCTTTCTCTGATTTTGTCAGCCGAGTCTTATTACGTCTGAATCTTATGATTTTCTAATTCACTTTACTGCTCTGGCAATTTTTTTTCTTTTAATTACTTTCTCTCCACACAGCACAAAGATTTTTTAGAGAAGCCCAGTGTAAGGAAGCTTTGTGAGCTATTCTAAGGCAGAAAAAAGCCAGAAGATGGTCTGAAATCCAGGGAGGGCTGTGAAAATTCTCCCTCCCCACACCCTCTGGAAGGGGGTCCAAAAGGCAGAGCAGACTTCCCCCTCACACGGGACCTGGTTCCCGCTTCTGTTCCTTGCACAGAGCAGCAGAAATGAGTGGCTAACACCTCAGCTCCATAGCCACACAGACCCACTGCATTTATGTGGCAACATAGGTAGGTGCTGATACACCAGCTCTGTTCTTAGAGACTCTCGCTGTAGGAAAATGAGAAAATAAACTACTTAACTGTGCAAGTAATTTCAGCTGGAGCCGATTATCCGTCTGCTAATACAGCGCAGCCTGGAAGCTCTGCCAGTGACAGATTAAGGTCAAACAAATGATCATTCCTAGGAGATATGCTCCTCTTCCTAAACGTGTTTTTCTCTCCACATGCTGCGCTATGGGGAAATGCTGATCAAGGAGATGATAATAATGCCCTATTATACGTGTTTGGCAGTGAAGGTGCAGCAGTTCCTAGAATAACACTGGGGTCCAGTCAGTGCATATGTGACAGAGACCCTGGTCTCTGACAGGCAAAAAGACAAAGCAGATGAAGACTTGTAAAAAGAAAGCACAGTTGTCTTATAAAAGCAGAGCCCTGGTGGGAAGTGGGCCCTAGGTGTGTAGACATGGGGTGCGCCCTACAGCCTGTACACAGCAACAGGGTGCAAGAGGCTGGAGCCCCTCCACTGCAATATGCATAAGGATATTTTCCCCTGACAAGAATTTATGACTTCTCTTTTTTCTTTTTTCTTTTTTTTTTTTTTTTGCAGGAACACATTTTCTAACAGGCTTTTAATGTTGCTGATCCTCTGGCCTGCACAGCTGTGTGCACCCACACAAACTGCAGGCATCTAAGGACAAAGTCATGCAATGGACAGCCTTTAACAAAGGAAGTTACAGGCACGGAGTCTCTGCAGTCTGAAATAAAAGAGGTCAGGCAGACACATATTTGATAGCATTCAATTTTATGATAGAAATGCTGCCGAGGATGGTAACTTGGGCTTGTTTCAGGTTAGGACACGGGCCCTGAGTGCTAAACAGGAAAGTCTCATTCACTCAGACATACTAAACCATTGTGAACCTTTGTGCTGGCAGTCTACTGCTGCCCGAACTAGGAGAAAGGCCTTTCCCTCACAGCCAGGCACAGCACGGGCACACTGAGGATGTCTGTGCCAGCCTTCTTCTGTGGAGCGCTTGAGTACCCCCCAGCGTGAGCTGCTGGGTGCTGTTACACAAACCCAGCACCCCTGCAAACTAATCCACGGGTGTCTGCCCCAGGACTGTGTAAGAGCAGCAGGGCAAACTGCAGCAGGGCCTGCTTGGAGGGATAAGGGCCTGGGAGCACATCTGGCTGGCCCCAGGGTCATGGCAGGGTAGGGGATTCTAGATCTCGTCTCTTCTTAACTTTTATGCTTCCTAGTAAAAAAAAAAAAAGAGAGAGAGAAAAAGGAATGGTAGAAGCAAAGCACAGATGATTTCAGAAGAAAACTGTTCACCGTGAAATCAAACTTGTCACACACACAAAAAAAGCTTTTCCAAAGGAGTTTGAAAAATAAACAGCCGTCATAAGCATCCACTTATTTACAGCACACTGCTGGAGGTGCTAAGGACGTGGGTTTGGTCAGTGTATCTACAGTAAACAGACTTACCCAACACACGTGCCTTTACATCTCCCTTAGTATTCTTACAGCTTCTATGCCTTTTTTTCTCTATGACATGGACACATTTCAGTCACAACAGTGATGGAATAAAACTTTTGAAAAATAAATCAAGGACTTTGAAAAGAAAGAATCGAGACCCTTGGGAAAAAAGGACTGTCTGCTGGCGACCAGCAGCCAACAAGGCTCAGAGGGCCACAGGAAGGCACTGCTGGGGAAAAGAATTCATCAAAATATTTCTGGAAAGTCACTATTCAAAGAAGACATCAGAGTGCTTTTTCTCTAGGTTTGGCTGGTTGCTTTTTTCATCATGCCAGAAAAACGCACTTAACAAAAAAAAAAAATTCTCTTGAAAGTAGCAAAGAAAATTAGGGTAAGAAAAATGAAGTCATGAAAGCAATCCTCCTAAAAAAGCAAGGATTTCTGCTTGAGAGTTACTTCTGCATTTGAAACTTGCTGAAGTTTTAAGGGTTCCTTGCAATGGGAAAACGTTAAGCCACCTTAATCACAGAAGGACCAAGAGGCAAAATCTCTGTTATGGAAGCCTTGATATCAATCAGGAGCTCCAGGGACTTCTCTTTAAAAGGTCCAACGTGGAGCTTCAATTACTAAACCTTGCTCCCCACCAATGGAAGGTTGGTTACATACACTTCATGATGTCCTTGGGCCACACATGAGAAGTTTGAAATGCAGGAACAGAGGCTGAGGGTAGACACAAAGAAGTAGCCATGGACAAGGCTCAGCAAGGTATGCTTCCAAATCACGGATTCCCAACAACTGAACTTTAAGTGATGCAGTTTTTATTAATTAATAACTTACTTGTGTAGTCATGCCTCACATCAGCAAGTATTCAGATGATGGAATCTCTATCCCAGATTGCAGCAGAATGAGCTGGGACAAACCACAAATCCGGGGGCTACTCCCAATTTCTGCAGTGTTTTGTAGTAAATGTATCAGTTAACAGATTCCAAGGGCTGCCACGTGCAAGCTTTCACAGATTCTGTACTTAGCAGCATAAATAACCACATTATCTTCAAAGAAGGCTACAATAGCTCATTTCCTCTCCGATTTCTGCTGACAGGTCAGGTATTCCCCTGCTGAAACCATGGTGCTGGAGCCGGGGGAGTTCTCTTCATCCAGCTTATGCCACTCACTCTTCCTCCACAGCCATAAGATGGGATCCCACCTGTGACTCAGAGGTGTGAAGGCTGATGACAGGGGTTGCACCACCTGTACTGAGCTGCCCCACCACCACGCAAAGGGAGGAGGAACTCCACCTACTGCAGTGCTTGGTCTGCCGCCTTGGTATACACAGTGCAAAATGACTCACTCCGAAACATTACAGCAGGGAAATCACGAGTAAATTGAACCTGTCTCTCACAGCACTCAGGTCATCATCCCTTGCAATTCTGTAGTGTTTTAGAGTGTTACTAATGCATTTTTCTTAGCTGCCAAGGGATTTGTTACTCAGAGGTAAATAAAAGCTGAGTGAAGAGCGTGGTATATGCCTCAAGAATGAACCCTAAATCCCAGCAGCACAATTCCAGTTAAGTTTTATATGGATAAATAGAAGATGAACTTATAAAATAAAATAAAATAAAATGTTAGATTCCTGTTGTTTGGTGGTTGTTTTTTTTTTTTTTTTAAATAATTGAAGAATGTATTTTTAACTTAATCAAGAACAAAAGAGAGGTACAGCAGGAGGGAGGTGGGGTTTTTTTGTTGTTTTGTTGTTTTTTTTATTAAAGGCCACTTCACTGTTTTCAACTGACCACCTGTCCTTCTCAGTTGATCAGATAAATGTCTCAAAATCCCACGGTAACCTGTTAAAAACTTACCTCTCATGGTTTAACATCAAAGCATACAGTGCAGCATATCACAGTGCAAAATCTTGTAACGGTGCTGACAGGTTTGTTACACTGAGACTGTGTTTCCCTATCTCAGTAATATTATTAGATTTTTGCCTTTACAACAAAAGCAAGTTTTTCTTTTCTTAATGTTGTAACCCATTGTTCCCCAAACAACATCTTCAGCAGTGTTGGCAATCAAACACAGCTCGATCTAGAAGTCCCTGTTGGTATACCACTGAAAATACATATATATATATATGTATGTATATATAAACCACTACCACTGCAATGTGATAAATAGGAGACTGTTTTTGTAAACCAGTCAACAACAGCAAAAAAATGAATCAGTGTGCTAGCAAGTTCTAAATTCTCTCCTATTAGTTTGTTAATAAAATGCCTCCTGTAAATTTCTAGGAAATGTCAAGGTTTATGTTTCCTGTCTGCATTCTGAAACGGCTTTTTTTTTTTGCAGATCAGTTAGTTCACACTGAGACCCTGTACCAATTATGCTTCGTTATGTTTCTTGTAATGCTAATACTGGTGTAGTGAAACTCATGTGAGTAATATAACAAACTGTATGCACAGTTAAGACAAAACCTCCACCTTTCCAGGAATGCCTAAATACTGTCTCCAGGATTCTGATGCAAGAATTATCATCCATCTCTGCAACAGCCCCCGGCTCATGTCCCCCTTATCACCTGGCCACCCGTAGGCCACCTCTGGGCAGAAGGGAGAAAGGAGAGAGCTGACGTGACCTCTACTCTAGGGAGATAGAAAAGCACAGCACAGGAATGATGGAGCGCATGCAAATGAAGAGCTAAGACTTCTCTGCTTCCAAGTGAGGCAGCAAAACTGTATGTCCTATACTTACACTTTTCTGTCATGTCTGCTGAAAATGGGAAAATCTCTATTTCCTCCACACGCCTTAATGTGAGAGAAGGGCCTAAAGGGGTCAATGAGTTCAAAATGTTTGCTTTTCTCAGTTACAAAATCAAAAACCCACATTTTTAAGAGCCCTTCAAAATCCATGCATTCTTGATATGCATTTTGAGAGCCACTTTATTAACAAATTACTTGTAGGCGATGTGAAACACACCAGCTCATACGGCTAAGTGAAACTCAACTTCAAAAACAGATGAGATTTTTGAGGAAAATTTCCTCCCAAGATCTTAAATGGATGAGTTGGAAGGTTAAAACTGGGTAAGCAAAGTCCCTCTTGCTGTAAGCGAAGATCAGGCTTGTAACCATCTGTTGCAACATCTTTCTCTCCACATTGGAAAGATATGAATTTGACAGGTAGGCTGTTTGATGGATGAGGAACTGATTGCAAGACTGTACCCAGTGGTGGTCAATGGCTCAAATATCCAGATAGAGGCTGGTGACAAGTAGTGTCCCTCAGGGGCTACACTATTTAGCATCTCCATCAGTAACAGGGACAGACTCTTTAGCAGGGTCTGTTGTGAAACGACAAGGGGAAATGGTTTCAAACTGAAAGAGGGAAGATTTAGACTGGATATAAGAAAAAAGTTTTTTACAATAAGGGCAGTGAAGCACTGGAACCAGAGGGGCAGTGGAAGCGCCGTCCTTGGGGACATTAAAGACCAGGCTGGATGGGGCTCTGAGCACCCTGATCTAGCTGTAGGTATCCCTGTTCATTGCAGGGGAGTTGGACCAGGTGACCTTTAAAGGTCCTTCAAACACAAAACGATTCTATGATTCTATCTCTATATTACACAAGTGAAAATGAATAAAGGAAGTAATTTAAATGGGTATATCTACTGCTGAAATCCAAAAACTAGAGAGACTCAGAATGTCTTTGACCGTGACCTAACATTGCCCTAATCATTAAAACAAGAATGTTTAACTTGGTTACACCATGTCTGGCATATAAATAAGGGTTCAGTTTTCAGGATTCCCAAGAATGTGCAGTCCTTTTGACTACATAGGGTTTAAAAATTTTCAATTCATTTCACTCATTTAGATGTTGAAGTACAACCATAGATTTTAAATTAGAAGACGTTGACCTTGGCCTCTTTATTTCAGTTTCGCCAACTGAAAAGCAGAGATAACAATATTTACCTATGAATGTCATCTGATTATTAATTGCTGTTTGTGAAGTGGTTTGACTGTGAAAATTTCATCCCTCGATGCTGCCTTCTTACAGAGAAAGCTAAAGAATTTCTTGTTGCTGGATATTCAAGAAGCAAGAAAAAGGAAGTCACACTTGAATCAAAGAATGCATCAAGAGAAAATAGAACCACACGATTCATATACATCCTTTACTGAATCACTAACTGACTTCTTTGGATCTGTAAAGAAAATACATTTTATGAGAACAATACAGAAAGAGGATACCGTACTCTCAGTTTTGTATTGCTTGTCAACTAGAGCAGTACAAAGGGCAAAAAAAGATCCATAATATGTTCTGAACAGTGACAGCTCCCTATTTTCATAGACTAGACCCATACAGAAGACAGCTGTACAAAGCAACAGAGATTAGACAAATAGAACCAGGTAGTTCACCACAAAAATGTAGACAGTGCTATTTCCTGGCCTACCCCTCTTGTTTTTTCTGTAGAAAAATAAAAGGAAAGGTATTTTCTGGCCAAAGGGTACTGATCATGGAGGTACAACAGAGTAAGACTTTTCAAACTGCATAGACGATGATCAGATGGGAGGTATGGTTTGTAAGGAAGGATGCTACATGTATAATATTCAGGTTTTGCTAGAGCATCTCTTGGGACAAGTCCCATGATGTTTGCAATTTGTGGAAATTGCATTACAAAAGCACTAAGAAGTGAGGAAACCTTTGGATGAGACAACAGTCTGTTTATTTTAACCTGGCAGCGTGACAACTTGAGTGTTTCCAGGAAAAAGAAATCTCCTTGAAGAACATTTCTGCAAAGATGAGAAAGAGTATGATCCTGTTAGAGGCAAGGAAAGCTAGCAGGGCACAATATGAAAATAATAATAGCCCCACAGTCATTTCACAGATTTCTAATACACTGTCAAAGCACACATATCTTTATCAAGGCTCTAGTTCATTAAATTGCTGAAATACATGCAACAAGATTTTCCGTAATATTTAAGTGTATTTATCCTTCACTTGAAGCTCCTGGTTAATCACAATAGTGCATGCCCTGGTGAAACACCAGTTAATGCTAGAAAGTCCAGTTATCTCTGGAAAGGGGAGGAGAGAGAAAAGAACTCCTCCTCTGAGGCATGGCTCCTTGCACGTACAGTCACAATTTCAAATACAATGTGGTATCATTTTGATACCATGTAAGTACAAATTGAACAAAATCTGAAGCAATAAAGTAGTCTCGTATCCTTGCTGGAGAATACTTTATTTATCATTGCTCTGGTTTATATTTTATTGTCTAGGAGAAACAGCCTGACAAAAATGCGGGATATTGAATATAATTACTGTGTTGACTTACATGTCACAAAGTGCCTTTTAGAGTATTTGCTGGCCAGCAGTCACTACATTCCAAAAAGAGAAACAGTTTCAATATGAACACTGGTAGCCTCCATGGAGATGCATTATTTGTATTTAGATTAATTTCTTTAATGATCTCAGTAAGGAGCCAGACCATCTCCCCCATCTTCCTGGCTATATGGTTTTGGACAAGCCATTTAAACCATGAGTTGTTTAAAGCACTTGAGCAGGGCCAAAATAAGACATCTGTATGCTTAAAGTCACATTATGTATTGCTCTGCTGTATCTAAATACTCTCCAATTCAATTTCAGCACCTGTAAAATAATCACCTTTACAACACGAGCTCAGATTTTGTGCTGAAGCATGCCATGGTGCAAGTTACATTCTCAAGTGCTCCAAATTCTCACGGGAGTGTCGTGAGATGAACACATTTGAAGTGAATACATTTGGCAGCAAAACTTTTAGATGTTGCCTTTAATTGCTTTACTTTGAAAAATTATTTCTGTTTCCGTTTTTATGAAATTGTTTTTCATCTAGTGGGTTGCATTAGATAGCAGAGGCCAGCTCCCAGTTTGTATTAGACAAAACTGAAATAGAAAGAGGATTAAAAACATCGATTTCAAAAATAGAAAGTGGGTCACATATTAAGGCTTTCTCTGGGGTTTGCCAGAAAATACTGAGTTGGAATGAATTTGGTACTGACTTCCTTACAGATTACCAATGCAGGACTACATCAGGGGTAGACTGGCACATATCCGTGGTACTTGGCTAGCACTTGGTACCCACGGCTTGATGGTAAATACCACCTGAACCTCTTCCAAACTGCAATGCTATGTCCTGAACATCCCAGAAGAACAGAGCCAAAACTTAGGGCTGGAAAGGCCGAAAGCACCCACAGATATGTGGAAATTCTGTAGAAGAGGAGTGAATGGATCTTAAATTTCAGAAGTGCAAGAGTAGATGTGCCATACGTTTTGTCCATACAGAACAGCATCACCAGGCTTACTCATACCACTATCAGCACAACCAATTACTGGTTGCCACATCTGACAATAAAGTCAGAGAAGCTATTCTGAGAAAATGTGAAGCAAATACATGGCTTACTCTTTGCACATAGAAAGAATTTGCATGAGGGATAAATGAAAGACTTCAGCGTTAAGATTACATTGCTTTCTTTTATTGTAGATACCCACCTGAGTGACACCTTTCCACATGTAAGTGGGGAGCCCTCTACTACAACAGAGTTTAAAAGCAAAACAATAGTTTGCAACTACCTTCTCATGCATGCTAAGACAGTAGAAAAATTTATAATTTAGAAAGTGAACATATCTAGGGAATATTACCCTACTCATTTTTATGATTTATTCACTTCTAGTGAAGTATTATACTAAAATGTAGGAAAAGAAAATTAAACTTCTAATTTGAGAAATATTTTGCTGTCCCACTCTCAATGTTCATTAGCCTTCATGCAACGAAAAAGACAGAAACTGACATTTCAACAAAGAATATTCAACATCATCATGTGCTTACATGTAAAATTTACGAAAGAATACACAAACTGAAAAAATAAAAAACAAATGAAGTGGAGATTTTTCAAATCCACTCTTGAGACGAGGCAGAGTCCTGCTCAGAGATTTTATGCAAACTTCTGTTTCCCTCAGTGTTTTAATGAAACAACATATGAACGTTGAAAATAAATTTTCATCAGTTTTCTCCCAAGAAATTCCCTCAGACAGAAATCATGAGAAATACAAACACAGAAATTCCACAGTGGGGAATTACTGGAAGCCTCAAGGACCTTCATCATTAAAATAGTCTACGGTAAATTTGAAAAGAGCAGCTATGGGGAACTCCATCCATCACACTTCCCCTTCACTTGCTCCCTCACTGTCAGCCTCTTCTCCACCACCTCCAAAAATATCAAAACATCACATAACATATTCAGGGCCTTACCAGAAACATGCTCCAACAGTAGTTTCTCACAGTTCTGAGGAAATTGTCCAAAAAAACTTAAGTATGTGGCTTCCTGCAGTGGAGCTTCAGATTTCAACGCCTATATCCCTCCATTACATTACCTGGACAGAGACATCAGATGACATTTAATGCAAATCATAGCATCAAGGAATATCCTGAGTTGGAAGATCTGAGTACTACTCGTGGATTCACAAGGACCACCCAAAAATCAGACCATATGACTGAGAGCATTGTCCAAACATACCTTGAACTCCAGCAGCCTGATGCTGTGCCCACTGCCCCGGCCATCCTGTTCCATGCCCACAGCCCTGTGGTGCAGACCCTGTCCCTAACCCCCAGCTGCCCCTCCCCTGACACAGCCCCATGTCATTCCCTCGGGCCCTGTCACTGTCACACAGAGCAGAGCTCAGCGCTGCCCCTCCGCTCCATGAGGAGCTACTTCTAAACCCACTCCTAAATGAAGTAGACTTTGTAAATGGAGAAGGTGGCTTAGCAAATGCTACTAGGTTTACATTTGTAACTGCTCTTCCCCACACTCTTCCTTCAATCAGGTAAGCATGCAGACAAATGTTATCCCCCTTTGGCTCTTGTTATCAGCAGGAAATAATTCCTCGGTGATCTCTTCAACTTAATTTTTCATCTTTACCTTGAATATATTCTCCACCTGTATCTCACCAGCCTCAACTTCTCTTGTTTGGAGGATGTCTGCAAACAGCTTATCTGAGGAAGAGGGAAATGCACTCAAAATTTCAGAATGGATACATAGGCATTCTGCAGGCAAAAATAAAAGATAATCAGCATTCCTGTTAATTAGAAGTTTCAGATACCTAAACAATCCAAGTAACTACATGGATTTATTTACTTTTTCTTCTACAAATGTGTACTTTTATCCTGACCAGATTTTCTTTTTAACAACATTGGCAATCTCTTTCAGTACGTGAATATTTTCCTTAGGTTAAACCATTGAATGTGGGCGGGACACTCAACACTCACTGAATCTTTATTCTAATTTTACTATCAGACATGAACCTCATCAAATCTCAGCCTCAGAACTGTTTATAAAGGAAATGGCTTGCAAACCTTAATGAGGCAAATTATGGGGCCCCGATGTTGTCGTCATTCCAAGAATTCATTTCTTTTTCAAAGGAAGTTTTGTCTGCACGAGGACAGGTGGGATCTGCTCCGGATATTTTAATTTCCTGCCTTGTTAATTTCCGGCAATAAATTTTGATGAGCTGTTGATGGTGATAAATAGTTATAATACTAGATTTTCTGCTTTAAGATGGCAGTCTTTATTTCTTTGTTTTTACTGCAATATTTCTAAATATCAACATTTAACTCCAGTGACATTAACCAGTATCTATTCTAGGAGGAAGGTTTGAGGCTGTCCTCTTGCAGAAGCCATGGAAACAGTTTCTTTCTGTTCAGTTGAATCCATTTTGCAGACTTATTCTATAGCCTTTCTTCACATTGTTCTCAGTAGAACTGCACTCTAAAGCACAAACGACATGAAAATGTTTGCCGTGCCATTGAAGGCACTTAGAAACTGAGCTCAATCTGGTTTACCTGTATGGCTGTACTCCATCAGATCAGCATCATGCTGGGTGGACATACAGCATCATCTTGGGTAGCCACCAAATTCTTCTGGTAAGTTCTGCCTGACTGTAGTGGGAATGCTCCCTGTCAGTATCAGGGTCTCAAGGAAAACTGATGTTCTTCCAAAGTACAAGAGGTGCTCTAAGAGATGGCATTGTTTGGCTGGACGTATGGCCACACCAGCTGAACAGGAAAGTTCCCTGAGTGGAGCCCTGAAACTTAATGGTGCTGCCATGCTGCTGTAATTAACACCAAATCCAAAGTATGCAATTTGGAAGCAGACAGGTAGGAGTGACAGTGCCAGGGAGCCTTTCCTTACATGAAGACTTGACTGCAGATGTGTGGCATCACTGCGAGCATTGCTTTGAACATGCAGCAGTGATCCGCAGGATGCCTGGAGGTGAGGGAGCAGTTTAATCCCATTTCTTCCTGGGTTAGCCTCTTTGCAGAGGCAGCCAATCAAGGTGCTATCTGTTGCTAATTCTGATTACAGATATCTGTCTGCTAGACATCACACTCACCCCTTCAGCTCAGCATTGGCAAAGGCCCTTTGGCATGGTGGCAGTGCTGTGGTCTGGTTTGGATGGCATGCTCT
This sequence comes from Odontophorus gujanensis, assembly GCA_013399175.1. Taxonomy (NCBI): domain Eukaryota; kingdom Metazoa; phylum Chordata; class Aves; order Galliformes; family Odontophoridae; genus Odontophorus; species Odontophorus gujanensis. Next base: position 163,493 of record VXAB01007191.1, on the reverse strand, counting down.
TGCAAAGCTGCGAGCATCCACTCGCTACTCAGACCCTGTTACTCATGCTTCTGTGTGACTCTAAATCAACATTTTCTTTTAATTTAAAAAATGTCTCAGGCTCTGCCTCAACTCATTGCAGAATGCTCATTTCCTTCTCTGCAGATTTGGAACCCCAGACAACTGCTGAAGTCCCTCACGTACATAAGATTCATCTCAAAATGCTGTTGAAACATGGAATCACAGGATGATAGAAGGTTGGAAAAGACCACTAAGACCATCCAACCACCACCATGCCCATTAACCCAAGTCCCTTGGTACAACATCCACTTGTTTCTTGAAAATCTCCAGGAAGAGAGACTCTACCACCTCCCTGGGCAGCCTGTTCCAGCACCTCACCATTCTTTCAGAGAAGAAATTTTTCCTAATATCCAACCTGAACCTCCCGTGCTGCAACTTATAGCTGTTCCCTCTCATCCTATCACCGGCCACAACCTCCCTTCAGAGAGATGTAGAGAGTGATGAGGTCACCGCTGAACCTCCTCTTCTCTAGACTGAACAATCCCAGCTCCATCAGTCTCTCCCCATAAGATTTGTGCTCCAGACCCCTCACCAGCTTCATAGCCCTTCTCTGGATGCACTCCAGAGCCTCAGTGTCTTTCTTTTAGTGAGGGGCACAAACTGTGCGCAATACTCTACGTGACGCCTCGCCAGAGTGAAGAAATGGAGTACCCCACTGGGTTGCCTGGTAGGTCTTCCCTCCTCGCACCCCTGTGTGAGCATTTGAAAAGGCAGAAGAGTTACAGAACAACTGTGGCACTGCAGAAACTCAGTTTGTGCACGCATCACTCCTCCCAGCCTAACCTCTAGATGCCTTCCATTAAACATACTCTGCTTGGCACCTCTTTATGAAGCCGCAGTTGCCTCTCTGGAGGGCCGTGTGCCCGCTACATCACCCACACGCAGAGGTCCCGCTCCGCTCCGCTCCTCCGCCCTCATCCCGGCTCCGTACCGCCCGAGCAAATCGCATTGTCAGATGTGCCCTGATGTCAGCGCGCTAAGCCCGAGCCCCAATCTGCTCCCGGGGATGCTGATCGGCTTACGGGCCAGGAGTTTGCCCGCCGCCCTGCCCGCACCCCAGAGCGGCCTTTCCTCGCCGGGCCACAGAGCGGGGTGCCGGCATGTCTCGGCCCGGGGGCGGCAGGGGGGCAGGCGGCGGGACGGCCCCGCTCGGCCGCCGGGACGCCTAGGGAGCGGCGGCGGGCAGCATGGTGCTGCTGTCGGGGGCCGGGGAGCAGCTGGCCGGGGAGCGGGTCTGCCCCGCGCCGGGAACCGGCAACGAGCTGCCCGAGGCGGAGAGCGGCGCCGAGCAAGGGGCGGAGGGGGCCGGCGCCGAGGGGCACAGCGATGAGGAGGAGGAAGAGGAGGACTTCGAGGAGTATGAGGACTTCTCCGAGCTGCCCGACACCTGCAGCATCGCTTCGGACGACTCTTTCTACCCTCCGGGGGGGCTGGAGGACGAGACGGAGGACAGCTGGTCCCTGGAGCAGGAGGACCGCGACAGCCCCGAGGCGCTGAGCCTCTTCCGAGCGTGCTGCACCAACAACGCCGTGGTGCTGCGGGCGCTCATCCGCCAGGGCCCCGAGGAGGAGGAGGTGCGGGAGACCGACCGCAACCGCAGGGTGAGCGGCACGGCGGGGACGGGCGGGGGGACGCGAGGGTTCGGACGTCCAGGTCCGGACGGCGATGGGATGCGCTCCTTAGGGGGCAGGGGGATGCAGTCCCACTTCCCGGCCGACAGCTGGGAGATTCTGACAGCTTCGCTTTGGGCAGCGTGCTAGGAAGAACGATTTCTCTAGGGACGGCTGTGAAGCCCTCCTCTGTGCTACCGTCCCTCCCCTGCAGGACTTAGTGCCTGACACCTTGACAGTGTGAACAACCGCTCAAACTTTGTCCCACATCTTTCTGCCTTTCCACCTTTTGCTCTCTCTAAACTCCCAGCTTGCTCTCAGCCAGGCAGAGCATGCGGGATTCCTGTGCTGAGATCCCACTGTTCTGAGTTTTCATCGTATTTGTTTTGTTGCTGGCAGCCTGCTTTTGGATTTTGTGTCAGTACACTGTGATTCAGTTTTTGACTGTCGCTTGGCCAATCGCAGGGCAAGGCATGCATTTCACTAAAGTAGGAGAAAGCTCATGTTACTGGGGTGCTGGACTCCACTCACTTTTATGTCTACGATTTATATCAAAACTTTTAAAACAAGTGATTTTTACTTGGAGTTTTCAAAAAAAAATATCCACAAGAAGTTTCTCTGACATAGGATGGTTTGAGTTGGAAGGGACCCTAAAACATCACCTAGCCCAACTCTCCTGCAATGGACAGGGACACCTACCACTACATCAGGGTGCTCAGAGCCCCTCCAGCATGACGCTGACTGTTTCCAGAGATGGAGCTTCCACCGTGTATGACATATATGACAGAAATGGAAAGGCCTGAGCTCGGGCCCTGGCCTGTAGCAGCATTGTGTGGTGATGGCCTCCATCAAGCATTGCAGATTCAGTGCTCCCAGAGTGCTTGGCCATGGGGCAGCCTTGGGTCCTTGGTGCACAGAAGTGCCCTAGTGGCAGAGATTTTTCAAACAGATGTGAATGGGACAGGAGAAACTGACATTTCTGCTTGAAGCTCCAGGTGCCCAGCATGGGAGCAATCCACAAAACAAGCAGTCTGGATGAACCGCAGCGCATTTGCCATTGACTTTAAGTGCCCAAGAAAACTGCTGATTCCTCTTCTGATGTTGTGCATCTATTCCCACTTGTTGTTTATCTGTTTTTTTTCCCCAGACGCTGTTGTTCAGAACATCAGGACAAATTCATGTTATTCTGCAGTAGAATAGCCATGTTTCTCAGAATTTCACCTGAAAAAAGGGAAGTTTCCCTCAGCTCTTTCTTTTTCCTGTGGAATTTTTGCAGCTCATAAATTTGCCCTCTTTGAAATCGTAAATATTGCACTATTGGAAATTGATGCAAATCGCACATAAGCAAAACTTATTTGTACTGCCTAAAAATAACTCAATGAGTTACATTTTCCACTTAGACTAGTAAGGTTATTTTAAATTCCTCAAATTTGTACAATTAGCTTTCAAAGTCCATGATACTATTTGTTTACAATGTTACCTTGCATGCATTTATTGGAAATCTGGATAATTCTCCTTTTTTTTTTTTTTTTTTTACATTGAACAGGTAAGATGAACTTTTCTTGCTCCTCAAATTTTCTTTCTTTTCTGTTAGGCAGGAGAGAGAAGGATCATTTGCTTTTGGAGGAGTGCAGTGGTGAAGGAAGGGCTGACAAATTGAGTAAACTGTGTTCACAGCTCCAATCTGATAACTTCTGTATATACTATGCACCTGGATTTGCACAATTTAATTTGTTTTCCTAAACAACAACTTTTTTTAAAGAGCAGTGCGTTATGGGAGGAAGACAAGATCACAATGTGATTAGCAAAGTAATTAAACTCAGATCTCCAAATATAACGTGAGGAAGAGACTTCCTAATGGTTAAATCCTTAAAACGAATTTGGGAGTGAACAGCTGGAATTCTGGTGTTGTTTTGTTTTTATATTTTGACCCCAGCCCTAAAGCGATCTATTCCGTGTGCAAATTTAGGATTTGGAAGAAATTATTTACGAAAATGCCAAGGTCTAGAGGAAACTTTACATATTTTTCTTGATGCTCTTTATAAAAAGACACCAATTCCCTCCCTTGAGACTATTTTCCAGGCCTCCACAGTGACTTTTCATAGGATTTCTGCAAGAGCTGTCTTTTCCCGTGCTGTATTCATGAGCCGCAGGATCTCCCACGCAGGAACCACCTGTCAGGCACAGGCTTTCATTAAATCCACCTTCTCACAGTAAACATTAAATTCCCCATCCTTCACAACATCTGAGTTATTAGTCACCACATGTAGCCTCAGGACCGATGCCTCCCCGTGTCTCCTTTTCATTGTCATAAAGGAAACAGCAGTTTTTATGCCATGATCTGTACCTGTCAGTTCTCAAAAAGGTTTGTCCCTGCATCCTCTGCAGCCCTGCTGGCTGATTATGGAGTCCTGAAAGGCCAGCTTGTTGCTGCTTGTTTCCTTTCCTCAGCAGATCTGATAACAAAATATTTGGAAAACATCTATGACAACGCATAATAGAGTAATTGCAGATCAAGCAGGATTGCCTCTCCTAGCTTTAAGTATTTAACCTGCTTCATGCTGGCAGTATTTACTGTATTTACCCACCTCACTCTGGCAGTAAAGAGGTTTCTGCAAACCTATAGGAGAAGATAAAATCCTGGCTTCAGTGAAAATTCCTGACCTGAATCGGACCAAAGTGCCAGTCAGATAATAAGCTTTTCACCATGTGATGAGGGGACTGCTATTCTTTCCTGCTTGCTAGCTACATTTCCAGATCTTTAGTATTTGCAAGTTTAACATAATATTAAATCCTGTCTGAAGATCAGGATTATGTATTCTCTCAAAAACAGAGTTTCAAAATCTGGTGTTACCTAACCGCAAAATGAAATTTGCCGTGTCAGGCAGCGAGGGATGAGAGAAAAAGGTGAAAAGAAGGCAAAGGACATTCCCACACCAGATTTAAAATAACCACTGTAGCTTATCCTCGGGATGGTTTTGTGTTAACTACCTAAGTGGTGTAGTCCGTGTTACTCAGTGTGCTGAAGGTCTATCTTTTAGGGTTGATATACGTACCAAAACATCCTGTTGTAGTCATCTTTGTCTTTTCATTTTTTAAGTCCCTATTCAGTAGGTGTTTCACCCAGTTCCATGCATACTCAGGAACCACTGCTAGAAAAATGCATGGAATTAAACAGATTGTCGTGTAAGTATACCATTACATAGCGGAGCTTGTGCATTTGTGTTTATAGTTGATTCCTCTTAAAAGGTGTGAAGACAAAATAATCTACGTGGTTCAGCTTGTGAACTCCTCCTTTCAGAAAATATTCCTAAATCCACGTATGGGCACAGTTTGATTTTTCACATCAATTCTTCATATGGGATGCTGTTAATCAGTGCTGCTCTGTAGCTGGTTTTCCCTTGAGGGGTGGTAGTTCCTCAGCTCTCTCATCAAACAGACCTGGATTTGTTTCTTTGTTTTTCTCTCCTTTTTCTGTTGAAGGAAGAAAACTGATCTGGTGCTATTCTTCATGATCTAAATTTCTTTTGATTTCCTCTCTCATTAGTGGCTGATGCTCAGTAGAAAAACAAATGTAGAAAAACCTGGGGAGGGACAAGGATGCTTCAAAACTCTGGAAGTTAGTAAATAAAAAGTAGGTGGCAATGTGCAGTCTAGGAATTTACTTGAAAAACTGGTGAGAATGTAGGAAGTCAGTCCAGAGAATGGAGCAGGAGAGATTTTCTGTGGGGTGAAGTGGAAAAAGATTTCCATTTTCTCCTCCTTTGCTTGGTGTAGAGCAGTGGGTTTCTCCAGAGGACTCTGTTTGCCAGGTTAGGTGCTGTCACTCTTCACAGGTATGCACATCTCTGTGGAGATGGCACCTGAATTTGCCTTTGCCAAAGGGATTTACTCCTAAAATTGTGACCTACTGAGGAGAACACAGAGCCAGTGGATCCCATTTCCCGGGCGAGGAAATATTGGGTTTGATAAGACTTCTGCAGAAATCACGTATCACAAAAAGTGTCAGAGCTTGTGTAGCGTGGTTGTTTTTGTTGTTTTTGTTTGTTTGTTTGTTTGTTTTATCTGCGCAGTACTAAACTGCAAAAAGGAGAAGTAGAGTTTGTAGTATTTTGTGACGGGGGATAAAGATCTTGCCACATAGCACTTTTTGGTTGTAGTGGCACATGGTGTAAGTCATCCCCCGTCAGAAAAAGGACTTGATGAATGTCATCGGCTACACTGGTGGGAAATTTTTTTCTTATATTCAGAGGCTGTTTCAGTTCCCTTGTGTTCTCATGTGAGCAATTGCATTAATGTGGTGACGCTAAACCATAAAAGGGATTTTTTTAGGGTGGAATTAATTTTAAAAAGACCCTAAAGACAAAAGTAATCTAATTTAAATCCCTCAGAATAGTACAGAAAATCCCTAAATGCACACAAAAAAAACATTTCCTGGATGTATTTACAAGTATATATTTAAAAAGGAAGTGAGTGAGAAAAATAAAAGACAAAGAGTAATAATTAGCAAAGTACAGATGTTGCTTGAACCAAATTAGGAACTTTTCAAATACTGTAATTGCAACTCAAGGAAAGCCATCAGAAAGGAGAGGATAAACCATGGAGAATACGAAGTTAATTGTGTAGGGAGGAATTTGGTGAAATAGTTGGAGGGTGGATAGTGATAAGACAAGGGAGAAGGGTTTTAACTCATGGAGGGAAGGTTTAGATCGGAAGTCAGGGGGAAGTTCTTCACAGAGAGTGGTGAGGTGCTGGAACAGGCTACCCAGAGAGACTGAGGATGCTTGGTCCCTGGAGGTGTTCAAGACCAGGTTGGATGGGGCCATGGGCAGCCTGGTCTAGTACCAGATCTGGAGGTTGGTGGCCCTGCCTGTGGCAGAGGGGTTGGAACTTGGTGATCCCTGGGGACCCTTCAAACCCAAGCCATTCTATGACTCTGTGATATGATTCTATGATACAGATAGGCACTTGGTGTCATTGTCAGAGGAGTACATGCAGGGTGGGTGACTGCCTGTCCTTGTCTGTGTTCATCCAAAGAGACATGAGGAACGCCTTCCTACATCTGGCACAGAAACAAATCCTTTAAAATGACTGATCTGCAGAAGAAATATTTGCATGGAACACCATTTCTATGGAGTAAAGGCAATGGTTAATATGGATTATGAGGGTGCTTAGAAGTAAATGGGAATGCAAATCTTTATCAGACCACTGGAAATGCATAATGAGACCTGCTGCATCCTCCAAGCACTAGGCAGGCAGTAAGACATAATTTGTACTTAGTGTCAAAAGCTGCATTAGCTAACAGATGTAGCTCGTTCTGAAATCGACAGATTCAGATTTGAAGACCTCATCAACTTGAGAAAGTTGTACAAGTTTAATCTGATTTCAAGTGATGCAGCTTTTGAAGAAACCAGATGAAGAGCAGTTTCTTCTAAGTACTTTGACAAATTGCTTCTTGCGAAGTGTATTGGACAGGAGAGAGGTTTTCAGCCTGACTGCAGCCCAGAAGTAAAGGTCATAAAAGTCTTTTATTCCAATTTAATCAGTGTTTCACATCAGTATCTTAAGTCACCTCTTTGGACTCACAGGGCTCCTCGGTGATGAGGTGGTGGTCCTGGTTACCTACTTGAGTACAGGTTCACACCAAGTGTAGTAAAATGCAACTGCTTCAAGCATCAAGTGGTATTCTAACCAGAGTGGTTCGTGAGACATTTGTCATCAATAATAATGACAGATGTATAATGATGTTTTTAGTAGAACATGTCTGTAACACATGTAAGAAATGTAACCTAGGTATGCTTTACTGCATTTTTGCAGTGGTCTTTTGGGCTCGTTTTACAGTGCACAGTGTGGCACTGCTAATTCCTTCATCTCATTATGAAATGCAAATTCATATTCTTAGCAGAGGGCTGTAAAGGAGTTTCTCAAGAAGGAACACCAGCTCTAATTTTCTCACGTAAATGTTCCTATGTTCCTTTTCTTGAAATCTTGTTGAGGTATAAAGTTCTCTCCAAAATCATGATTTAGATAAATTTTGAGTTCTTGTAGTTTGATAAAAGGGTTATTTGGAACTAATGCGTAGGCTCTGTATCTATCTAGGCAACTTCAGACAGAAGTTCCTTTTGATGCTGAAGCTGCAAAAAGCTGTCTGAGAGAACAGGAGGAAATAAAGAGACAAAGGAAGAAAGGAGCTCAGAAAAATCCGTGAAGAACAATTGTCTTTAGAAATTCAGTTTTAAACTCTGAAGTAAAAGAGATGGAAAAAGACAGTGGTATTTCTCTCTTCTTTGGTTATGCTGAAAATAAAGACTCCCTTTCAGAAGAGTTAGGTTTTTAACTGAAACTTAGTACAGGCTTTGAAAACTCTGGGTCATGAAAAAGGTTATTTTTCCTTTTTGCTGTCAATCCCAGCAGTCATATATCTTCTTGTAACAGGAAACAAGCAGTTTTTCGTAATTTCTTCCTGATTCTGCTTTGCCTCACTGCAATTTAAGCATTTCAATTGTAGTTGTTCAACTTCATAGAAAGTTACCTTGTACAGAGCATCAATAGTGTCAAAGGTGCCTTAAAGGGAACCCAACTTTGGACTAGGAATCCTCAGAGGATTTGATGGCATATGTATTTTCATTAACAGATTTTGTCTTATATTTTTAAAAGAGGATAAGATCGGTCCAAAATTAAATGAAACTAGAGTTCTTTGCTGTTCTGTGGTGGCATGAAGGCATTCATTTTTGAGTTATTCAGTCATTTTCAGTGAGCACTGACATCCAACAAACATATGGCTGTTATGGGGAATCCCTGTATTGTTTTGATCCCAGTGTTTCTGCTGTTACTAACATGGTGGAAGTGTTTCATCTCCAAGCACTGTTGTTCTTCTACTTTCCCCTCCTCAAGATCTAAGATGTCTGATGCAGATTAGAAATTGTTTTAGTTGCCAGTAGCACTTCTTTGTGAATCAAAGATAACCCAAATGTCCGGCCCTAAGAGTGTTTCGAATCCCTGAGCAAGGAGTGTTCCTTGAGTTAGGACAATACCCTGCGTAGACATCACTTTTCAGGTCTCATGCCTGACCTGAAACAGAGTACATGTCAGTGCAATTTTTTTAGAAAATTTCTTTTTTAGAAAAGAAAGTGGAAGTTGGACAAGATGGCACTAGCACCCGATCGCTTTGGAGATGTGGGTCCTGCTGAATTTCAGTAGACTGTAGGAAAGAACGTGGGTCCAAAGATCCGAAACTTCCAAAATTCTTCAATTCCAAGATGAGTACCAGTAGATTGATGTCTGGTTACTTTTCATATTGAGGCTTTTGGTCTCAAGGTAGGCTGTATGAAGAAGAAAAATAAATTTTCTCGGTCCAACATCTGATACAGGAACATGGAAGCATCATGCTAGTGATGGTTTTGGGTACAGGTTGTATGACAGCAGTTCCTCATTCTACACCTTTCAGAGTCTTCAAGAGTTTAACTTTGAGTCCCTTCACATTTGTTGGTCCCAGTAGAGCTGGAAGCAGTGATTTGAGTTTTGCCTTCTGAAGGAGCACTGTCACCACTGGCAGTCTGAAGGGAGGGCTGTGTGTCCCTCCCAGCAGGAGTCTTCTACTGCTTTTCCTTCTGCTATTGCAGTTTGCAGAGATGAGAGGTATGTTGGCTTCAGAGGACATTTCAAAAAGGCTTTTGTGGCGCAAGAATCACTTCTTGTTGTTATAATTTTAGTAATGTGGCCTTGTGTGTGTGCTTGGGAATAATATGCACTGTGAAAATAAATACTGATAAATGTTGAATGCAGGTAAGCAAAGTAGATTTTTGGCTCTGTCTAGGCATTCCAGCAGGTACATTCAAAATCTGTTCTACTGCTCAATAAGTGGTATACTGAAATATAAAAAACACAAAGCCCTACTTACATCAATATTTTTGTGATACTACTGTGTAACAGAGACCACTGAAAACTGGGTGATTTATCACAATACTGTTATGTGAGAATAGTAATTCATTTTCATAGAGAAGAATAATAGTGAGACTCTTGTAATACTGTAGAGGTGTTGGGTGCTTAGTGTCAGATGAACCTAATGCACACCAGGTTTATTTTAAATTACTTTTCATTAAAACACAATTTTCTTCCTCTATAGAAAAGAGATACTTGATTACTAACTAAAATTCACCACTAACTTTGAAATAAAGATCGATTTGGAAAATGTCAGCAGACTTTTAATGTGGAGGGTCACAGTGGATGAGCCCCTGCTGTTTGTGCATGGCAAGGTGTCTTTGACACTGGAGTTTGCATGCAGCTATGTTCACCTGAATGAAGAGTGTCCACACAACTAGGATTGGATCTGGCCACAAGTGCTTCAAAATCCCTTTCTATTTTTTTTTTCTGTCTTTCCAACACATTGCTAATTATTTTTCCATGTGTTCTTCCTATATTGTCTGCCTTTGCACTGAGGAGTTAGGCTGAACTTTTGTCACTGAGGTAGAGTTGCACAGAAGACATTAAAAACTTCGAGTAGTGCTTTTAAATAGAAAATAAAATCCATGGACTATGTGACAGCCACGAGGAGCTCTTAATGGCTTTTTTGAAGACAGGATTTCACCTTTAATGATTTTATAAATGAAGTTACACTCAGAAGGTTATGCTGTTAAATAATATAAGATGTCATGTCATGTAGATTTGGATTTACCCATCTCTAAGGGCTCTTCCATTAAAAACAAAAACAAAAGCCCTCCAACTTTTGCTAAATACACATTTTTTAGCATGTCCAGTAAGGACATTAGGAAATAATTAAGTACCATATGAAGGGGATAATTGTCACAGAATTTGTAGTTGCACATCTGAAAGAGGATTAGCAATTCAAATCATATCCACTGTGGGAAAAACCCACAATGTGGAAATAGTTCCCTTTTTTTCCCAGTTCTGTTATTTTCTATCATGTCTCCACAGGGAGTAATTTGAAAGCAAGCTGATTCAAAATGGGAATGACTCATGGTCGGGCCTTTGTTGCTTCACACATTTTGGATGTATCATGTTTCAAGCCCAACCCTGCCATATGATTGGGGAGCATGTGAAGACTAGCCGTGTATTCATAGTATTAAGTATTAAAGTATTTAAGTGTATTTAAGTGTGGATGAAGGAAAAGCAAAGAGCAAACTGTTTCAACCCTCACCAAGCCACAGTCCTCCGGCTGCTGACTGAGGGAGGGCTGACTCTTCCTTGCCCTCTGCCTGTCCTCTTTGGGAAGGATGCTGATGTTATTTTTACTTCACTTCATTTTGCTGCTTTGGAAACTGGTGTTTTCTCCTGCTGCTGTAAAGAGATTTCTCAGCTCGGAAATTCTTCCTCATGAGAGTGGAACAGGGCTGTCCATGTATTCCTGAGCATAATTGTTTGTGGAGTAGAAGCCTTGACACAGTACTAGTAGATTATCACCTTGCTAGTGCCTTACCTGAATTAAAATAGCTTGTATGCAGGTTGCTGAACACGGATGTCTTGGTGCGTTTACAATAACTATCTTCATACACGCTCCCATGGAGTACACTGAATGTGTGACTCAAGTGTGGAAAACTCACTGCAAAAGCAAGATAATTCAGTGCGACAGACCAGAGCTGCCTCACCAAGTCACACCTGTTACAAGAAGTATAGTTGCCTGGAGACTTTGACATGTTGCTTTTGAGTTTTAGAAATATAAGCAGATACCATGGGGTAATCATTTCATGGATGATGTGCATACTACAAACAGGTCTTCCACCAGGAATGTGAATTCAGATATGAAAGAAAAAAGTGCCTGAAGGTTTCTAGTAAGGTGATGCTGCTCCTCTGTACTTCTTGAACATCAGATCTGGCACTGTCTGCTGTCCCTAAAGCTATCAGATCCAATAACTGTCTATCATGCGACAGCAAAAAGGACTGCTTCCTTCTGAAGAGTGATGAAAATTGTACTACCCTTGATAGGGAAAGTAGAAATGACATGAAAATTTGATTATAAATCTGAAAATATTGTAAATCTCCATAAGTCTACTGGCAATTTTGATCTTAAGCAAATGTTTAGACCACAGACTTCTGGTGCAGAAAGCCACGTGCTGATGAAGTTCCTCATGCCACAAACAATTTAATGAGAATCGATGAATATATACAGAAGGAAAGATGCTACAAAGTCAATAATTTTCAATTCTGGGTGTAAAATCTATTTTCCTTGTTCATGAGTCTAAAAAAGAGAAGGAAATTACAAATTGACAGGTGTCTGACAGAAACAAGACCTTGATACTTCCTCACTGTGCTTTGTAATATCCAAGTATGATGAATTAGCACAGAGTTTTTAACTCAAAAATAGAAAGGATCATAACCTGAAAACAGTATTTTCTTTGAAATCACTATGGTACCCATTTCCTTCTATTTATGAAGGAATCCTGTCTGAATCACTGTCACTGTGTGGCTTGATACTGTTTCAGTGGACCTACATGTCCTTCCTGAGGCACAGAAGGGGACTTGTCGTTTAATCTGGTTTTGACTCAGACTCCTGCAAAACAATTTGCTTTGGCCGCAAGTGTTAGGGGTTGAGTAATTGTTAAAGGAACAAGGACTAACTTTGTAAAAATGACTCTGGTTCATTAATAGAGAGGAAATGTCTTTTTTTTTGTTTTCGTTCAGTGTAACATATATAATTAGGCTACATGGCTGAAAAATTTGCATTTAAAATGTCATACATCACTAATAACTAAGTGCCAAATTTATAATAGAATATTTAGTTACACCAGCACATCCTGCCTTCCTTTTAGATGCATAAATGCTCCTTTTGTTTTTATCTTCACAATATTTCTTCAAGGTAAATCTGTTCCTTTGTTTCCATTTCTTAGCAAAGTCCAATGCTGTGGAGTTGGGAAACCACAAAAATGAAGAAAATTGTGTTGACAGGCCATCTCTGTGCAGGCTCAATGGGCTAGTCTCCAAGCAACCAAGTCAGTATCTTCCAAAGGTCCTCTTTAACCATTTAGGAATTCATGTGGTTGTTAGTGAACCTTTGTTATATCTTTAGCAGAAAAACATGTCCAGTTTCCCAAGCTTGCCAACCTTTTTGCTCGGATGCAACAGATCAGCCCTGGCATCATCTGTGACCTAACACAGTGCTGAGCTGATGAGAAGTGTCCTCCTATAATAGGAGAACAAAACATTCTGGGAAGCAACACACAGAGCTAAGGGATTTCAAGACCTATTTGTTAATCCCTTATTTTCTCAAGATGGCTGCAGCTAGATGTGGGATGGGACATAAATGAGATGAAATCCAGTATTGGTGAAATCAGATGCACATCCTAGATAAAGGAAGCTTTTTCATTGTTGAATGCATAAGGGCATTCAAGGACCTGAATGCTCGAACATCGGAAGAACCATTGTCACTTGCACTAACTGATGTTAATCTGAAGAGGCAAGCTAATAGGGCGAACATGATTTTCACAACAGTGGGTTCTTTGGTTGACAGTAGTGAAAAAACAAAACACCTGCTATATCTGGAAACCCTGTTTCATCTCTACCACTAATAATTCAACACACATTTCCTCCAGAACATCAGTAAGTAGCTTCTATTTTTGTGAATGGCTTCTACTGATTGTTGTTACCATGTTAACTTGATGAAAAGAGGATGCTGGTTGTTGCTATATGATAACTCATTTTTAGTGAAGTATGTGAGGTGAATCCAGAGTTTCAAGTACATACATAGGATTAAATACTAACCTTGTTCTGCCCTGTTATGTGGTACGAGGGCAGCTGACCTTCTCCCTTCTCTTTGTTTCCTCTGGGGAGGAATGTTTACCAGTTTTCTGGTCCATTCAGTCAGTTCCAGGATCAATACCACTTATTATTATAAGATATAAGATCAATAAGGAGGGTTACAATTAGAAGTGTCATAGAAGAAATGAAGAAATGAGGTTCAGTGAGCAGGAATGAAGATATGAGTGTGTTACTTATCCATTGATGTTATTAAACTTAATGTCAAACAGTGGATTAAGAGATTGGGTTTACTGCTCTTACAGCTTCTTTAGATCACAAGGAAAAGAAATAGAATTCTGTGTGAGGTGTGCAGGGCAGTCCTCCACCTCTGGTATCCCAAGAAGGGCATACAGTTGCTCTTTTTGTTGAGTATAGGGCCTCTGCGAGGAAGAGTTTTCATCCAAATGAGTTTTTCTTCATCAAGATTATTTCCTTTGGAGTAGTGGAACCTTTGCATTTAGTGGCTGATTGACCACCGGTGGCCAGATCTCTTCTTGAACTCTTTCTTAACAGGATTTGAGTCTGGTGTAATTCCATAATGAGAAGGTTCAGAGAAACACAGGCTAAGTGAATTCACAGAAGTTGTAAAAAAGGAACTGGAACTTCTTGGGGTGCCTTATCTTTTGTAATACAGCTTAGAGGAGCTCACTGCCATGAGAGGGTGCTTGCAAACTCATCTCTGGTTGTGTTTCTTAAAGAGCTCCACAGTGTTGCACAGCAAGCCAGAGCTATGACATGAAATTTGACATTGAGATGAGCTCACCATTATTGGGGCAGGATCCTGGTGTCAGTGGGAGGCTGCTGCTCTGCCTCCTGCAGCTGGTGGGTTGGGTTGCTAGTGATGATATACCCTAAGCTGCTGACATGGAGTGTGTGGTAGGTTCAGAAGAGCCTATATCCGAATCCCCTCATTAAGGTGAAGTTTGCCATTTACACTGTTTTCTGAAGTCAGACCTCTTGCTTCTGTTTCATGGATATCTTCCCCCTTACTCTGAAGCCAGAGGAGAGTGACCCACATCTTGCACAAATATTGAAAAACAGGCGTAGCGAGGAGGAATGTATAAATTTGGCTGCCATGTATCATATATTATTACTGTCAACACTATCAAAACTTAGTGCTAACATTTGACAGTATTAACACTGATTAGTATGTGCTATACAAACAGTAAAGCTAGGATTAGTAAGGCTGCATTATTTGTCAGAGATCATCACTGCTTAGTAGTTGTACCTGACATGACAGTCTAAATAAATGGAAAATGTGAAATGTAACCTGATAAAAGTAGCATTACTTCCCCTGCCATCTTCCCACAGCATTTTCTGTCCTTTACAGCCAGGCCAGAATGCAGAATGCTTCCCCAGAAACAAAATCCTGCTCTGTTTTCCACGGTACTGAATCCAGAGATAACTTTCTCTTTGTGTATGGTAAATGGAAGTAAAGCAGCCTATGGCATCTCTACTGGATGAACTGTCAGTTTATTTTAAGTACGTGTTATTTTTATTATACACTGTGTCATTACAGTTTTCTTGCATGCTTCTTTCCTAAAATTGTACCTTGTCTACTTCTGCTGTGACCTATGGTGTCACATACCCTGCAAGTTTAACTGCACTATCAGAGCATCTCAAATCTAACTTCCATTCTCAGAAATTCCTTCTGAGAAGGAATGATCCCAGTTTCCTCTGTTTCCATAGGCATTGATTCATGCTCATTATTGGTTTTGTTGCACAAGCCTGCTGTCACTAGCAGTGGCATTTCTCCCACCTGAAGGAACTTATGGCTGATCAGTGCATTCCTAATATAGTCTCACCAGCTGTCACTGTAAAATGATTATTTTTACAAAATTGGTCTTTAGCATGAATG
Source organism: Odontophorus gujanensis (assembly GCA_013399175.1). Classification (NCBI taxonomy): domain Eukaryota; kingdom Metazoa; phylum Chordata; class Aves; order Galliformes; family Odontophoridae; genus Odontophorus; species Odontophorus gujanensis. Next base: position 148,214 of record VXAB01007191.1, on the reverse strand, counting down.
CATATACCTGCTAACATATTGAGCAAATAAATTAGTTGAATTTATATATTTGTAAGCATGTGTATATTTTAACAGAATTGAATTCCTAACTCAGCTGCCCCAAAGTTAAGGTATTCCTGTGTTAGCTGTACCCACAACTTGCTTGTCTGTGTTCTCAAGACTTCAGTTCTTTGCATCAAGCTGTGTTCAGCAATGAAAAAAACAAAATAACATTTTTTTTCGTGTGACAACATGATTCTGTTTTTACTGTTTTAAGAAGAATCACCAAGTGACATCTGAATGCACATTGTGAGTTCAGCTAGCAATGCAGTCCTGTCCTCCTGCAACTCAACTCAGTGCCCATCAGCTCATTTTATTTTTGCATGGCTGTTTCTGCTGCTAGTACTAATTGAAAAGAAAAAAAGAATTAGAAACCAAGAAGTGTTTTCTGTACTTGAGCAGCCCCCAGCCTTTTGCAACCATAGTGATCTGGGAACAGTGCATGCAGAGAACGACACAGATAAAGGAGTTTCCTTTAGGAGATAAGGTGTGGGAAGTGCTCTTGCACACCGGATTGCCTCATAGGGGGACTAGGAGAACTTCCTGCAGGATTGAGAAGGATAAAGGACTGTTACTTTCTGTGTAACAGTCCCATTCTCCTCTCATCAAACTTCTCAGGGGAAGAGGCTGATGGCCACCTCACCACAACCTCCCTTCAGGCAGCTGTAGAGAGTTTTGAGGTCTCCCCTGAGCCTCCTCTTCTCCAGACTGAACAATCTCAGCTCCCTCAGTCTCTCCCATTAAAATTGGTGTTCCAGACCCCTCACCAGCTTCATAGCCCTTCTCTGAACACACTCCAGGGCCTCAATGTCTTTCTTGTAGTGAGGGGCCCAAAACTGCACACAGTGCTTGAGGTGGGGCCTCGCCAGTGCTGAGTACAGAGGGATGATCACCGTATCTTCATGTGCACCCTGCCCACTGGAACATCTCTGACCTCACTGTGTGTTTATTTTCCCCTTTGTGTGTCCCCCAGAGCCCTGAGCTGCAGCTTCTCAGGACTTCTGCCAGATGCTGGTACCACTGAAACCAATGCAGCCTGTGCATGCTGGTAAAGAAGAGAAGTCACCCTGATGTTAGTGTGTGTTCTTGTTACATGGTGCATTACACAAGTGGCAGTGGTTTTATTTGTTGTGTAAGGCCAGCTTTTGCAAGCTCATTCAAAAATGAACTTTCTTGAGGCTATATTTAGAGGTGATTACCAAGATTTAGATTAGACTAGATTAAGTAAGGGCTTTTGTGGAGATGATACATCTGCTAAGCTATACCATTACTTAAAGACGTGCATCCTGACTGATAGAAGGGGGATTATGAAATGCTTGAATTGAGCATATCCCACAAAATGGAGGGGGAAAACTGTGTCTCTTCATTTGCATGTCTGAAGACTGGCCCATGTTTCTTCCTTCTAGAGTGGGATTCATCCTGTAACATGAATCGGTTTGTAATGCTGAGAAGCAAAGGTGGCATTTTTGCGCCTTGTGCATTCAGCTGCTGGAATGTATAGTGACATTCAGGCTTGCTTTTGTTGCCAGGTTCTGCTTTAGGCACTGTGCTCCTCTGCAGATCATTGGGATTTGCATGCTGCTGCATCCCTCTGTGCAGGAACACCTTTCTGCACCTGTCTCATTGCTTTCCCCTGCAAAATCAGCATCTTCCCAGGCCAGGTGCTGGCTTTTTTGTCCTAACAATGGTTGAACAAAATTTATTTAAATTCCTGACTTTTTTTTCAGCTTCCTGATATAAATTTCCACCTGGCTAAGCTGTTACAGCTCTTTCTCTCAAAGGTCAGCCTGAATGATTTTGTACAGATAATGTTAAAGCTTATGCGCCTGATGGATTTCTGTGGCACATAACCACCACTTCTCATGGGACTGATGACCCAAATAATTACCTCATCTCAGTCACCACTGATCTCATCAACTAAACCAATTACAATATAAGCTCAAGTCACTTACAAAAGTTTCTCAGATTGCTTTATATGGACTGGAAGATTTTATGCATTGTACACAAATTAGTACATAGCCAGTAGGGATGTTCAGCACTAAATTTTACTCTCTTTTTCCAGGATGCAAATGAGCATTTTCAGTGTTAACCCAAGTTCTACACAGTGGCAGAGTAACAGAGATATGATTTTTCCTCAAATAATATAAGGGGATTTCTTTTGCAATACTTAATTTTATATTATAGATTATTACCAATTCGATATTTTTAAATTAAATTATAATTAAAATTATAGGTTGTAATGAAACATTATCATTTAATTCAATTGCAGGCTGGTTTAATCTGTTAAGCCAACCTTTCAGAATTGTCACTAATTGTCACTAATACTGTACAGACTGCTCACAAAGCAAACTGGACAGTTCTTATCCCAGTGTTTGTAAAACAAAGTGGATAATGTCAGTTCAGTCTTCTGCCAGAAACTTTTTTTTTTTTTTCTGGGATAATAAGCAAAAAGCTATAATAATCTCTTTTTATTTTCAGCATCTTGGTAGAAAATATGTTGCCTGAAGAAATTCTTTTAAAAGATAAACTAATTGTGTGCTGTATGTGATTTGCTCTGCTGTTCAGCTTGAGTTCCTTATTGATCCTCTGGTACTTTTCTGATCTCCATTATCCATAATGATCTAGGTTACAAATAGGATGACATCTGTATTTTTGTCATAAAATCTGATTTATAAAATTGTCTCCTGAGATATCCATTGTCTCACTTAATCAGACTCGTTACGTCATTAGCCAACAGAGCCAAGGCAAGTCCGAGTGTTTTTGTAGTGGCAGCATTATTCCAGTCTTAAATGGAATCAAAGGCAAATGAAGACATTTCAGTTTAAAGTGAATGACAAGTTATCTCTATTTTATTATATTACATACAAGCACATTTCAAGTTTATGCCTCTGTGGGATTTAATAAATACCATTCTTCCAGTTACAGAAGAGCAGTGTAAATCTCTTTGAATTCTTAAACACCACTTGAGGAAAATGCAGCTACATGTGGTTAACTTCACATAGTCCCGTGCCTGAAATTGTCCATTTGACTATCAGCCAAGGATGTTTTATTTGTAATACATGGCAAATCGAGACTGACTGCTTTGCCAGATAATCTATTTAAAATACTGCTAGTTTTGCCTTGTTCCTTTGAAACAAAGGGGATTCTTTCAAAAATGTTAGTTACATAAAAATAAGAAAGGTCATACTGTATAGAAAAATGGTGGGACTGCTCTGTGAAATATTAAATATTCCCTCAAAACCTGGCAGTATCATGGCTTCTAGTTGGAAAAAAAAAAAAAAACACACAAAAACTGTAACTGAGCACAGTTTCAACATCTCTCCTCTTCTGTGGCACAATCTACAGTAAATTTTGACATAGAAATGATGGATGACATGCTTTCTTTTCTGTCACATGGAAACTGTATGGAATCTTGGAAAAATGAAAAGAATCTCTTGCACAACTCAGGGAAACCAACAACCCAAGACTCCTGTAGCAAAGATATTACTTTTCTTATAGTCCAGAAGCATCAGTACCATTTTGTGTTTATGGTTTCCTCAGCTCTTCTGCATGGAGGATTAAAGCAGATTTTTATCTGTTGTGTCTTGTTGGTCTTGGTAGATGACCAGCAGCAACCAACAGCGGGAGAGAACAGGTCTCAGCCATCATACCAGCCCTTGAGAATCAGGAATGTTGTACTTGCATGGGGGAATGCATCAAGAGCTATTCCTTCTGGTCACTAATTGTTATGATGTGCATTTGAGAGCAGTCTGACTTGTTACTCTATGATTTCAAATAAGTGGTTGTTGGTACAAAAGAGAGGAGAGGGAAAATAATGCAGTAGAGGGAGAATGGTTGAAGTCTTAGAGGGAAGAATATGTCTGGGACACTATCTTATTGACAAAAAAAAATCCCACAAGATTCAATAAAAAAAAAAAAGTTGTTATTTTCTACATATGCCGACCATTTTACAAATGCCCTAAAATCTTTTATGTGAGGAGCAGAATAAATGATGCCTTAGTAGAACAGTAATGAGATTGTGTCGTGTCTTGTGTGAGGACAATGAGATTGTTCAGATTCAGAATTTCCTAGATAAAATTATCCAAAATGCTTTATTTTTATCTTCTGAGAAACGTAAGATGCACAGCTGTATCATACTGCAAACTGCTGTGAAACAGGCTTCTGCTGTACCAATTGCTTTGAAAAACACTTTACTGAAAGAAATGTCGTATTTTTTTATAATTATTAATTGAGATTTTTGAAAGAGCTCAAAGCACGTTATAGCTGTGGATAGTTGCTACTAGAAATGAAAATTTCCTAACTGCCAACTCATATTGTGATGGATTGGGTGTGTGTGCTGGTCAGCCTTTACGTAGAAACTCTGAGCAGGCAGAGGACAGGCAGGACCAGAAATGGATGCAGAGAGGAAAAAGGGGGAAAAAAAAGAGCATCATGAAACTGCAAATTATCATGGTGTTGTTGACCCAGGTTTGGGGAAACAACAGTTGAATCCAAGGGTTTATTGTAATTTTCATTCTAAAGTCATAGTCTCCTGCAAGTCGTGTTATCTCAGGCATCCATAAGAGTGGCACCAAGGACAGCTGCCTGTCCCACCACTGCGCCATGATGCCATGAAGCACAAATTGGTGGGTACTCTGGGAGGGCCCAGCGTTGGCACTGTGGCACTGGCTGCTGATGAGAAACATGTGATTATGTTTCTATTTGGAAAATACAGAATGGTGATTGATATATTCTGAGAAAATTTCTGGTGAAATCGGAATGCTGGTGTGTGTTGAATATAGGGAAATGGTCCCTATGTACTTGAATCCCGAAGCTTACTTGCAAAAAGAAGAGCTGATGTTTGTCGTTTTTTTTTTTTTTGTTTTTGTTTTTTTTTCTGTTTTAGTGTTTCTTTTGCTTTTAAAAAGAACAATAAATGACATAGCATCTCACAGAATCACAGACTTGGTGAATGTGTTTGAAGTACAAAAAAATCTCCTGTGCAAATCTTCTGTAAAAACGTCTCAGATGCTGAGTGAAACATTCTTCCATTAGCAAAGATAACTAGTCTAAATAATTTGCACTACTTGTTGAAAATACCACTTCTCAAGATTTGTGAATGTTTTCACTAAGGTCCCTCTTCTTCCCAGATTCACGGAATTGCAGGGGTTGGAATGGACCTAAAGAGATTATTGAGTCCAACTCCTTATTGTCAAGAATCTCCAAATTGTTGTATGCAGAGTTTTCTGATGCCGTAGTAATTGACATTCTTCTGAATGGTTTTAAATCTGCTAAGCTTTTGGAGTGGTGAAGACCTATACCCCGAACATTAGGTGAAAGATGAAATTTTTAGAGAACTACAGTAATATTCAGGTCCTTGCCAAGTGGACGTTGATACCTTTTGTTAAAGCTGGGACTGATTATATTTTAGTAAAATAACTATGTGTATAGGTATCTATATATCTTTAAGCAGAATCCTCTGTACAGTTTCAGTGAAATGCTTTGAAGTTTTACAGGTTCTTCAGAGGGAAAATGAGATGCTCTTTATAAAGCAGTGTTGGGTTTTGTTTCATATTGAGGACAGGGGTGAGCTGAGAATAAAATAAATCAGAGTAACAATCTTATTTAATGACGCAATTAAAAAATATTGTAGATAACCTTTGAACATCCTTGCCTCTCTGTCTTAATGAAGCTCGTTGCCACCTAAAACAAAGGAGTTATCCAGAATAATTGAGCTAGGACATTGAAATATTTATACCTGGTTATTATGGCAATATATCAGAAGCCACAGCAGTGGTCATTTGGTGAATGACTCTGCCTCGGGTGTGTTCATAGGGAAAAGAATGAAGAGTATAGAGGCAAGAGCAGCTTAGAAAAAGGACAGAGGAGTCAGGCTGGGCCATGCAGTCTTTTACACTTTGAAAGGTTTTAGGTTTTTTTTTCTCTTATATTTATTTTCATAGCCAGGTTCTATTTCATGCTGCTATTTGTGGTGGTGAACAGGCAGTGCATATGAGCAGGCAGGGTCACCAGAGAGGCTGTGTTTCTCTCCCTATATCCTTTCAGTAGCCAGAAGCTGATGCTGATCTCAGGGCAGTGGTCCTGGTCATACAGGGTGGCTGCAGGAAGCTTTGGTGTGTCTGCAGGTGCTGGGCTTGGCACCCGTCAGCTCCACACACGTGGACACAGGACTGCTGAGACATCTGTCAACTAGGGATAATGGATTTAATCACCGTGGTCAAGCGAGTAGTCAGAGTTAAGCACTGTAGTTCCAGGTAATTAATGACAAGTGTTTTTTGATGTATTTTAGAGAAGCTCCTGGTTTGTTGCCATTGAGTGATAGGCTATCTGGATGCCAAGCCAAGTTGTAAGGTTCACTTCCTGACTTGGCTTCCTCCCGGAAATTGTGCAGCTTCCAGCCATCATAAAGCATATCAAACAGGAACTCTTGACAGTGATTATATTTATGCTTATCAAAAATGTCAGATTCTAATGGGAAAGTTGGAACTTTAAAAGACAGCAACAGGCATCAAGAATGCAACTCCTCCCCATTGCTATCCCTTCCGAGAACAAGCCTGTTTTTCAGAGAATTAATATTCAAGTTAGGTGCGATTCATGTTACCTGCCTGGTTCCTTTTATTGTACAATAAAATCTGATTTATTCTCATTTGGATACAGAGTATATAGCCATATAAGTGTAAGGTGGTTATAAACAGTTATTTTCCAAGCACAATGTAAGGGCTACTGCTGGAGGTATATCTGAGGAATGACAAGCATTACTTGCCAAAGGGCAGAGACAGAAAGCTGTATTTTGGATCTGAACATTGTGCCTGGAGCTAATCACTAGTTATGCTGACACCTGCTCGGTTCTTCAGTCTAAAAAAAAACCACGCCAACAAATGAAAAGCATGCAAATGTGCTTCCTCGGTGGACTTCCCTGAGTCTGGTAAGCCTAACTCTTTCTATTTTGATTACAGAATGGTCTCATCGTTGCCTGTTACCAAGGGTTTGTGGATATTGTCATAGCCTTATCGCAATGCCCTCATCTTGATGTGAACTGGCAGGACAACGAAGGGAACACAGCCCTGATCACAGCTGCACAGGCAGGTGAGGGTCTTCTCTGCATCTTCTATGGGGTCTTAGGAGACATCCAGGCTGTGACTGCTATTTGTAGGATTTTTTTCAAAGCCTTACAAGAAATTACTATGCATAATGTTATCCTGGTCAACCCTGCTCCCAAGTTTGTCATTATTTTCTTGAATTAATCCAAAACAAAATTTATCCTATAGGCTAAGAGCGAATAAGCTATACATTTCCAGCAGATGCCATTAAATATTTTAACTTAGAAATAAAGAAAAGTGTGCCCAGAATGTAGAGTCCTGTATGACTTGGTTCCTTAAAACTGCTACGTCCTAAATTTCCTATGTTTGCCCAGATGAACACCCAGTCACCACTGCTGTACCGTAATGTGCTGTATTGGTGCTCATAGCTCTCTCTATGTCTCATGCTCATCGTGCCTTCCTCAGTGGGTTTGTAACAATTGCTGACTGTAGGAAAATATATCATCATTCAGAAATTTCAGCATACATCTAAAAAGTCTTTCCAGTGAGTAACCAAACTTTGCTCTGTGTTGCATTTAAAAGTGAACTCTGCTAAAGAACCCTGAAAGAAGGAATTGCAACCAAAGTTATGCTCATAGCCAAGTTGTGAGTGTGACAGCTTTTTAAGGAGGTGGAGAAGTCTCATCTTTTATGTATCTGTCCTAACATAGATTTGGACAGTGGAAGGTTTAACACTAACACAAACTCCTTCCTGAGTGTTCTAACTCACGCTAATGAGCTCAGAATTAATCTGGACGGTTGACATTGACTTGACTCTGTCTGCCAGCACTTGTTATTGATCCCCAATGCCTCTGGAAATGACTGCAGTCAGCAGAAGTGTACACAAACCCCTAACAACTGGGAAGTTTTCCCTTGCCTACGATAATCCTGAGCTCTGACACTGACACCAGTTGTTTAATTCATCATTGTGAGACACTGCTGTAGTGTTAATACAGATTACCACGTGGTTAACACTGCAACCAGAGCAGCTGCAGTGTGATAGATGCTGCTTAATTACTGCTGAAATTTAAGTAGCAACACTAAGCAGCGTGTTAGAAAGAACTAAAAGAAAAGCCTGTGCTATCTCACTGTTGCTGGTGGGTTGATTCGGTTTTACTGAATACTATTTATTTCTGCAAAATAAATCATTCAAGCAGCTCGCTGACGTTTATGCCAAAATAACAGTATTTCTTGTGTAAAGTCTGGCCCACATCATTTTAGCTAACTGCAAGATGGTATCTAGGTGGTTTCAGAAAGCACTTCCGTTCTTGTTATGGTCCCATAAACTTTCGTATGTGTTTAAGAAGTGCCATGGCTGCCGAGACATGTTGTTCCAGCATAGTCAGCATCTAACATTAAATAGAATTATTTTACAGTCCAGCTGGGGTCTCAGAAGAGAATTCAGTTCCTTTTCCTCACCTGATAGTGATCATTTTAAATTCACATCTTTCAAAGAACCTGTCTTAAACTGAAGCCTTTCTGATGGGCTGACCTGAAAAAAATAGTCTGAGGAGATCAGGTGGGTTCTTAATGAGAATAAATTAGTATAGAAAAAATAACTGCAGACGAAGCATTTGACGTCATGTATAAATTTCAGATTTGAAAATGGGTTTTCTTGCTCTCAGCATTTCTTGCAGATGTAGCATCCTTCTCAAGAGGGTTTTCCCTTCCAAAACTGAAAACTGTTAGTGGCAAGCAGGGTGTGAAGCCCAGAAGCAGGCAGTGATGCTGCTAAAGTGGAAGTCGTTAATAGGAAGAACAGGGGAAGTGCACGAAAAAAATGGGAGGTTGATGCAAATGAAAGAATGAAATCACAAGCAGCGAAAAGAAAGGAAGGAGAACGGTTACAAAGAAGGAAAGAGAGTGGAAAACTACATTAAATAAAAACCTGCTGATTCTCAGTTTGGCTGTTGTTGAGGACATAGTTACATCAGTGGCAACGTACTGGCAACGTATATTGGCATGTACTGGGCTTTAGGGAGAGCTAAATTTGTTCTCTTTTGAAGTATAGATGCTGCACATTTCAGAGACCAGTTTGGGGCAGGCTCTTGAAACACAAATCATGAAACAGCAGATTTGTTTGCATTAATGGAGACATGAGAACACAGCTACCTCAAACACCCAGATCATAACGACTGTGCATCCTCAGTCTTACCTGCCTGCCAGAAAGCATCCACTGCCTACAGATCAAATGCAGGCTTTCTGGAGACATGAGCCATGTCCAAGCGGTGACTCTATATGACAGAGCATCCTCCTTAATATGCAGAGTATCCTTCTGCCTGCATTAAATAGATTATTAGGTATTATTGTAACCATTGTATACGTTCTCTCTGTGGCAGCAATAAAGTGAGCTAAGCTGTTACAGACATCTGTGCTGCTCACTAAATGTGTCTCACAGGGCAAAGAACTGTGCCCTCAGCACGCCAGTCCTCCAGCAGGTAGAGCTGGCTCATGGACAGCAGAGCAGGAGCCTGATTCCAGTGCCATGTTACTGCCCTGCCCGATGCTAGGCTCATTGATTGCAGAGCTGCATGCAGCTTCCATAGCAGGCTTTAAATCATGAAAGGCTCACTCACCTGATTTATGACTTAGATATGCTTTACTAGTTCCTATAGATGCAGGAGAACTGAAGCAAACATTGTGGCCTTAAATCAAAAGCGTATGACACGGTTTGAACACAAACTTGGCAGATCTGAGTTTCGCTTTGAATTTGATGTCTGTTTGAACTTGAAATTTGAAACAAACCTCAGAGGACAGAACCTCCTGCAAACTGAAACTGAAGTGATTTTCAGGAATCCCTGTGACATGAAGGTGATGGATTTTGTTTTTTATTTCCCCCACACTCCATTTGGGGCCATCTGTAGTACCCCAGAGAGTTTTGCCTGAGCGAAGTCCCTTGGGTTGTCTCTTAGGCTTCCCTCTGATTCAAAAATAAACGTCTCTTACTGCAGCTACGGTGCTGGCAAAGGAAAGAACAACTTCTATAACGTATAAAAGTGCTGAAAAGTTGTTCATTTTATTATTTCTCCTTGTTTCAGTTCCCGTCTCTGATTTCTCTGTCAAAAGGCATTATTTCAGCTGTTACAAACCAATCAGGAAGCACACTGTACATTGATGAAACAGAGCATGTCCTGCAAAACAACTTGGGCATGAAGCTTCTCCTGCTAGTAACTGATACCCTGTCAGGGTTTGGTCTCATGCCATGAAGTCAGTGAAGCTGAAGCCTCTGTGCTGAGTAAGCGGGACTGGGTCACTCAATCCTGCCTTGAACACAGTTCACTTTTGCTGTGTTCAGCTTACTTCAGTTTGCCATATCTTTATGTTTCATTTCCATTAGCCCATCCAAGGTACCACAAGCATCTTCCCCGGTTTTCCCTGACTCTGGCATTGTTGAGCTGATCTGTACTCTCTCTCCACCTGCTCAGGTTTCAGCAGGGTATCCAGTTATGTGGCAAGGTAGCAGACTCCAGCAGATTCTAGGAGACAAAGAGTAACACCTGGAAAACATCTTAAATTCAGTGCTAAAGCTTTTCTTACCTTGCTTTCCAGAGTGAGTCTTGGACTGTGTTGATGCAAAGCAGCATCTGATGAAATCTGCACCAGATATGACACGATAAGCTTTAAAAAGTGTCCTATATGAATTATAATCTGCTTCAGTAACATTTCTAGATGAATTTGAGTGATATGCATCACGGAATATTCAGATGGACTGTGGAGAGAAGTGAGAATATTTTTACAGCGCCTGGTAATTAAACTGTGATTGTCGCAGCTGCCTGGCAGGCTGCATTATTTCATAGAGCAACAGAGCGTCATAAAATGAATGGCAAAAAAAGGGTAAAGTTTTTTGAATGAGTCATAATGGCACTGGATATTTGTCTTGTTCTGATGGTCCAATTATAAAGGCTTGATGTTTTAATTGGTCTTCCCACCAGCTAGCCAGAGATAGCTTCAGCTGATCAGCACACCCCTGCTGACACCAACTCATGAGGCACATGAGTGGTAACAAGTTGCTTTTAGAGGCAGAACTCAAGTCACCTATTTTGCTACCTGAACTGAAGTGCAGCCTCATTTCCTGGTTACTGAAAAGTGGACAAGTGGCTTTGCATGATCAGATGGAAAAGTGAAAATGTGGGGGTCAGTGCAAATATTTCTTTGCCTAGTATCATGGCTGGCCTGGTTTGCTGCTCATAGTATTGGCTGGAACTACCACATACAATTACTTCTTAATGGAGCGCTGTGACTGTAAGGCTCAAATTTATCAGAGGGCTGAAAAAGGTGAATCTCTGCAGAGAGTTCTCCCAGGAGACAAGCAATAGCGCCCCCTGATTCAAGAAACTGAGGCCCCTTCAACCTCAGAGTGACCACCTCTGATCTTTAATCATTCCCGTACTTTAGATTCATTTTTAGAGAGGAGAAAATCTCTCTGAGGGCAACCTGAGAGGCGGTGGAAGTCAGCTTTCCAGGACTATACTATACTCTGCCACAGGACAGTGCCACCTAATGCTGAAGCTAATGACTGCAATGAGTGGAAAAGGAAGTGGCAGCAGATCTCATTCATCATCCATACTTTTGCAGTTATCAAACCTGCAGGAGCAATTTTTGGTTTGACCTTGAGACACTCTCTTAATTCTATGACGGATTTTCTCTGCTTCTTCTTTTTTTTTTTTTTTTTTTAAGGGCACATAACCATTACAAACTATTTGTTGAACTATTTCCCTGGGCTTGACATTGAGAAGAGAAATGTGTTTGGATTTACAGCACTGATGAAATCTGCGATGCAGGGGCGAACGGAGTGTGTGAAAGCCTTGATGATGGCAGGTATGCAGAGTGCTTTGCTGCTTCTTCATCTTCTAACTGCAAATACTGGGCAGTATCACAAAAATAGAAACAAGCGATGGTGAGAGACACTGGGACAGCATCCTCTACAGGAGCAAGGCTGACTCTTGGCAGGGCCTTATAGTATCTTTTAGCTGCAGTGTTGAATGCTTTATTGTGTTGAGTAATTGGTATACAAATTATTAGTTGACAATTAAACAATTAGTATATGTGTGTATTAGCGTACTTTATTCTATTACAGTTGCAGGCATTGACACAATTAAATTTTTATGGAAATGATAATAGATAGTATGTGAATATTATTGTTCCTTAGACCCCAAATCCCACAGGTCCATTTAATTGTAGCCTGAGACGTCAAATAGATAGCTCATTTCTGCTGTCTTGGTGCCACAGAAGTCTAATCCTTCGTAATATGACTGTTTTAAGTAGAAGGCATTTATCAAACATAGTGACACGACTTTCATCCATTTTTATAATATCCAGTTTCTTAATGTTGATGTGGCACAGAAATGCATGAGTGATATGGCAACTGGCATTACTTTCTGCAAGGTTCTCCAACCTGTTACACTGGAATCAAGGTTTAGGAGTCCGATCATTCATTTTGGAGTTAAATTTTTATGAAACAAAAGTTATAAAACAGTGGTTAAAGCTAGGGTATTGCTAGACACAGGTGCACTTTTTGAACTAATGTCTATTTCGTGCAGATGCTAGTTCAGAATTTTCCAGTGGCTGTTATAAATTATCACTTACAATGAAACTTCAATCCCCATACCTTAAAACTTGTCAAATTGACCTGACAGTGTCACGGCTTTCTATTATTATCACTGGGGATCTGATGGAAACTTGCTCTGCCTGTCTTGGTCATGACAAGCTATTTCAGAACCTTTCCATCATTGCAGGTAACTCAGTACAGATATCAAGTTTAACATATGGATGCTGCCTCTGGCATCTGAATAACCACCTTCTTTTCTTCATGTTCCTTTAGCCAACAGATCAGTGAGAAGAACAAATATTTTGCCAACCAGAAAATGACTTTGTTAGCCCCTATAACGTTTACCTACAGAAAGTTATATTGGCTTGGTTGTGCATTAAAGATAGTGGGGTAGCAGAGAACATCCATTGGTTAACGGGCTGTAGGATTAGTCATAGAATATCCCAAGCTGGAAGGTACCTGTAAGAATTGTTGAGTCCAAATATACTCCATGTTTCTAAACTGCTGTTTATTTACATGTTTTATTGATCACTTTTTGCAGGTCCGCACATTTTCAGCTGAAATACAGGGGGCATTTCAATATCCAACTATTGTTTAGCACTGTACAGCCTGGTGAAATGGAGGGAGGGAACAGCTCGTTCAGAACGGATTTAGAAATAGTTTGGGGCTGAAAGGATACTGAGTGGCTGCTGACTGTAAAGTGCTGCTTTGCTGAAGAACATGTAGTACATCATTATTGAATGATCTGGGGAAAAATCAGTCTCATAAATAAAACAATTCCTTGGGTTCTAGCTAAATTCTATGTTAAACAGTAAGAATACATGAAAATATAAGGGGAGAAAAACCCATAATCAGCCACGGGTCTCTTTGCATAACCTCTGAATACTGTACAGCAACAAAACAGGCATGTGTGTTGAGAAAAGAATTATAGCCTGGCAGTCTTTAGACTCATCATCAGTTCAGTCGCTTGGGTGAGATCTCTGTTTTCTGGTAATTTCTCAGGGCAGTGCAGAAGGTTGGTAAAGGAAAACTCACCTTTCCAACGGGCATGGTTGCCTGTCAGGAAACCTTCTAGGATCTGTTGGACAGTCTGAGGTTCCACCTCAAAAATGAAGAGCATGGCTAGCAGGTTGAGGGAAGTGAACCTTCCCCTCTGCTCTGCTCTTGTGAGGCCACATTTAGACTACTATGTCCAGTACTGGGCTCCTCAGTTCAAAAAAGACAGGGATCTATCAGAAGGAGTCCAGCAGAGGGCCACAAACACGATAAAGGGCCTGCAGCATCTCCCATATGAGGAAAGGCTGAATAACATGCATCTGTTCAGCCTGGGGAAAAGAACGCTGAGAGGGGATCTGATCAATGTTTATAAATATATAAAGGGAGGTGGAAGGCAAATGAGTGAGGCTCTTCTGGTGTGGAGTGATAGGACAAGGAGTAATGGCCTAAAACTTGAACACAGGAAGTTCCATATAAACGTCTGAAAGAACTTGTTTATGATAAGAATGACGGAGCCCAGGGAGATTGAGGAGTCCTCCTATGGAGATATTCAAGAACCATCTGGATGCCTACCTGTCCTACCTGCTTTAGCAGGGTGGTTGGACTTGATGATCTCTTGAGGTCCCTTCCAACCCCTGGGATTCTGTGATTCTGTAATTCTGTGTCTAGTTAATAGGCAAAAAAAGGACATGACTATTCATATCTCATGCAGGTGTGACATTCTGTTAAGTGATAGGTTTTTTTCAGAAGTGCCCCTGGATTTGTACAGAAAATCAATACCGTGATAGTAAATCATGCCTTACAAGAGATTTTGTATTACAAGTTACAAAGTCAACATTAATTTCCATTGAAAGATCAGGATTTCTACACTACATAGTATTCTTTCCTGAGATAACGTTTCCCAAATACCTTGGCACACATCTGTCAGGAGCAGCAAGGGATGGCTTCACCTCAAAGGTGAGCGAGCCAAGGGGTGCAGCAAGGCACACAGAGGCACTGGCCTCATCAGCAAAGGTATTTCTTGAAGGAGTGGAGCAGGTCAGGTAACGATAACCACAGTCAGCCAATGGCTGCCAGCAAAGTTCATGGTGATGAGGCAAGACCATGGAGACAGGTGAGGTCTGAGGTGAAACCAGCAGTCAGGCCTGCAGGGCAGGGTCAGCAAGGCACCTGGCCAGGCACAGCTGCAGCACGGCTCAGGCAGTGACCTGAGCTGAGAGTCTGAGCTTGAATGCAGCCTCCAAGCAAAGGTAAATTTAGACACTATTCCCTTAGCTTCTACTCTTCCCTTAGTAAATCCTTGCCTGTTATGTGTACAACAGACAAACAACTTCCATGTAGTCTGCCATGTTTTCAGTCAGCTCTAGTGAGAAGGAGTGCAGACACCCGCAGGTATTCAGAAGGGGACAAGATGAATCTAGCCCAAAAGCGAGAGTCAGGGGTAGGAAATTCGAGCAGGAGGAGTTCAGAAACAGGCTAGTGTATCAGGAGAAAATGCCTTTTAGTGCCTTTCTTCCAGCCTCCTCTCACTGGTCTGTCTGTAGCTTCTGTTGTCTTGAACATCTTCAAACCCTTTGCCTTTGAGCTCTCACAGGCCTTTCTTCTGCCCGCAGCTAATGAAGTCCTTGTTTTGATCAAATCTTCCTCTTCTTTGCCTCCTTCCAGTTTGGGCTCCATGCTTGACTCTTTGAAATGCTTCTGTGCTTTCTCTCTGAATGATTCTGTAAACTTCACTTAAACTTCTCTTAAACTGAGATCAACTTCTTTGCTTTGGGTTTCTCCTCCCATTCACATTCACTCTTTTTCTATGTCTCCAACATTCTCTTTATAGAGATTTTCTCAGGGAATTTGGAATCAAATGATACTTAGTAGGGCTAAAACTGAACTTGTGATCACTTTCCCTGTGCTCTCCTTTTTCCTGTTTTCTGTGACAGTGAAACAGCCTTTGAGTGGAAGGTTAAACTGGAGCCATTACAAACCAGTTTCTGGTTGCCTTTCTTCATCTAGTCCCTCTCATGCTGGTTTGAAATGCTGTCACTGAGATAAATCCAACTGGGAAAAAATAATTCTTCATGATTCTTCTCTGTCCTTTTCTCAGTCTCTGTGCTTGTCCATCTTCCAAAGCAACATGACAGAATGCCTTTTCTTTTTTGACAAGATATCCGTAGGTCAGTTATGTGTTGGCTGTTTGAAAGTGGCACTTCATCTGATAGAGAAGCCCGTCAAGAAGTCAAAAGTTGTAACCTGTTCACATTTCAGCTTAAAACTTTTTCAGGGAAGCAAGAAGTTATCAACAGAAACGGTGATGCTTGTACACCAAAAGTGAATATTGAAGTGCTCAGAAATTTGGACGATTTCACTGACTAACACTGTTTGTTTTTCTTTTCTTTGAGGGGCAAATGTTCACACAACAGACCCAAGCCGTGGACTGACTTCATGGGAATGGGCTTGCTATACAGGAAGGTCAGAATCTGCTTTCATCATGCAAAGGCTAATGGATAGACCATGCCCAGAACAGTTTTGTGATCAGTATAAACCAGAGTGGCCAAAGATGAAGGAACTCCTTGCCAAGGCTGCAGAACCAAAAACCTGTTTGCAGAGGATTTCTGAGTGTGTGAGGTCAGTTGTCTCATTCCGGGCTTTCCATGGCCCAGAAGAGGACGGGGTCCTTGATCACATGGTGAAGGTGACAACAAGCTTAGGCAGTCCTTTCATTGCTCTGTCATGTAGGACTGTGTGTCCAGGAAGCCCACCTTCTGTGGGAAAACGCAGACTGGCTGTGCAAGAAATCCTTAGGAAGCAGAGAGCTGAGGAGATCCGATCTCAGGACAAAGACCACGTTAGCAGCTATGAGAAATTATTTCAGAACTCCAAAATCACAGTAATCCCCAAAAAGAAGGACCGTCGAGCCAGTCTGCAGCCCGTCAGCCTTGCAGTGTCTCAAGTGAGCACCATAGCCACCAGGAAAACAAGCCTCTTGCCGCTCCACTTGCTCAGAAGAAGTAGTGTGAGGCCAGGATTTGTCATCCCCAAAGTTCGTGTCAGCAAGGCTCCTCCACCCACCTTCCAACCAGAAAAGGCGAGGAGGAGGAGCAGTGCTAAAGATGACCCCTATTTGCAGATTCCTAAGTGGAGATACAAGGAACTAAAAGAGGAGCGGAAGAAGGCGGAGGAGCTGGAGAAGAAAAGATTAGCAGAGGCTCAAAGACATAAGCAGGTGTCTCCTGCCAGAAGCAGAACCTGATTTACTGGCAGTTACTTGGAAGGTTTTAGAGCCATTAGTCTTGTTATCTGAGCAAGATAACAGACTGCATGCTGTCGTGCATGCCTGCTGTTGATGGAGCTGGAATACTGTATGGTGGCCTTTATGGTGCAGAATCATGGCAAGGGCTATACCACAGTGTGTCTGATCATGGAAGGTGAAATTATTTTTAGGTGAAAGACAAAAAAGTTTACCTGTCTGCTGTTGACAGGAAGTTAAAGTTGTTTTTTATTGTTATTATTATTTCCAGTTCCAGGTGAATGACTGCAAAACTGCTTGAAAAACAGTATGTGTGAAAGGATCATATTTTGTGTTTGTTCATTTTGTAAAGGGCACAATTAGAGAGTTGCACTTCTGACACTAGATATTGTTTCCTCTCCTCATATAGGTAGGCATATTGCAAGGTTTTATAGTAATAGTGAACAGTTTAAAAAACATCACAGTCTCAATGGGCAGTGAAAATCTAAGTCTACTTTTTTCTTTTTTTAAGGTATGAAGCACTTTATGGCATATTAGCTATAGTAATCAAAGATTAGGACAAGGTAGATATTGAACTGTACAGCTCTATATGGTCTGTGTGGATGCATTTCATAATGTTATTTTTCTGTTGAATATAAAGAGGGCTGCATACGAAATATTTCTGTAGCTGAGGTACTCACATCCTCTGCAGATATAAATCAGGGACAGTGACTGGTTTCTTTGGAGCAACAGAGAAGTTGAACTAAATTTTGTATGACACAGTCACCCCGCATTTGTCTCCCCCATCATGTTTCCCTGTGTCCACTATCTGTTTTCTCCTCTTTAGTCTCAGGGATTTTTATTTTTTTTTTGTCTTTGCATTTAACTGTGAAATAAGGGAGATGGTGAACCTCAGGTGGGTTTAGATATGTCTTTTTCCCTTGATATTTAAATTTCTGTTAATAAATAAATAATTAAATAAGCGCCAGTTTATTGTCAGTGTCTACAGCTATTCCAGATTATAACCAGGACAGACTAACTACGTGAATTCTAGAAATACAAGCAGTTTTCCCAAGTATCAAGTCCATCCACAAGCTATGAAAATCCAGTCAGAGATGCAGTATCAGCCACTGATGTTTGGAAACCGTGGTTGGATTCACTGTGCACCCACATTTATCTGGGTACCTGGAGCTCCACTCTGTCTCAAAAGCAGAAAAAAGCATTCCTTAGTACTGAAGTGAAAGCAGGAACGGGCCATGCTGCTCCACACTTGAAGACTGACAATCACGTGTCTGGTCCCTGACCTTAAAGCCCACTGATACATGGGGACCATATCATTCTCACTGTATGAAAATGTTCAGAGCCATTCTCCTACCCCAGAATTAGATCTAAACAGCTAGGCTGGCCAGAGGATCACGCTGTGCTTACATAAACACACCATCCCTTGGTGCACACGAGCGCTTCTCTAAGCGTTATTTTCCACAGGTTGGTGCTGGTTCTCTTGGTCCAAATTAAGGCTGTATGTGCTTTTACCAGAAGTTGGTCTGAATGACATGCCTTACCCTGGCAAATTCTGATAAGGAAGGGCTCTATAGTTGCTGCTTGCTGGAGAGTGAGCACATTCATTAAGGTGGAGGCCAAAAGCAGAAAAACAGGCAACACTGTAAATAGCAGGCTATGATTTTGCTCAGGCTTAAGCAGGCCAGATACTGTTTTGACCAGTTTCTGCTGCCAAGTAATGGAGAAAACATTTACATTTACATTATATTTATGGAACTTACTTGGTGACTTTATTCCTCAGAGAGATTTGGGGTGCTGCCTCCCACTTCTCAGTGCAGGGGAGCAGGGAGGGAAAGGAGCATGGCCGTCAGGTGGTGGAAGAGGCCCTGGCACTGGCTAGGCCGCTCTGGATGGTGTTCCGATAGGTGAAACCCAGAGGTTATGCCCTCTGAGGTGTCCCTTCTGAGCCCACAGAAGGAAACCTGGGCTGTCTGTTGGACGGTGACGGGTCAGGGCCTGTGTCTCATGTCACTGTTGAGGGACCAATAAGCACCAGCAGCCACAGAGCTGCTAGGGAAGGCCAGCAGGGCAAAACGGTTTGTTATGGAAAATGGAAGTTATCCTCACATTTTTCTTCCTTTTAAATCATCACATGCATAATTACAAACCAATGCAGCCGTTTGGGTCATTTAAAGAGGCTCTTCATTACTTAATTAATTGCTCACCAAGAGAGCATATTCAGCAGAGATATGGCTGATGAGCAGCCAGCGGTCTTCTCGAGGCAAGCAGGACTGGATTGACAGTTCTGCACTGCCTCTCAGTACAGTAAATCATGCAATTAAACCTCTGAATTCCCAGCCACTAATGGAAAGTGCTAAGCTGACATTATTAGAGCTAACAATGAGTGGAGATTGTCTCTGGACAGCGAGGAGAGTGGATGTGGGCTAACAGAGGCAATAGGGGGAAGAAAACACATTGATGTCCACGTTGTGACTCTGATGTAAAATGAGATTGGCTTCTGACCCAACTTTTTCTGACTGTTGGGCAGACAAGACTTAGAAGCAGACATAAAGGTGTTCTCTGGTCTGACAAGAAGTGTTATTTAAAAAGAAATTGATTTGGTGTGAGCCTCCTTCTGTGCCTCCTCAGTTTCTCAGAAGTGGCTTTCCTGGTCATTCAGAGTCACTGTTTTCAAGGCCTTCCTGAGCACCTGGTAATTAGTCTGTACATCACAATCACACACAAACACGGCTACTTACTTTCTTAGAGGTGTGGGTATAGATTTTAGAATGTTTTAAGTTTCTTTTTTGTTGCTGTTTAGATAATGAATAGCCTGTCAAATGACACGGTGAAATGTCACTGCAGTCATTAGGGGGTAAAAGTTGGTGTTTTGTAAAAAAAGCAACACAGAATGACCAAGCCTCTGGTCCCTCTCTTTGCTGTTATCAGTGACTCTGATGTGACGCAACAGCAATGTATGTCCTGCAGAGCACAGTGTGCAGAAAAGAAAAGAAATAGATTCCAAGTAGCACGAAGAAAAGGTTTTACTGAATGGACTAAGGAACCAAAAAAAAAAAAAAATCCACTGCTGCAGCAATCCTGGAGGTTCTTTTGAGACTTTTTATTCAGCAATGGCTTTGGACAGCGAAGTGCAAAAGACTTGATTTGGAAAAACAAAGGTTCATTTTAATTGATGATTAAATCAATGTTTAGATGAAGCCATGCTTTATAATGCTACGTATTCCGAATAAGGACATCCCAAGCACGGTGAACTGAATGCCCCACATCAGTGAACAACTTAATTCCCTGCCTGTGTAATGATATTAATTATGCATAGTATTAAAATAACCGTACCCATAAAACTAACTATAGGAAACACAGCCATATATCATTAACATATATAGTAGCAGATTATTTAGCACTTGCATATTCATATGTATTTACATGCCTATAAAACATACATATATGAAAGGCCTCTCACCTCGCAGTGATGATGTAGAGTACTCAGATATGCTAACGATGACCGCTGTACGAAAGCCAGCAGTAAGTAATTGTTCTCTAATAGCCTTTCATTCAGGCTATAAAATGCAGGCTACAAAGAGAAACCAGACCAGCTGCCTTCTCACTGAACACCACAGAGCTCTTGCATGGAAAAAGGCAGGGTGTTCTGTGAAAAAAAATCATACTTCACTGGGTAATTAAAGTTACTATGCATATTAATTTTGCCTAGTCAGGTTTAAATCTGGCATTCTCTCTGCACATTTGAATTCACAATGTCCTTACCATTCTTTCATGGCTACAGAACTGTGGCTATTGAGCAGGCCAAATGCTTCTGTTTTGGTCCACTCTGAGGAAAGCAGAAGAGGCTTGGGAAATGGATTTGGGTGGTTCCTTTTCCCATTGCAGCAGCTTCCAACACAAATGGCTGTTTACAAAGCCATTCTTCCCAAACCAACTGACAAAGCTGTTAAGAGGCAGATGAGCAAAGCCCATGTTAGGAGGCTCCATCCTCAGTGCATTTACCTCATAGAATCATCGAATCATAGAATCATTAGTGTTAGAAAAGACCACTGAGGTCATCCAGTCCAACCATCAGCCCATCCCCACCATGCCCACTAACCACGTCTCTCAGGGCCACACATTCCTTGAACACCTCCAGGGACGGCAGTGACTACCACCTCCCAGGGCAGCCTGTTCCAGTGCCTCACCAATAACCAGTACTCCAATATCCCACAGGGCTCCAGTCCAACTGGAAGTACTTGTAAATGCTGATGAAGAGATGGGTGAAGGAACTGCCACCAGCTTCTCCGTGTAGCGGGCACACATGTCTATGCATATGGCATTTTTACAATCGGTGCCATAGTAACCAAGACCTGCTGAGGGCAATGTCAGCCATCAACGTGTTTTCTGAGTATCTGTATTCAAGGTGATAAAATATTTACATTCCAACCACATCTGGCAGTGGGAGCTAAGGTTTCCTAGTGCTTGTTGCCATTGTGTTGCAGCCAGCTTCCTGCAGGAGTTGGTGGCATTGGGATGTTCTACATCATTGTGTGGCAATGTTAATGTGACACAAATCAATATATGATTCAGTTAATTAATCACCCCATTAAAAACCCTGTTCCAGCATTTCTAAAGCATATACAAATGCAGTTGTGTTGAAAATAGACATGCTTTATTGCCAGCTTGGCTGCTTTCCCAGGAAAGGGCAGTGAAATAATTGTTGCTCAGGATTTGCCCAGTTTCCATGGTCTTACATGGAAAGATAAGATAGAATCTCAGCCTCCCCAGATGTGTCATTATAAGCGAAATAAAACAACTCACTTTTGCTGAGCAACAGAACCGAGCCAACTGATTGTGCCAGATTAAGCGTACTTTGTTTTGCTCTTGAAAATCTGTTTTGAAAACTCAAGTTCTACCAGCGTGTTCATTTTAGAAAGTACTTTGTGGATGTGTCTGACACGTCATTTTTTCACTTGTGGTTTTTCAAAACTGTGGGATTTTATTCTGCATATGATGGGTTGCATTACCTTCTATTCTCAAGTCCGTGAGCACAACGAGCAGCGTTCACCTGTGGTTTCTCAGCCACCATGAAGCAGCCTTCTGCAAAGAGCCTTCTTGGGACTATGTAAGGTTTTCTGCACCACAGAACAAACTGTGTCAGAGGTGCCGGAGCCACAGGGAGCAGCCCTACAGGGTGCCAGCAACCGTGCTGCCTGCTTGTGGTTATGAGCTCACGCTGAGCTCTTTACAGTCTCGGGTAACCACGTCCTCAACCACCTGCCCACTAATGAACCTTCAATTGGTTTGCATGACTGACCTATCTACTGTGTTCTCAAAAAGCCAAGAGTAACGAGCTGGAGTTACACTGCACACTGGCTGTCTGCACATCCAGGTCTCTTGGTTAGGTCTGGTCTGAATTTAAATAAACAAACAGATTAACTACTAAATAAAAAAGGAGTTGAACTTTTTAAAGTAAATAGTTAAGACAAGCAAAGAGGTACAACAAGCAATGCAGACTTGGCTGGTCTGGCTCCTATTCACTTGGCTTAATCAATCAGAACAAGTTTGAGATTAAAGCAGTAGAAATAATTCATTCTGAACTCAGAGTTTCTGGCCAGAGAGCTGTAGCCATTTAACTGAACTGCTGGCTTTTTTTCAGTGGGGACTGCTGCCCTTCCATGGACAGAGGACCTTCCCCTTCCCTCCTGCTGGGGCTCTGGCTTGAGCCCTGCCCCATGCATTCTGTTCTCAGTGCAGCTTCCACTTTTCCAGCTGGAGAGTGAGGTCCTTGCTCCTCATCCACAGCACGCTGTCCATGAGTTTTTACCCACATCACAAAGTCGGTGGCAGCTCCAGCACCAACCTCTTACCTCTGGCTATTTACCAGTCTCCTTTTCATTGCCACAGCTTGCAGTTGCCCCTTGCAGACTCTGGCACCATGTTACAGCATTGCATTATCATTTGGGTTTGGATAACTTTAAGCGCCTGCAGTGCTGGGTAAAGAGCCATATCCGAATAGTCCTCTTTTTCCATCAAGCGAGACATGGGTTTCATCTTTAATTCAAGGCTGTCTTTTGAGGATCACAGCCCCAGCTCAGGAACAAAGTGAGCCTGACAACAGTTGGAGACAGATGATGAAATATTAATCCACGCTTCTGTGACATCCAAGCTGGATTATAGTAATTCCCTGTTTGCAGGTCTTCCCGAGGCCTCCTCCTACAAAACACAGTGTGTGGAGAAGTCAGCTGTGGGATTTAAATGTGTCCTGCAGACAAGCAGCCACTCTCAGCAACTGAGCTTGGAGCTTACTTGGAGCCATCCATCAGCTCCTAGTGTAAAGGTATAGCAGAAGGTATTTATAGCCACTTAAAACAAATCGCAGGTAGAGATTGAGAAGGAAATAATGAAGAAAACCCGTAAACTTGGTAGGAAAGCTCTGACTCTTTTCTTCCAAAGCTTATTGCACCAGGACACAGAATGGATGCTATGTAGGTCATCTTTCTCCTAAAGGGTTGAGGGGCCTTTGCTTAGGGCAAGAACTGGTTGATCTGGAAATCTAACACAATAAGGCAGCAGCAAGGAGCTGAGGGCTGCGTAACAGGCAGCTGGGATGCGACTGTAGCAAGGAGAACACCAGGCTGGGTAAGAACAAGGGAAACCATCAGCACAGGAGCAAGGCTGAGAGAAGCACTGAAAAACAAACAGACTGAAGCCAACTTCACCGTCCAGGTATATACAGAAACTTCCAAGCTTCTTATCACCTCTGTGCTTCAGTTTCCTCATCAATTACACGGAAGGTTATCTCATAAGGGCAGCTCCTGTTTACCAGGTAACGAGGGAAAAAGATGGCTAGGAAAACCAACAGAAAGAAAGCTACATAATGGAAGCTGTGTCAATCGAGCCAGCAGAGCACGTAAATCCACTTGCTTCAGAAAAACATACAAAGTCCTTTGCAGATGGTGGAGGCAGCTCAGACAGCAGTGGAGCCTGGGGCGATCCTACTGGTATTCTGCAGATGCCAAATGACAGTGAGGCCTGACACATTCTGAATGACAGCCATCTGCTGCTCGTGGCTGAGAGGTGACCAAACCTGGACAACTGCTGAAAACCAAAAAAGAGTGGAAATACAGAGACAGTGTACAAACACTGAAGTTATTGTCTTCTCAAACTAATGAGAAAAAAATACATACAGGTACTTTCCTCAGAATTGCAGTAAGCTGATGGTGTCTTTGTCCTGCTCTTCCCACCAATTCCTTTCCCAGAGAAATGACAGGCTGAAAACTTTGCTTAGGATTGCAAGGCTAAACATGTTGTGCCTCATATCCCACCATCACACCCTACCATTCTGAGTGGCTCCAGCTTCTGGGGATTCTCGTGGGCCATTGGGTAGATTAATGAAGTAATGAAAGCACAAAAGGCCGGTCGCTGCAGCCCAAATGCTGTTAAATCCCTGTGTTGCCATTTCCCATTAGCTAGATTCTTCTGAAAGCCTCGTGCCAGCCAAGAAGACACATCAGAGATGACACTTAGAAGGGATTTAAGTGAATCGGGGGAAGAATGACAGAATGCACGGAGACAAGAGGGGAAAGATGGATGCAGCGATCCAGCTGCAGCAGCACGTGAGGTGAAGCCAAATCCTAATTTAACAGTGATCATTTCCCACCAGAGTTATTTGAAAAACACATTAGTGTGTGGACATGAACTTCGACTGCTCTTCTGCAATTGTGGATTTGCACCTAGCCTAACAGCCTTCATATTTCTAGGCCAAAGGCAGAAAGCAGAAGCAAACAGCACTGCCTTCCCCCACAGCCCGAAGGGGCTGAGCAAACTTCCTGTGTAGTATGGGAGAGTCACGGGTGAGGATGAGGCAGAAGGCAGTGAACTCAGCCTCAGGGACAGCCTGGCCAGCTGGGCTCAGCCCTGTCACGAGCCAGAGGAAATGCAGCATCTTCTCATATGGTTTATTTGAAGGTATTTAATTAAATGAAAAAAAAGAAAAAAAAAACAACAAAAAACCCTTGCAGTTAGAATAGGAGTTGGAGATGATCTTATTTTGATATTTCTTACCCTCCCTTCAGCTTCAATTTTAACAATGCTTTGGCTTTTGGAATCAACAGTGCCACTGAGATGCCTGAAGAGTCTCTTTTCTCTCAGAGACGATGTTTCAGGCAGCCACCCCACCAACTCTTATCTCAAGGTGCTGGTGATACTGTTCACAATTGCAAGACGACATCACAAAGCACATCATGTTGGAAAGGAGGGGAAGCCACACTTCTTGCTCACCGAGCTGCACCCACACTTTTGGAGCAAGGCCTATACTGACACAGCTACTCAGCAGCTGCTCACACCTTTCCTAGGATAGCTTGCAAAGTGTTTCTGCTAGCGTTAATTATATAGGCATGTTTTTCCTTCGAGAAAACACCTACTGAGTTAGGCAGCAGATGCTGGGATGCTGTCAGGGCATGTAGCTATTTAAAGGCATTTCCACATCTGTTTTCACAGGCAAATTCTATTAAATTGTAACAACAACTGAGCGCATTTTATTGGTAAGCAATCAGCTTTCTTGAAAGACAGCAACAGCTTCCTCTGAAATGGGCTAGCACTTCAGATCCCTGAAAATCCAATGCCATACCCCAGTGTCATGCCCGAGGCATTGCCACCAGCACTGCCTATTGAGGACACATGTACAAAAATGGTTGGTTACTCACAAGTGTCACTAGAAGACAGAGCCACAAGAGGTGTGTAACCCACAGAACGAGGTCCAGAACCAAGCACTTGTGTCCCCTTCTCCTGTCAGCTGCTCACACGAAGCCTGGACAACCTGTGAGCTCATGGCTGGTGCTGCTGGCTATCACCAACACCCCACACATGAAGGCAGCTTTTCAGCACCACTGCTAATGGCCCGGCCCCAAGAGGTGCCGTGGAAGGGACAGGCCCATGTGCTGCACACTGCAGCCTGCCTGACCCCCAGGGGCTGCAACCCCAGCACACTTGGCTCAGAAGTGAAGTCAGACTCTCAGGAAGGATCTGCTTAGATGCTGCTCCAATGTCTTCAGCTCTGGAGGCTGGCAGAGGACTGTGCCTTTCACCCCACACCCGCTGAACAAAGTCACACCTGTCACAAAGTGCTGACCACCACAGAACAACACTCGCGGTGCAGAATGGCAGCTGGGAAAAGGCTGCATTCCGTTAACAACTACATGTGTAAATCTAGGAGAGAGGAATATTACGAGTCACGATGAACAGTCAGATCACGCTCTATACTTGCCATAAATATTTATCTTGGAAACAATTGGCTAATGGTGAACCAGCGATTAGTATGTGGAATAGAGCTCTTGTACTACAAAGCTTAAGTTTCCAGTGTGTGCATTTTAGGAGCTGTTTGGCACAGCAAAAAGCAAGGCTGTGTGCTTAACAAATGTCCTCATAATAAGCAGAATTGAAAGGCTTGTTTAAGGTTTCAGCCTTCCATACCCGACACCTCCAGCTGTCACAGTTGTCACATAAGCAGTGGGCTGATGTTAATTCTGTCCTGGGTGATAAATCAGGCCCTAGAAAAGAACTCTTGCATTTGATCTTCTTTATATTTTGTCCAGAGAATAGGAATTAGGTAAGGAAACAGCTTTCATTGTAGGTTTTCTTTATTAGCAGCTCACATTTAAAGCAGTGAAAAGATATGCGCAAGAAGGATGCTAAAGGTGTTCATCCAAACTGTGTGTTCCAGGAAATCTGATCTCACAGTACATAGTGCCCCTCGGATGAATAAAACATGAGATCTTCAGTTCTAGAACTGACTACTGTCTTTCTTTGTAGGTACGCACACATACTAGAATATTAACAAGACCTCACTTCAACTGAAGCAAGTCTCAGTTCCACAGCCGATACACAAATGCACCCAGCACTGGCTTTTGCAGCAAAGAGAGAATTTATTTGTTTTGCATTTGTAAATTTTCTGCATCCAAAGTTCTCCCATGCAATAAATAAATAAGCAAACAAACAAACAAACAAATTCAAGGAAAATATGTTAAAAGATTAACACATCAATGAATTGTACGCCCTGAGATTTAAACAGTGGAAACTGAGGTCACTGAGCACTACAGGCAATGGTCAGTACCTGCTTCTGAAAGGTGATAGCTCGTTTTCTTTTCTCTAATGATCTTCGAAGGGTGGTTTCATAGAACACCACCAAATTCACTGCTAGACCTGAAGCCAGCCTAGTTGCTGTGACTTCCAAAGCATTCGTTCCTGTGTGCGTAAAAAAGTGAGCTCGCTGTCCTTTTGAACATAGCAACAGGCATCCACTGGCACCTGAGACAGCCTCCACCAAAAATACCGCAGCGTTATTTTATCCACCTTCACAACACACCACCCGTCAGACAGACTGAAGGACAAAACCCACCTTACCAAACCAGCTTGAGGCACAACAAGGTGAGAACGTTAACACAGGTAATGCACGAGCCCTTACTATTGGCTACAGAAAGCTCACAGCTCATTAACAGCTGAACAATTTTACTTCCCTTAAAACCACTGTGGATTACAAATGCTTTTCTTTATTAAAGCTGAGAATGACCCACCGAATGCAGGTCACCAGAATTTTCTAAAAATAACTCCACTACAAGCTGGCCAGCAGAGATTACATTGTGATGAGTCCTTTCAAGGTCACTTGCAAGATTTATGCTTGCAATGGGCTTAGTGTCTGCGTTTGAGAGTTGTCCCAACCTGGCCAGGTTGAGAGCGCATTTTCAAAACAAATTGCCAGCATCCATGCATGCCTGCCAGCTCCAAGCACTGTGTTCTCAGAAATTTGTATTCCTGTTGACACCTGAGATCAGCAGCCTGAAAGAAAAGGGAACAGTCTTTGTAACAAAACTCAGTCCTCATTCACCGAGTGCTTTGTAAAATATAATGCATTCCGTCTCTCCCTGGAGGTTTCCTGTGTAAATACGTGTGCTAAGATTTTATGAAAAGACCCAAAGAAAGAGGCATTTTATGAATACCGTTTTTGCAATGCAGGATGAGGAAAACCAACAAACACATATTCTTGAAGGAGACTCAAGAACACAGCAACAAGCAAAATACAACCTTCCATCTTCCTAAGACAGAACTTGTGCACGCCAGGGGAGTGACAAAGAAATTTTGAGAGGAAAACAAAAGGAATTCATTAGGATATCAATTTAAGGAGCTTTAATAATTACATGTAATACATACACAGCACTTACAGAGGCTGCACTGATGATGTATATTATTTTACCTCCTCTGCTGAGGAAGTCTGATGATTGTTTACCACTGTGGACCTGGCTCACTCTATTTCCTTCTAGACTCCTCCGGTCAATGCAACATGGATTCCTCTTTTACTGATAGAGCAGACAACGTTAGCTACGACCCCTTGTGTGTAAACCACATTTCAACGTCTTCCCCTTACGAGGGAAGAGTGCAAAGGAATTTGACTCTAACTGAAACTAAACAGATTGTTGTGAATATTTTCACTGAAGAGCCAGCAGCATGTGCTGATCCACAAATAAAAGCACAAGACTTCTGTCTCAGGCCATCCACTGAAAAACAGATAAGTTATACCATTGAAAGGAGAAGTGAATAAACTAATTACTAATAACTGCATATAGTGGAAGTGCAAAGTCATGGCCTGAAGCAGTGATTGAGCACCGGGTGGGAAGGCAGGACCCAGGGGAGCTCAGGTGCATACAATGTACCTGAGTGATCGGAAAGGGTGGAGATGGGTCCACCCCTTCCCAGACCTCATTTAAGGGTTGGCAGGGGAGCAGTAAGGGTATCTCACTGGAGATCTCCTGTCTGCTGTTGGCTTCTCAAAAGTAAGTAGTTTTTCATTCTTTCTGCATCTGTGGCTGCTGTATTTGGGACTGTTTGCATTTGCTTTAGCCTAGAGTTGTGCCACTTACTGCTATGCTTTCCATTGCATTATGCTTGGTGAGCCAGTCAGATACTTACTTATGATGTGCTACCTTAAAGAAGTTGTGTTGGGAACTTCTAAGGGACACTGGTCCCATTATTAAATCCCCTTCAGAAATGGCTGTTCTTGAGTAAATTAGGCCAATGTTTTTTGACAACTGAGGAAAGAGTAATAGCGGCATCTGCCTACAGCATGGCTGCTGCTACTAACTATTAATGCTTCTTGTTTTTCTGAGAAAGGATTGAAAGATCAAAATAAGCTCTTAAAAGCCTGCATTAGGCAGCTGGGAAACCAAATTATATCTCTGATGGGGTGAACCGCCTCACCTTCAAATGGAACTTCTCTCAAATTAAGACCTGTATCATTAGAAGGGTGAAAGGATTTAGATCAGCAGGATCCCAGTTGACTCTAGGAATGAAAAGAAAGCCAAGCAGACTAAAATCCAACTACAGGGTATGAGGTTCCCAGATCCTCTAGAAATAAAACTAGTAATTACTCAAAAGATCTAAACTGGGATAGAACAGCAGGGTTGTCACCTGAAGAGTGGCTTTCTGCCCACACCACACTACATGTAACAGCATGTCCATGCACAGCTGCCAAACTCATGGGTCTGTCACAGTAATTTAAACAAAGACCCAGGGAGCTTACCAGCCTGGCTTTTTAGGTTATGAGGCCCAATTAATGGGCCTGAGGTTTCCTAACCGGCATTTATTACCACATACCTGTCCCACAGACAGGGATTGTATGTGATGGTAATGCATAGTGAAGAAAACCCTTCTTTAATTCCATGGATAATGGCAACGTGTAGGATTACATGGCGAAACAAAAGTGATGTACCAATATATACCGGTCTGTGGGCCTCAGTGGAAGAACTCCAAAATTATATCAGAGAACTAGGGATGAAGGAGGCCATTAATGATGATGCAGTCAAGAGTCCAGAGATAGCTTTTGGTGGGGACAATGGACCTCATGCTACAAGCCCCTTCCCTCCAGTATGTGACACTGGTGTTCATACTGACTCCTTTAGTGGCTTTGGAGGCTATCATCCAACAGGCCACCCAGTTGGTGGATGATCTAGGGAAGGCAAAGCATCTCAAAAATGAACATTTAATGATTTAATCTGGTCTGGGGTTCAATTTGCCAAAATTGACTGCTAGCCCAATCATGTCCTCCTCCAGCTACGCGAGCAGCCAGAGGACAATCGCAAGTTTCAAGACCTCAAAAAAGCAGGGGTGAGATTTGTTAAAAACAAAACCGCAACAAGATCAGGGAATCTGAAAGATTACTCAAGTGACCTGGGTTGCTATGCCTGAGCCACCTGAGGCAAAAGAATTGGCTGTTGCACAGTTACTTGTGTGATGGGGGGATGTCAGCTCTCAGGTGGGACCAGAGGCCCTGTGTTGGACTGCATATTTTTTGGTCCTGGAAGAATATATAGCAAGTTATAGTGCTAATCGACACAAGTGTGCAAATGTCTTTTTTTTTTTTTTTACAGTGGTCCAAACAAATTCCAGGGATATAGGGTGATGACTGGTGGGTTTGAGGGACAGATGATTGATGTAACCCAGACATGGTTGGGATTGGGTGTCTCCCACCCCAGGAGTATAAGGTGTCTATTGCACCAGCTCCGGAGTATATATTGGGCATAGATACACTTTGGGGTCTGAGTCTCTAGTCAACTGTAGAAGAGTTCAGAGAGAGAGAGAGAGAGATCTTAGTATCTGGGCAATGCAGGTGATAGTAAGAGGCCATGTGAAAAATGAACCTATTCACTTGCCGAATCTGTGCCAGATTAATAATACTAAACAGTATAGACTCCTGGGGGGGAAGAGGAATTTTCTAGAATGGTACAGGAACTAGAAAAAGTAGGGATCACAAGATGTACACGTAGCCTGTAAGAATTCCAGTATGGAAGTCAGACAGCACGTGGCAAGTGACAGTGGATTATGGAGAATTAAATAAGGTCATGCTGCCCATTTGTGCAACTGTACCCAATATTGCCTCCCTGATGGACACACTGAGTTGCAAGACAGAAACCTGCTGTTGTGCCCTAGACTTGGCAAATGCATCCTCCAGTATTCCCACTTGTGAAGATTTGCAAGACCAGTTTGCATTTTCATGGGGAGGCAGGCAGGGCCCTGCTGCATGGGTATGTGCATTCGCCAGCGCATTGTCGTAATTTAGGTGTGCGTGACATAGCAGATTCAAATAATCCTGGCAACATCAAACTGTACTACTGTGTTGATGATCTCATGTTGATGTCTGATTCACTGAAGGCATTAGGAAAGGCTGTGGGCTCATCAGCTACTCATTTACAAGAGAAAGGGTGGGCTATAAACCCACTGAAGATGCAAGGATCAGGCTTGTCAGTGAAATTCCTTTGTGTAGTTTGGTCAGGAAAGATTAAAGTACTACCCAGTGCAGTAGTGGTTAAGGTTCAGGCATTTCCAGTCTCTACTGCTCCAAGGCAGCTGCAGGAGAGGGGCCTTGTTTGAGGGGTGAGGTATGCCCTGACCTGTGTCAACACAGCAGTGGGCAGTGCAGGCCTATCCAGTGCCAAGAGCAAGCCAGACATACACGGTCAAGGGACTCACCAAGTTGATGGCCACCTATGGGACACTTCAAGTCATTAAGAGAGATCAAGGGACTTATTGCACTGGCAGTGGTACAGTGCTGGGCAGAGGAAAACAGCACTGAATGGTGATTCCATCTGCCATATAATCCAAGGGGAGCAGGCCTTTTTGAAAGCTATAATGGTATTCTTCAGGCTGCCCTGAAGAAACCCTTTCAGTTCCCGCAGGGGTGGAAAAAGAGACTCTGCAAAACCCTGTGGGACCTGAATGAGATGCCTGGATATGGCAGACTCAGTGCTTTCGAGATGCTACAACATGGGCCTCTCCACTTAGGATTCTGATTACAGGCACTTCTTATTGGGTTAAGACTCCAAATTGGCATTGAAAATTATCTTCTGCTCCCTGCCTTTGGAAACCTGGTACTTGTGGCCTAGGAAGGTGCAAGTAGGACCAAAGTGGTATGGCTGACTTGCACAATGGGGGAGATTATTGAAGGTTGGGGGATTGGTAGTCCCTCCTGTAATAGGCACATGGCTTGCAAACATGTGGTCAACACTCTGACTTTCATTGCCAAGGGGACCTTAATTGTGTCCCTGTGGCAAATCAGGACCCCCACTTTAGTACCTGATAATAGTTATGCAGCTTCAGATACTGGGCCAAAGGGTATGGTACAGACTGCTATGACATACCTCAGTGTTGACTCAGGACAGGAACGTGACCTGTATCTTGCTGTGGAGGGCAGACCTACCCCTTCTGGTACCTTTGGAACATCTACGCCACTCCCTGAGTCTTGAGTCCATAGGATCACTGGAAGAAGCAATGTGACATCAAGATGCTCCAGTGTCACAGTAAGATCAGTGTGACACCTGACAGTGGGCTATGTAGGACTGATAGAATGCAAGCTGAGACTTCCCTGGCCCAAGCAACTATGTGTCTCCAGGAGAACCATCAAGTAGTGGCCCATGAGGGAACATGAACCAATCATCTTATATTTTGTCAGTCTACACTGCAAAGGGCCAATTGTACAAAGCCTTGTGGTACACTGGATGGCTGTGATAGTAAGCTGGCTTACTCACAAAGGTAAGCAGTTATTCTTGTTTCTGCATCCACAGCTGCAGCATTTGGGCTTGTTCTCCTTTGCTGTAGCCTAGGATTGTGTCACTCAGCTGTTATTGCTGTACTTTCCATCACATTATGCCATTACAACATTGCACTGCAGAAAACAGACCCTGGAGTAGTCAGGAACAACTCTGTCAACAACATGCCAGACATCACACTCAACTATTTTCCTATCTTTTTAATGAAAGAGAATAACGTAGTGCATCATTACGTGACTGCTGAAGCTAAGGATAAAACACTGCAGTATTTGCAGGGCCGTAAATCTGTTGCATTTGTACTGAGGCATCACATACACTTACTGTGTAGTATGTCTGGCACTCTATGCTTAGTGTTATCAGAGCTTCTGAAAACCTTGTGGTCATTTATTTCAACTCACCTTCCATTGACAGAACCCAACAAGTTTCCCCACTGTGTCATAGAACTTCCTAATAACTGTCACCAGCTATTAAATGTGACACTGATTCCTATTGTACTCATAGGAAAATGAGCCCAATACACAACCTCAGGTTTTACTGCTGCATTACTGCCACAGTGAGAATTTCAGAATGATTCTTTTGCAACCATTTAGTGTAACACTTGAATACTGGCCATGCTTGTATGTTACTATGACATACTTGTTTTCTTAGAAAGTATTAATAATCAGCAGGCAATCCAGATGACCAATGATGATTCTTTATTTTCAGCAAGATAACACATTGGTAAGAACAGCTATGCATAAACATGGATATCTTCCAACCATATATAATATGCTTTCATACAGAGACATTTTCTAACCATATAGGAAATGCTGCACTCTAAAAGTGACTGAAGGTATCTTGAAAAACCATACTTTGTTATGCAAACTTATATACTCATCTAAGTAATTAAAGACAAGATTCTGATACTGCCTATATATGCTGTATGTATTGTGTTGACAGCCAAGAGCAGTTGTTTCTAACTCAAAAGCTGTAAATGTGGAGCTGCTTGCCTAAGGTAGGAACACACAGCTGCACCAGAGTTGAGTGTGCAGCTATTCTGAAGTATTTTTAGTTGTCCACTACGGTCAGTGAATGGAGTCAAAAGCAATTCAGGTTGTCTTGAAATGCTGGTGGAAAGCATGTCATGTCATACCTATGCTCTACTGATTGTTTTGGTTGCAGTTAGTCTACACACTGCTTCAGGTGTAGGCATAATTCAGGAGAGCTGAATGCCACCATTCTTAAGCCAGCAGCTACCAGCATCAAGTGGCCATGACCACCTGCTGATGCAGCACACTGACCACTGGCTGCAATATCGATGAGATGATAGGCTCCCTGCCCTGAATCTGCTGCTTAATTACTCCTACATGCATTCCATGAGCTTCAACAGTTCTACCTTTATGGCTAAGTTACCCACGTGTGAATTGCTTGTATACTCATAAGCAGCTAAGAACAAGGCCTCAGAAGTACCAACATAGGAAACAGAAAGCATAATTAAAAAAAATGCATATTCTAATGCAGATCAGTTCTTATAAACACCATTCACTCCTTAAGGCAAGTACAGTTATCTAATAAAGTTGAAAATAAGGACTTCATACAAAGATCACAGGTCCCTTCCTTGGTGCACAATAAATGCACCCATGCCAATCTTATGTAGTACACCCTTTGCATTTCAAGCCTAGGAATAGATGGACATACCAGGTCCCATTCAACCACATGAAGTGAGTTATTCCACTTGTGAAATGGGCTGTGTTTCACAGCTCTTTGCTCTTGTACTCACTTTTTTGAGACTGGTAGAAGTTTAATAAACTCACAACTAAAACAGGTACTGTACTTATTGTCAGTTAAAAACAGAAGTACATTTTTAAAATGTAGGTGGAATGTTTCAAAAAATGAGTTACTTTCCTGGGTGTTATAGAGATGAAGAAGGAACTGGCTTGAGCTTCTCCTTTTTATATTTCAAACTGTGTAATTGGAATATTTATCCATGTGGCCTAACCTAACCCAAATACTCTACCTGGAAAGTAACTTTTATTCCCTACAACACTAATAATTTAATTTAAAAATAGATGCGTAACAGAGCTTGGCTCAATGTTAAACATGATGACAGAGTAAAAAGAAAACAGACTGTCCTCCAGTTTAAGTAAGTTAACTTCTAGAAGGTCCTGAACTCCTTCAGTTTGTTACTGGAATTGAAAAATCATCACCTCAAAAAAACAGGTCTGTGAGAAGATAGCAGCAGCATGATTATAACTCTTTACTACTTCTCACTCATGCAGACCTCGCACAAAGGAACTTCATCAAGACTAGGCCTGGAATGGGGTGTAAAAAAAGATTCAGTTGGATTTCTGCCCACCTGAGATCTAACATCTCAGGATACTGAAGACTGCAACACTGTGTATTCAAGGCAATCACTAATTTCTGTCTCAACACAACATATTCCCTCCAGGTAACAAAAGTACCAGTACAAAGGGGATGTTCTCTAGCAGTTTAGCATAAAAACTACATTAACTATCTGCTACTGCAGTGCCAGAACTAAAAGCACACGTTTTAAGCTCACTAATCATAACCATAATTTTCATCTTGTCAATCAGAGTCTCATAAAAAAAAAAAGACACCCTTGATCAGCAAATACTTAATAGAAAAAGGAAAATTTTCCATTTGGTATATCAACTCAATAATGTCTTTGTTCTTATTAACCCCTGGGAACTGAAGTAAAAGAACAGGACAGGATATGATTTCAGAAGTCAATATCAATGATTTGATAGTGTGAACCATGAAGGGTCTATGTCTTCTCTAGAAAACATATTCACTGATGGCAGTTAGGCTGAGATCTTGGAGGCAAGCTCACTTGCGAGGCTGGTGGATGTGCTGTTTGACATGTTGAGGGTGAGGAAGCTTTTCCACTGAAGGATGTGGTTTCTGATGAGCCACCTGAGCAGCTGCTGGAGGGAAATCCTTATCACCCTGTTTGAAAAAACACATCAGGAAAAACTTCTTAAGAAATAGTTGAAGTGTATATTCCAGTTCAAGTGGATATAAGTTTTTAAAGCGTTAAGAGAATATGAAGAACAGTGCTGCATATTCTCTCAAGCCCTCCCCCCCCCCCACCCACAACAAACACCTCTTCCCCATTCAGACTCACACTTCAC
>VXAB01007191.1:69653-112527 GCA_013399175.1 Odontophorus gujanensis | reverse complement strand
CCCCCCACACACACATACTATCTTGCCATTCTTGCAGGCAACTTCAAAATTTCATTTGCACAAATCTAACTTCTTCCAGTTATACACAGCACCTAAAAGAATGCAGTATCTTAAAATGACTGGAGGGGAAAAAAATGAACATTTTATCTTCAGCACTGAATAGCTCCTTGTTTTAAGTCACTGCCACCGGCTCTGTTTGGTCAGATCTACTTGAGGTATTTGTTTTCACAATGCAATAAAACAGAGGAACTATTTTACAAATACTCCAAGGCAGCTAGAAGAACTACCTGCACAGGAAAACCAACTGTACAAACACTAGTTCTGTAGGAAGAAAGTCAGTACCTAAAACTACTCTTGACTCCAATCTTCCAGCTGCCTACCTTTTAACTTTCTCTTATAAGAAGGTCTGCTGCTCCCTTTCTGCTGTTCTACACAGTATCAGCTCGCATGTAACATCTATGGCACTGACTTACAACTATCTTTTCTAGGACTAGTACTGTGTGCTTTTCAAGGTAGTGAGAAACAGCTACCACCAATGTCACACAATGACTGAGAACAGCACCTCAACTTCCCTGCTTAGAAGCTGGGACAGACACAAGCCAGAACAGCCTGTATTCCCCTAGTTCAGAGGGTGACAGTGTTACAGAGGTATTTTGCACAGAGCAGATGCCTCAGACTGCTTCTTTCTCATCTGATCCCGCTCCAATATTCTCCGATTTCTTCCATTCCATTCTGACAGCATTTTTTTTTTTTAAATCTTGATCACCAGGTTAGCATTTAACATGTTTTTTCCCTTTGTACGCTACTCCAAGCTGCCTCTACTTTTCAAAGATCTCTTCTTCTCAGACTTGACTTGACATTTTCTCCCTTCTTTCTCCTTGATGCTGATGTTTGTCTTTTACATATTTCTCTGGCACCTCGCACCCTGTTGTTCCAGACAGATGATGTAAAAGCAGCTCTTTCTACAACTTGTGAGTGGATGGGTGAACCATACCATGCACTCCAGTGATAACCAGCACGACTAAAGCCCTGTCACAATGCACAAGGAGGGAATTACTGACCAGACAGTTAACAGGTAGTTAGTACTACTGATTTAGCTTACAGATATCCAGGTCTCGCTTGCTGTTGTGGTTCTACATACCCCAAGGCACACGTGGCAGCTCAGTGCCTTCAAACACATACCACTGCTGGCAGAAGCCCTGTTCACAGATCACACTACAGCAGCAGACTTAAATGCAACTGCTTTCAAAGAAAATCAATGCTGTAATATCTAGCTTAGATATGAAAAGAAGATCAAATAAGCTTTAAGTGCTGAAGTTCAAAGTAAAATGGTAGAAGCATTTTCAATAAATAATTTCAATGTCACACACCAAGAAGAAAACAACCAAGAATGCTCAAAGAGACTTAAACACACAAAACATAAAGACTTTTGTCATATAAGTGAAAGGGGAATGAAAAAGATTAATTCTGCTCTGATCAGTGATAATTCCAAAAAGCCAACGATCATATTTCTATGGTTAAAAGAAACTTAGTGGTAATCTTACCCTTGCTATGACACCAGAGATGAACACCGTTGGTTTAGGTGGGCTGAAAAAAATAAGAGGGATTAATTGTACAACATATTTAGAAGGTAAAAATGAAAAGCACATCACATGTACAAATGAAAAAAAAGGCATTTTTGGCAATCAATGTTTCAAATAAATAAGATAACTTTCCTCTTCAAATGACTTTTGCTTTACTACCAGTTAGTGCAGCTGTGAACACTGATACAGACCTGCAGGTGTGGGCTGCGATTACTTCACATAAATAGACAGAAGTGAATAGCTAGTCCAACAGCTCTGTGTTCCTTTCTTAGTCTTGAGTCTTGGTTTGTTTGCATTGGCTTATTAATCCTCAAATTTTATCTATAAGCTGCCAGCAGTATGCTTTAGACCTAGTATATTTGTACTGTAATAAACAATGAAAATTCCAGTTGGAGTAAATCTACTGCTGTCACATAAAATAAAACAAGATTCCGAGTCTTAAAAAAAACAAAACCCAATACTTTAAATCACAGTCTTTCAAGCAGATATTTATCTATTCTATTACACAGAAGGAGAACAATGTAATAAAACAAATGTTAAAAAAAAAAACCAAAAAAAAAAAAAACAACAAAAACCCAACAATCAACAAAACAAAGCCTGCCCCACTTTTTCACTTGCGGACTTCCACTCACATCAGCAGAGCCAGACTCAACAGTAGAATTAGACTCTGAAACCAGCACATGAGATTAGATTCCCAGGCCCACGGATGTACTGACTAAGTCACGGCATCACCAGAGTCTCTGAGCACCCTAGTTACTTAACAAGATTCACCACTCCCCTTCAAATTTCTAACAAGTTAGCAAGACATGATTCAAAAAAGGGAAAACAGAAAGGAATTTCAGCTTTAAAATACTTCCATTTAAGAGTATCAGTAGTATTTCCTGCAATGAGGAAAAGTATATTGATAGCTGTATTAGCACTTCTTTGATCCAATTTTCTGCCAGTATAAACTAATAACAAGCAAAGATCAATAGCAAAATGCTTTCATTTTATCCTGATTTTGCAGAGCCAATTAGTACATTACAGTCTGGATAAGAAACACTGTAAGATGAGTAACAAAGTGGAAGGAACAACTCTGAGAAAATACAGACATACTGCAGCGGCTGTTGGTCCCATTCATGAACTAACACAATGATATTATATGGGAAATGAACAAGAAATGGAGAAAAAACATGTAGCAAGTTGTTGTTCAATTATACATAGAATCTGGCTTTAATCACACTCAGAGAAATAGTTATTTGTTTGGCATCACATTATTAACAATACTGGATAGTGAGAAATTCAAATCAGATGGATTTTTTCCTATATTCCTACAATCATACTTGAGTGTTCCCTATGCCTGCATGATGCGTGGAATTCAAATCAACATTTCCTAAGAACAGCCTGCGTATGCTGAACGTGTTACGGCTTGTCTGTCTCCCACCACACTGCATTATCTGCTCTAAGTTCCGTGCAAATTGAATGTTGCATGGTTTTGGCCAAAAATAAAACCCAAAAGCATAACGGCTGTAGCATAATGGCTGTTTCAAGGAGCTTTTCCCACTGCAAATTTTAAGTCTTCTCAGGAACTCTGGTCTCCTATTTTGAAATGTCAAGCTGTTAACATTCAAAGGACTGAGCTTACACGTGCTAAGTTCCCCGGGTACGCACTAAGTTGGATGGAGTTAGAAGACTTGGTTAAGTTTCTGTACTTATTTTTCACTTACTTGCATATTCTTTTGTCTAAGGAAGTAGGCTGAAGGTCCTTTAGGGATCATTTTCACAATAAGCACAAATAAAAGCCTGTCAGAGTTCTATGTTTCATGCAGTACAGCAGATGTAGTTGGCCTATCTCTATAAAGAAGACAAAAATCAGTAATACCGTTTTCCTGGTAAAAGCTATTTCCCATAAAGAATTTAACTAGGACTCTATCATGAAACAACATATTTAAACTTGTGCACATGCAGTTGATTCTTGGACTGTCTTTAATTGCACTGCATTCTAAGACAGTAATTAGATCCACCAAAATGCCTCACACTAAGCTTGCCCAAAGTTAACACATGACATTTTAGGGCAGCACAGGGCAATTCACTGACAAAAAGGGAACAACCGACCCATTTGGAAACCAGAGTATCCACGTCCAGACTTGAACTCTACTTGCTAATAAGGTTCAACAAAGC
The DNA here is from genome assembly GCA_013399175.1 of Odontophorus gujanensis. Lineage (NCBI taxonomy): Eukaryota > Metazoa > Chordata > Aves > Galliformes > Odontophoridae > Odontophorus > Odontophorus gujanensis. Next base: position 108,784 of record VXAB01007191.1, on the reverse strand, counting down.
AAATGATTCTATACTAAAGGAAGGGAGATCTAGATTAGACGTTGACGAAGTTTTTTACTGAGTGGTGAGGTGCTGGAACAGGTTGCCAGAGAGACTGCAGATGCCCCATCCCTGGAGATGTTTAAAGCCAGGCTGGATGAGACCCTGGGCAATCTGGTCAAGTATCTGACCTAATGGCTGGCAAACCTGTCTGTAGCAGGAGGGCTGGAACTTGATCCTTGAGGTTCCATCCAACCCAAGCCATTCTATGACTCTGTGATTTCCACCCTTGTTTGTCCTCTTCCTGGCTTTCTGATCAGACTCTTGCTGTACACTGGGTTTGCAACTTTCACACTGAAGGACTACTGGGAATGATAATCTGACTTCAACCTCAAGGACTTCTGTTACTCCTTTCTGGCTGACCTGAGTAACCATGTTCAATAAAAACTGCAGTGTGGCCTCATCTCTTGAGAGAGCTGATCACAAAGACAAACATGTGAACGTTTCACTCCTGCAGAAGAAACATCATCTGATCAGTAAGTTAGTTTTCATATGTTAATTATCCCTTAGCAGGTAAAAAGACAGCAGGCTGGCCAGAAATATCAGTGACTGAGTGTATATTTATGTTCTGTGCTAAGGCCACTGGCATTTTCCTTATTTCAATTATAATGTCTCAGAAAAATCTATAAAATTTTAATATTATTGATTATCATGAATGATACACAGAAGCAGCATCAGGCCACAGCATATCTAATCACACATCTATACTAATGAGGAATCCAACTGACCAAAGAATGGCCTGGATAATCAGTCATTGATTCAAGCTTCAATTTCATTTTTAATGAGAGAAATCTTTTTACAGATGAACTTCTTCACAATAAATTCAATCTCTACTGCCAGACTCTCAAATTATTGGCTTTGCTGGACACAGTTTAGCTGCCAGGACCATAATTTCATAATCACACTCGAGGACATCTAGTGCAGTAGTGGCATTCTAACATCACTCATTATCATTCCAAACAGCCTACCAAAAATAGATACAAAAATAGAGAATAGGCACAGGCTACTATTGCTACATTTGTAAAATATTATCAAGAACTTCAAATTCTGTTTGTGTTTTAAAGCACAACCTACATTTCTATTATTTCATAAGCTGCAGTGATTGCTTTGAGGATCTACTTAATCTGATGAAAATCGATTTGACAGATGTTGTTTTGAAGATACAGCATTCCTTTGTCTAGGCATCAGTAAGCAAGAAAGCAAGAAAACACTACTTTGGGACAAAAAAAAGGTGTTTGTTTACAAACATTCATGTTTTTAAGGTTTAAATGCACACATGTATTTATAGTTTAATAATGTCCACAGCTGATATTATACAAGGAATACAACAGTAGATTTGCCAAGACAGCTTATCATGTGTCAACACTTTCAGAGTCAACACTTGTTTTATTATTACACAGAGAGATGGGGAACACATCTGTCAAGATTTCATCGTTTAAAGAACTTACCCTGATTTTACATGTGAGATGCTGTTAAGTACTGCACCTGCTTAACATCAAAATCTAGACTAGATTATTTATCCTGACTGTATTCAAATAAAATAAAGATATTTATTACTTCATATTAAGCTTAAATAAGACCTTCATTTGACATTGCAAGTAAATCACAAAGAAGATGGAATACTTGAAAAGATCATTAACTAGGTGAAATGAGGCATTAATAATACTAGAATCTTATGTCTTCTCCTTAGAGGGATTGGTTGAGCCTGAGTCTGAGATAAACATAGTAAAAACAAACACAACAGCATTAGAATTACAGCAAAATCTCCTACAGCCCACAGAAAAAGCACAGATTATGATCATTTATCCAATTCCATTTAAATATAGAAACTGAATAACGCAGTTTTCCAAGTCATTATTTTTATAGCCCTTAACTAATATGTTATATACATAATGATATGTATGTGTGTATATATATATAAAATATGCTATTACAGATTACACAGATTCCCAGCTTTTAAAGAGTGGTCCAAAGCATAGGAAAGAGCACAGCACATTCACACATCACCTCTCCTGTTTGCAGCACCTAGACTGCCCACCCCAGTGTTACCTGACGAGATGGATCTGAAGCTGAGGGCACCTTCCAGTGACTGAGTGGCAGTTCTGATCTGGATGAGGGAGAATCACTCAACTTGCAGTTCAGAGCAGGAGCCTACATTCAGAGTCGACTAAATGGGAAGCAGAACCACGTGTATCCTCCACACGAACTGTAAGAGCTCGTGGAGGGGACTTAAACACATTCATGCCAGGACAGAAATGTGGCAGACTAATGCTGATGCTCTAGGGCTCAAGTTAACCTCAAGGTGACAAGGTCTACAAAGAAACCTCTTCTGTGCAGAGGTTAAACTTTCATAATTCATTTTCCTTTCTGCCTTCAATTAAATTGCACAAGAGATTATTTTCTTGATACAACTGATCCATCCAAAATTTATCTGAGTACTATAAATCAAGGTACAAGCAGACACAAGATTCCCAATACAGAAACACTTGAACAGGCTAATCTACTTTAAAAAGGATAGAGCCAAACGGGTACAAGTTTTTTGCTACACTAGAAGACCCTCCTGGGTCGAAATAGGTTAAAAAAAATCCAAGTAAACATATTGTACCCTCTTAGGCAAGCAAAGTGAAAAACATTAAATAGCACGATCCACCCCAACTGTTCCCTCATTAGAGCCAAATGTGTCTTTTTCATACCTTGTCCCACGCAAAGCAGTCTCTCAATAAACAGAAATTTCTCCAAATATTCTCATCATCTTCAGTCAGTAAAACTTCTGACTTTAATCCTATCCTTCCTTTTTCTGGAGCTAAAAACATTTTGTCGAGCTGCTCAAACCACCCAGCTTAATCTTCAAGGTTACTTGGGAATTCATATATTCTGATTACAAAACATTAAAGGTAACTTTCAGGTTGTTGCAGTTACATTCCGTTTTAAAAATGTTCAGACACTTCTTCATTGCAGTGCTTATCTGAATTTACACGGTTGCCTTTAATTTTGGCTTTGTCTGCGAAAATGAAGTCTGAGATGATTAAAAACACACCGAGATGATTAAAAACACATTTCTCAGCAACAGAGAAAGACTAACAAGCACACTGCTCATCAGCTTGTCTCAGATACTTTCCAATTGGTTATTATGCATTTAGGTTATTAATTTTCTGGACAGAAAAGTAATAATTAGCCTGACTGACTACCATAGGGAAATAAGCTACTTGATTGCACTGGGACATGCAGTATCTGATATTCTATGATAATTTATCCCGCTGAGGTCATTTATTTATCTGCCATAACTTCAAAACCTTTAGGATCACCCACAGGATGGCACTGTTGAACCTCTGCTTACTGTGTATGTAAGTGCAGAACCTCAAAAAAATCCAGGTGCTTTAGCAAATACTAAAATAAGTAGAAGCAACGCTTCCTTCTTGATGAAATGAGGTATGTACATTTATAATATGTATACATCCACATACAGACACTGCTTTGAGAAAACAGCTTTCTCTTCTCCCTGTATTAGTCTGTGATCCAATGTATTCCATGAGAGAGCTTCCACTCTGCCAAGCAGTTGTTCTTTCTACACATGCAAATGAACCCAAGTTTTAAGGCAGCTCTTAATGCCCTATGAGGGCATTTTAATGACTACTTGTTTGGCTATTCATATACAAGCAAATTGGGTATCCTGGTCTTTTAATGAGATAGCAAATCACTATTCATTACACTTAATAGAGACTGATTGACTTTCATTGTTCTTACATCCACTGACAACTCACTGCAGCACATGGCCTGATTAATCTCAGCAGCATCTCATTCATCTTTGTTTTTAGTGCATGCATTAGCCACAGAAGAAAATTATTTAAGAAAGCTATCTCCCATCTCTTAGCTGCATTGTTGCACAGGCTGCACAGAGAGTATATTTCTCTTTCTTGCCACTTTCTGACCACAGAATGAAGATTTACGTATTTCAGCTTTCCTATAGACTCAGAGGAATTAGAAATAGCCCATAATTCCCCAGCTGCTGGTTCATCTATTAGGGTTCAAAGCTGCCAACCCAATAACTACATAGCATTTAGTGAACGTCAGTGACAAACTTCACATAGGCAGTAACTGCAGCATTAGCCCACTTAGAACCCCTGCACTGGAAAAATGAGGGCTGTGGAAATTGACACAAAGTGAGTTTCAATGTGACACAACTCTAAGGGAACTCTAAAACAAAGAACTGAGTGGACTCCAAGCATCTGCAAAATGGCCAAAGACTGAAGTACAAAGGAGGGGATCAAGTCTTTCACACTAGTCAAATGCTGAAGTGCATTTCAGTGTATGTTCCCATGACAGTAACATGCTTCCACACTGAGAATGACTACGGGCCTGCACTGCATCACCTCATCTTCTGGGACATGCTATCCAGTGGTGGCACTGCTGGACCCTCTCCTCCTTCCCTAGCACATGAAAGACAGAGTGGAATTGTAGAAACACAGCAACACTGTTCTAAGAAGACACCATGACAGTACAATGAAGGAGATGCAGAGATTAGAAGCTAATGGGAAGGCTAAAATCTCTCTGGTGAATCTGTTCTTGTCTCAGACACAGAGTGGTACTTCAGAATGTTCCAGACACTGCTACTGGAATCCATACCTAACTCTTGCCTTTATATATCTCAGGCCATTAATCACATCAGTAGACGTTCATGTTTCACTTTCCTACTGCTTTCAACAACAGCAATGCCATTTCTTATTCATCCAAACTACACAACAGATACATGTATGTGTCTCCACTTGTATAAACATATCCTCTTCCATATCCACAGCACTATTACAAGAAGCCTCCTTAGCTCTGCTCTACATTTCACGTTCTGCAGTTTCCATTCTGCAGTAGTACCCCACTCTTGTGTGAAACTCTCCAAAGCAAATGCAGATGAAAATGAGCCATTTTGTTACTCCCCCTGCAGCGAAACAGATCATGACAATTTTTTTTGGCCCATTTCTGTATCTGGAAAAGCTCCCAGAACAACCAAGGGCATTTTGGAAGGTTCTGAATACACTCTCACCGTACCAGATCCCATGCTGAAGATTGCATGAACTGGGTTTATTGGCCAGGGACTCAACTTTAGTTCAAATCCTTCTGAAGTTATTTATACAATTCTCTTCACCCTCCAGAGGCAAGTGGAATTTCTAGAGGAATACATCTTGTCATAGGAGCAAGAAACCAACAAATCTTGGAATCTGAAATTCAACCACAGAAAGCACAGGAATCATTCTTAAAGTACCTGATCCTGCATTTACAGCTCATAAAGGAGCAACAGAAGTCCGAATTCAAACGTTTTCATCATAGTAGCATACGTCTAATAGTAAAAAACAAACAAACCAGAAAACAACCGAAAAAGACCCCTACACTATCCACTTAGCCCAGTGAGGGTTTTAGTATGACAAAAGACAAAGAACGAAGCTCTCTAGAAGGGATTCAGACAACAGCATCTCAATGTTTAAGTGAACTCTGAGAAATTGAATCTCCCCAGATCAAGCGACCTTCACTGACCTGCCAGGAAACAACTGCCTTGCTCCTCTCCTACCGTTACTATGCCTGCTCTGAGCTGCAGTAGTTGGTAAGGCAGAATCTTCATTTTTCATCCAGAAGCACCCAGTCACCCGAACACAGAACAGACTGTTTCTTTCTTCTGTGTTTATCTTAAGGATTTAATCCAGAAGGTCAACATTTGATATTACTAAAATAAACTGCAAACATTCAACTAATGTCAACAGGACTGGAACTTCATACTGAGGAAAGACATGGGAAATGACCCCAAAGAAATCAATAGCAATGCGATTTAAAGTATTACAGTCTGAGGATTTCAAGAGAGTTCTTAGATAGTAAACTTTCACTCAGCGTGAAATAGATGTTTCAGCTTTTTAAGTGATAATAAAATCTGTGACAGTGCAAACAGATAACAGATCAACGTGCTGTTTAATCTGAATATAGTTCTGTAATAGCACTCATTCATTTAAGTGGGACACACAAATCATACAGCAACTAAAATCTCCCGCATGTCAATACCACTAGCGATTTTTTCTGTTAATCTAACAAAAACGAGTGCCAATTTTCTAGTTTAGTCTGTTAGATCTGTCACACCCTGGTGCTCTGCATGTTTGGATGGCATTTAATTGCTTCAATTAAAATATCTAAAGCAGTTCATTTCCTCAAAAAAAAGCATTATAGAACCTGCAAGATGGCAGATAACCACTTGGCTACATTGCTTTCTACATACCTTATTAACAGCCATTATAACATAGTTAGATCACATCCTTTTCTGTTTGTGATGCATACACAGCTCTGCTTTTTGGTCTGCTTTTTACAGGAGAAATAGATCAGTTTGAGGAAACAAAACAAGCACCCACAGTCTCAGCTGAATTTACACTTACCAAACAACAGCAATAATGTTGGTACTTTATACTAGTAGTTTGCAATAGTATTTTATACTCGAACAAACAGTTTTTCACGCAGAGGACAAGAGAAATAAAAACACAGTAAAAATGACTCCTTCTACCTCAGCCACTACCTGGAAGCACAGCTCTGGCCAGAGCACTGTCTGCAGTCATACTTCTGTAACCGGAGCTGAAGGGTGTCCACAGCAAGAACACAGCTTATCCAAAACATTAGCCTAGTGGTAGCACCTCTGGCCACTGCCTGCATAGTATAAGAAGTGAAGATATAATAACAGGAGTCGACATTAAGTTATTAGCTTTCTTACCTTTGAAATCAGGTAATTGTCCTAAGCAGAACGTACTGCTCATTTAAAAAACAAATTGCACCTAAGCATCAATGTAGATTAAATTACCCCCTACTCCCTCCCCCCCCAAAATTTTTTTTTCCAGAAGATCCCTTGACATTTCCATACACTTCAAAGGGTCACTTCGATCATAACTGTGTCTAATTGGACATATAGGCATTTTAGTTTTACTTGCTAATGAGACAGGATATAGCTTTTCCAGAAATCCATCAATAGCCAAAGGCAGAGATCTCTCCTGATTCCGAATGTCATTTTCACTCTGTACAGATGTCAACAGAGTAATGGAGTCCCAGGACATCACTGTGAAAATTAATGGGAATGTATGACACCAGAATGAGATTTTCCAACAATTAAAAAGCAGAAATAGTGATTATCTGAATAGGTGCACTTTCTACCAACCACATGTGCCCATTTGTAAAAACTACAGTGCAGGACTTCTCATAATACGTCATGACTGACAGCTTATTCTTTTCAATTTTCACGTTTTGAAAAAATATTCTGTAAATATGAGACATTTCTACTACAAAAGTACACTTTTTATCTCTTGGTTCTGTTACCATTTTCTTGTGCCCTTCCCACCACTGAGGCTCCTCAGGCTACTGTGACTTACAGTTAAACTCAACTGTGTAGTAAAGCTGACGCTATTTTAAGAATTCCATATAAAACATCTCTATTTAGTTTTCATTACAATAGCAAGTGCTTAAAGGGAGCTCAACATCTGCAGAAGCAAGAACCAGAGGAAATTTTTAATGGCACATTTTAGTAGAAGGTCCTCTCAATCCCCTTCACCTCTAGCTACCTCTGATAGTCTAGCTCCCAGGGCTAGTTCCCAAACCAGTAGATTTTGCTTGTTTTTAGCGGAAACACAGTAGTTGTGCAAAATAGAAAGTAAATTATCTTATTAATAACTGACAATAACTACTTATTTTCAGAAGAGTGATGACTTTAAATAACATTGCTTCAAACCTGGCACTTTCCTGGGGAAAAAAAAAAAAAAAAAACATCTCTCACAGCATAATCACTTCACATGAAAATAGAAAAAAAGCAGGAATTTGGAACTTCTAGCAACCAAATTTTGCTGCAGGCTGGAGTGTAAGATGAGGCACTGCCTGATACAGCTGAACTCTTCTGAATTCAAATCGTTATAGAAACAGCTAAATACCTCAGAAAAGAGAAGTCTTAAAATACTTTAGAAGAACTGGACTATTTTGGATCTTATCTTTCTTCTTTTTAGTCAAAAACTTAGGGACAAAAATGATAGATATGCTGGCTAGAGATGGTTAAGTCAAAGAACACCAAGAAAGTATTCAGATGGTTAACTTGCTTGCGCCAGAAAAGCAGACCATGAAAGAATGTGAACAGTAAGAGAGGCAGTAGAAATCAAATGGAGGGAAATACATACATCTGAGGAAGGTCTCACATCCCATTATCACTCTAAATTCCAGCTTGGTAACTTATAATACATGTAAATCTTAATAAATAAAGAAATAGACATTAAAAATAATCTATATTTTCACTTAACTGAAAATTAGAAATATTTTTTGAACTTGTTATTCAGATTTGGAAACATAAAATAGCAAAGGCTACTGAAAAGGAACAAAGCTGGTCTAGCATCCAATGAAAATTAAATCAATGTTAGGGATTGAAAAAAACACCCTAACACATGTGGATTACTACCAGATTTAGTCAAAACATGATACCTGTGTTTATGGGCCCAACATAAGAACAAAGAGAAACCACCAAAATAATACCTGACAGCTTTACGGCTTGTCTTTGTATTCACTTAAAATCCCTTTGCATTCTTTCCTGGGATTACGTTTTATAAACTGCTTGCTTTCAACCTGCAAACAAGTTTGCACACTTCTCACGTCAAATACCCATACATTCACTGTGGCTTTAGCACCACAAGAAAAAAAAATACAAACAAAAAGAACAGACGTAAAGAGAATATCCTTAATTAATCACAAGACCACATCACTTCCTAATATTCAACCTCTGCATTTATGACAAAATTTTGTATTAAGCAATGTGGCATTCCTATTATTAACCTGCACATTCAAAAGAGACTGCAGACCTCTCTTGTGCATACTTGCTCTGAATTCTTGCTGCTATGACATTAAAATTGACAGAAGGGTATTGGGCTCCTGTCGTATCTATTTAAAATCTTCATAGAGAAGGAGTCCATTGAGACATACCCTAGGCACCTAGATGACAGCCGTGCTATTGCTGCTACATAATGGCCAGCTGCAAACTGAAGCCTAATTTTGTTTTTGTCTATCAGAGGGATCTTGTCCAGATACCTCCAGTTGTGAAGAAAGAAATATCCTCCAATTTTACAGCAATGATTCTCATTCACATTACTGTAACATAACAAGGGAAGTGAAAAACTGTAGAAGAGCTTTAAGCAAGAAAAGAAAGTTTTTTTGGTTTTTTTTTTCTTTCCTGATGAAGCTCAGCTGCAAAGCACAGAACAGTGCAACACAGAGGGGATACAAGCACAATCCACAGCTCAGAAAGTAATGTGCAAATATGCTACTGTCTGTGAGCGGAAGTAAGAAGAGCCCATTCTTTCCAACAACCAGAGAGCTCATATTATTTATTTATAAAGTAGTGGGCAGAAGTACAGAATAGGGAACTCTAGAGGCAAGGAGAGAGAGCCAAAATGGGGAAAAGGGAAAGAAATAAAGGAAAAAGAAGAAGTGGGGGAGGAGTGGAGAAGCCTTCTCCTTTGGCAGCACTCCTGAAAAAGTATCAAAAATAATTTCTTAGAAGGTGGTGGAAGGGTAAGTTCCTTTTACAACCGTAAGTGACAGGGCAGGAAGAAACATTCAGAGAAGCACTTCTTGTTACCACAGCTCACATGTGCCTCTGTTAGGAAACAACTGGGAGGACAGTTAACAGGCTGGTACTGCGGAGCACAGCAGATTGCAACTGGATCACTGAAGCAAAATAAGAGGAGTGGCGAGATCTGCAACAAGAGACCGGAAATCCTAAATGTCAGAAGTGAGGACTAGCATCCCGCAGGTATTAATTAAACTGCCTTACCTCCAGATAGGTAGCAGAGATCTCTTACAAAGATAACGGAGGACTAAATCAAAAGGGAAATTCATTCGAACAACCCTGCTTGTCAGCAAGTGAAAGGAAAAGGGAAGCCAACCACTCATAGCCAGGTACGTGCAGCCTGTTAAAATCCAGCATGGCATACACCAGTATACAAGAGGACAATTACATATTTGACACTATTTCTGCCAGAAACATGGAAGTAGGAAGTTCAATCTACCCTTAGCCTCAGCCATTTGGAAAATACACCCGGGCACACGTTCAGATCCCTCTGCAAGGAGCTCTGATAACCTTCTCAGCAACCAATCAATACTCAAAGACTCTCATATTGATTTCACTTAATGCTATCTCACAAACACTTGGCATATGAACCAATCTGACCACCTGCTATTACCACTTCTTTTAGGTATGGCAATCTTGAGGAACGAATCAATTAAGAACTTTTACACCAGGCTGACAGGTGTGACTATATATTTTTTAACTTTTAGCCAACGTGCATCATATTTAGAACTTCTCGAAGATTTTGCTTTGTGATGACAAGACTCAATTATTTCAGGTGAATCAGGTCATGTATCAAATCAATATACTAACATAGCAAGATGAGGCTGTAAATTAGCAGTATTTATGTATCCTGGAAAACCTAGGGAATACCTATCTCAATCATTGCACACACAGTGCAGCAGTTTCAAAAGCAGTTTCTAAACTTGGACTTGAAATTCAGGTTTTTGCATTAATGTAACCTGCCACAGTTTCCAAACAGATTGGGTATTCACCATTTCGTTTAATTTAAATAGAAACACTATCTCTGAAAAATGTGAAGAGTCTCAATTGAGCAGGGTACTTGCCCTCAAGAAACCACTTCTGAATTTTCAGTAGAACGTGCAACTTAGCCTGAATAACCACTGTCAAAGAACTACAGCAAAACAGAATCATCCAATATAATCCTCAGGAATAATATGAAAATAAGTTGAGTAAGAACACACAGATTAAAGAGGGGAGAGCAGAAGAGCTGGTGTTTTAAAACCATGTATGATCTTGGTTTTGCTTCTAGTCCATGTAAACTGTTTTTCTACAGCCAAACATTACTTTTCTATTAATAATTTGGCTGTGAGAAGGAACATGCAACACTGCAAAACGTGGACTCGAAAGCCTAGGAGATCATAGTCCAAGGCACAGAATGGACAAAGAAAGCAGAGGCCAACTCAAACACCAGTGTACATGTGCCCTTGTGTCCCTTGTCCCATCTTCCCTAGTGGCTTGCCTCTCACCATTAGCTGAGGCTCCACTAGCCATGCCAACAGGTATCAAGCTACAGATAACAGACTCATCACTACAGAGTTGCACTGGTTCAGTGCTCCGGGCAGAACATTACTGGAGTTTCAAATGCCCATGGCAATTTGCATTTTCACCTGGAACATTACTAGGTTTTCCTTGCTTTTAGCAGCATGTCACAGCATACACGTACATTGTGCAAACACACTCATTTACACTGGCACTTCTGTAGATCAGAAATTAAATCAGACTATTTGGACCAGTGTGGCTGTGAAAATCAACAAGTGGCTTCAGATGGTTCCAGCAGTCTAATTAGTAACACTCCGGGCATGAGTATATGAGGTTTCATCTTGAAAAGGCTTGCCAACTCTGCAGGGCCATCCTGACTCCACAATTTGCTGCTTAAGTGTCTCCTCCCAGACAAATTGTACCCTCTCAGACCACTCTTCTTAAAGTTCACTACACTTTGGATTGCTTTAGAACTGCTGTCTTAGATTATACTGTCTCTTTAAAATGATATAAGTGTACATACTATTTACACAGTTCATAAAGTAAAACTGTCTTTAATGATTCTATTTTAGAGAACTAGAACTACCAAATCTGAGAGACAAACACTGAAAGAATAAAAACAAAATTACTGAGTTGTAATTCTGTAATTGACTGTTCTGTAATTACAGAAGGACTGAGTTGGAAGGGATCTCTGGAGACCATCTGATCCAAACCCCTGCTCCAGCAGGGACATTCAGAGTTGCTGGTCCAGGATAGTATCCAGACAGCTTTTGAAGACCTACGAAGAGGAGACTCCATAGCTTCTCTTGGAAAACCTGTGCCAGTGCTATGTCATCCCACTTCATTCAATCTTTGTTTATAAAATCAGGATTCCCTGGCCACCTACTTTCACACTGTCGTTCAGCAGAATAAGGTTATGCATTACTCCTAACTTGCTCTATGAGAATGTCATCCAAGACAATGTCTATGACAGTGAGAATGAAACCCTTAGCCACTGCAGGAAATGTTTTTTAAGCCACCACACTGTTGAGTCACAAGATAAAGATGATAATCTTACACACTCTGTGTTACCTATTCTCCAAATTTAATTAAAAAACAAAAAAACAACCCACAAAAGATAAACTACCTCTAATTTTTTCCGAATACTTCAAGACCAGTACAGATTAGCTAAGGATTGTTTTCTGCAAACAGACAGTTCTTGGAATTCATCAAGTAATGGAAAGCCAAAGATAAAAAGGACCTTGAAGAAGTGTACAACAGTCACAGAGTGGGATTCACATGAAATTATTCACAGGAACACCTCTAGCTGTACAGAAGTCAGAGCATATTACCTCTTAACTTTTTAAAAATTCATACTGATGCTTCTTGAAATATTCATGCATGACTGTCAGCAGAACTGAGACAGTTCCCACCAGGACTTGACTTCCTACACAGCAAAAAGGCTACCTACACTCTTGAAGGTAGAATTTTTCTCACAGGAGAAGATTAAAAAAGAAAAAAAAGGATATAATCCTGCTTAGAAGAGAGCCTTAGCTGATGCTCCTTTGTCCAGACTCTCCTTTCAGTGTTTTGAGGGGCCAAAAACATGTAAGGGTCCTTAAGGTGATAGCAGGTAACATTTGTCCCATGATGGACAAAGAACATAGACAAGGCAAGACTTGTAGGAATTTTCAGGTGTGCAACAGAAGTCTGAATATTTCAGGCCTAAAAAAGGCCAGGAGCTCAAAAGCTCATCTAAATTTCCAAGAGTGTTAAGTGAGGGACTAATGAGTTATTTCATCCATGCTTGTAAATTATGCTCCAAAAGCATCTGTGCTTGCACATATCTACTACACACACGCTAAGGCACAGCAAATACAGTTCACCCTGTACAAGAGTCCTCAAAACTCCATGGGCTAAATGGGACTTCCCACATTTTCGGGAGACTGCAATATCCTCCCAAAACAACATAATACACCAGCCATGCTTTATTGTCATTGCTTCTCTGTGATGTCTCTACTATATACCCTTACAGAGACAAATCCCATGAGATCTAAGTGCAGAAAATATGAACTTGACAGGTCAGGCAGAAACAGATGAAGACAAAAAAATAAAAAAAATAAAAATACAGACTGGATTTGTAAAAGAAAGGAAAAGACACCTGAAGCTAAACTGGAGAGAAACCTAAAGGAAAATGCTAAGTGATGAAATGCAGGTTGTACATAATGAAGAAAAGATCGAAGTTTTACAGCTAATATCCTATATTTTTCTCCCAGAGTCCTGGTGAACAGAAAACTGAACATGACACAGTAGAGTCATCCTAGCAGCACAACAGGACCACAGAATCGTAGGGGTTGGAAGGGACCTCCAGAGATCACTGAGTCCAACCCCCTGCCAAAGCAGCTCCCTAGCCCAGGTTGCACAGGTAGGCGTCCAGGCGGGTCTGGAGCGTCTCCAGAGAAGGAGACTCCACCACCTCTCTGTGCAGCCTGTGCCAGTGCTCTGTCACTGCACTGTGGCGCAGTTCCCATGCACTTTTGTGCAGAACTTCCCATGATTCAGTTTGTGGCCATTTCTCCTCGTCCTATCACCACGCACTGCTGAGAAGAGTTCAGCCTCGTTCCTTTGCCTCTTTCTCCTTAGACAGGATGCAGAGATTAAGTGGGAGATTATGGACCACATCATCTGGAATATGGCCTCTAATACAGGACATCAGTACAGTGAAGTGGACTTAGTGGAACCCCTTAGATGATCAGGGTGCCAGAGCACTCAGTCTGTGAGAAAAGGCACAAGCTAACTGGCTTTGTTCAGGAAAGAAGGGTTTGGGCCAAGAGCCTGGCACTACCTACAAAGGAGGCTTGTCTTCTGACATCTTAGATGAAGTCAGGCTCTAAATAGTGGTACATGGTGGCAAGATAAGAGAAAATAAATATAAACTGAAACAAGGGTGGCTCACACTGGCTGTGAGGAAAAATTTTCTTCACTTGAGGACAGTCAATTCTGTGGCCTCCATCTTTGGAGGTTTTCAAGAGCAAGGTAGTTAAAGACCTGAGTATTCTGATCTTTACAGTTGACCCTGCTGCTCTGAGGCTGGTCTAGAGATGCTGAGGGCCTCCTGAACCTGAATTACTACATGATCAAGACCCTGGTCTGTCTCTGTAATAGGCCAGAGTTTATAAGAAACACAGAAATATAGTACTCTAAAGCAGACAATCTACACCAGACAGTTTGCTTCCAGCTATCAACAACAAATCTTCAACAATACTGCAAATAACTAATAAAAGTATAATATGATCACTTCCCTGCAATTCATCCTATCAACAGCTCTTTGTCTTCATCTGTTCCTATTCAGCTAGGCAATCCACAATTGAGAGCTTTCTGAAGTTTCACCATTGCCCTTGCTTTCAGCATACACCTGGAATCATCTCCAAAATGTAAGTAACACTTTCATCTAACACTGATCTGAAGAAAAGACAGGTTTTCAACGTCCCTTACGACTTTTAGAAGAAAACTGGTAAACCAAAGCTCAATGAAGTTCTAAGATTTATTTTTTATTAATCTTAGTTCCACCTAGTAATATTCCTATTTGAAAATACCTCTGATAGCAGAATAAATAAAAAGTAGACAGCTTTTTTTGTTGTGCTTTTTCTGAAGATCACTTTCACACGGTTGAAAGGTTGCATACAGTTCATCAGATGGTATGTCTGCAAGGGATAAATTTTCTCCACGTTTTCTCCAAGTAAGAAGAAAACTGGAAAAACAGATTTGATCGCACAACACCAACCTGACCATCACAACAATGAGCACTTGAAGATTCTTAAATTCACTAAAAATACGTTATTTCAGCCAGAAAGGAAAGTGACAGCAATGAGCTGTCGTCCTTCGGCCTAGCCAGCAATGCATGAGGTAAAGACACTGCTAGTGTTTCATATCTTATTCCTGTCCATAAAGCGCCAGCACAATCAGAAACAAATATGTCTTTCTCTCCTACTTTCTGTTCTTCAGGTTTAAATTCGTCTGCCACTCTGCTTTAAATCCTCCTTCCTTTCCTTCTTGCTACCTAGCTCCATATAAATCTCAGCAGGCCTCTCACTGAGAAGACTGTCATACCTAGTACATATCTAGTGCAGTTCAGGTCTCCCAGACTCGCACAGCTCCACCTTGCCATTATCTTTTCAGACTATGTCAATCTCTTCTTCCACGTGCCCCAAATCTCACTTCTGTCCTAGAAAGATACTTATCCCCTCAGGACCTTTAATTCTTCTCCTTATTAAGCAGTTCTGATAAATTACTGCTTGGAGACACTAGTCCCTATGTATTTCTGCAGCCAGGATCCTCCGCTGATTTAAGTCTTGCTGCAGAATCAAAATGCAACTTCAGGAAATGGAATGTTTCTCTGCTGCTGAAAAATAGTACCACTCCAAAGCTGCTGGTAGATTGTGAAGAGGAAAAAATAATTATTCAGGAAGAAACAAATGCCTACGTGAAGTATGACAACTTAACCTGAAAGTTTTCCTAGAAATCTTTCTGGTACTGTTGTACAGTTTTGTGCACTACTACAAAGCAAGAGCTGATAGGAGTACAACACTTCTTCAGAAAATCTATACTGCTGGAACAAAGCAAAGATGAGAAAGTGCTGCCAAAAGTAAAAAACAGTTGTCTATGAAGACAGCACTTAATTCAGATTGGTGTCTGAAATCTTACCTTTCCAAGAAAGCACTGTATTTCTAATTTCAAAGCAAGTCTCATAGCAGTGTTTGGCAAGCTTCTTTTCTCTCTGGACAGAACTAAGTGCATTCTGTGACTGCCTGAAAGGTCTTGCCGAACTGGACTAGCGTGAAAGGACAACAATAGAACTTTGATCATTCAGACAATTGGTTCCAATTTTATCTATGCCAGTTGCCCAACAGCTCTTTGCAGCCTTTGCTTTGATCAGAGAAAATGACCTTGCTGTCCTTTTAAATCCAACTGCAATTAGCTCTTCAAAGTTCAAGTGATTCTAATGAAATCTCTTATGACCCAAAATGCAAATTAATGCTCTAGTTCTAAATATTGACAGTTTAGGGAATTCAGATTGTTCTCTGTCCCAGATACACCAGAGAAGGAAAGAAAATATCAACGGAAACAAAAACATAGGGATAAACACACTAACAAGTCACCAGAACTAGCAATATTTTTATATGCCTGTGTTTGTTACTAAAAATTATGAAATAGTTTTTAAAGTATTTCATTAAAAGAGCACAAAATCGTACATTATTTCTACTAAGCATGATTTACAGCAACTAGTTCCTAAAAACATGCATATTTTAGTTCTTTTCTCATTAAGTCCAACAATGGTTAGAGAATAGAGCTGAAAGTAACTTTGGTATCAATACATTTATTGCATTTTTCAGAACATCAAGCTGTCAGACAAACAATTAATTTCGTTCCAAATTAAATCTGACAGGCAGTTTCTTAATGAAAGAACATGTGTTAACTAAAACACATCTGTTTCAAAACACCTCCTTCACAAAGCACATGGTTTTTGCAAGAGCCTCTTCCTACTAGATGATTCTGCTCTTCCTGTCATTCTTACTGTGAACACAGCAAACCTCTAACTTATCCTCCAGCAGTACACAGAATGAAGATTCCCCTCCCTCCCTAAAGAAAACAAAATCTGGACTGAAGTATTTCTATCATTCACTAATGTAGCAGCTAATAACGTGTAAGAACAGATGGAATACTGAATTTCTCTTACACTCATCTGCTAAATTAGGATTGCAATATACTCTGAGGAACTGATAATTAATAAACACAGTATCCTCTATACTTCATTGCTTATCCTCAGATTCCTTATCTATCTGTGCCCTCAACCCTTTTACAAGTGAGGTCTACAAAGCACCTCCAACAGAAAGGAACAATAACCAAAGTAACACAGTGAGGACAGTGACTGTTTAGCTAGCCATATCAGAGGGCACTGAAGGACAGCCGCCTTCCCATATCTAAAGAAGTAAAAAAACCAGATGCACACAAAAAGAAATGCCAGCAAAATTAGCCTTGAAGACTTCCTCTTTCTAATTTGGTATCAGCCAGTGCTCCCTCACATTCAAAGACTCATCTTGCCGCAGGAAGAGGTGTCAGACCTACAACAGTAAGCAAATTATACAAGAATCTGGTAAGGAATTTTCTTCTTCCTGTATTAGATGGAGGTGTTTTTATTTATTTATCTTTAAGAAGTAAGCCGATAAATGATATACATATGTACTGCTGTTGTAAGTCTTTATAAACCCTGCAAAGTTCTTGCTTGCAATGGCACCAAGTTTCTAGGTCAAATGTGCTTATGTGCTTGGTCATTTAAAAATGTTTTAAGCTATCCAGCTGCCTGAAATTTTTCCACACCAATTAGAAAACAATGTAATTAAAGTACTCCCTGTAGATATAATCAACCTGGGCTCAGACCTTATGCTCGTAGACAGGAAGTTTCAGAGCATCTTGCAAAGGTGATGGTTCCCTATTTAACAGACTTGCACGTGTCAAGAGATTTTCACAACTTCCTCAAAGCACTCTTACAGGACATTTTACAGAGGAATCTCAAGCTCAGCAGCTATATTTTCTGCATGCCAGGTAACAAGGAATAAAACTATTTATGACTTGGAGATGAAAACCAAAAACCTGCATCTGGCTTATGAACTTAAGGAAGAACTACCACAGATTTGCACAGAGCACTGGCACACTGAAGATGCTGAAGTTTACTTCCTAAGCAAGCTGTAAAACTCTGTACTGGATTCAACTTCTCCATGGTCCCTTATGGAGCACACAGCAGCAAAGGAAGGACATTTGGACCACCAGTGATAACTCTGCACTGGAGAGCAACAGTTCTACGTCTAAAGCTGGATACATTGGGGAAGAGAATAATTTGAAACTAGGACCTCTGCACCTCAGCCTACCCTAAAAGCATAACAGCATTCGGACTGCCTTGTAGGGCTCTCATTTCACCAGGCCTAGGTGAAGATAGCTTACTGTGCTTAATGTGAGCCTTAGTCCTTGAAGACAGTATCTCATGCCAATTGTTTTTCAGAGGCTGCTCATAGAACTGAGCATGTATACAGCTTTTGTTTACTGCTATGAGATCATAAATTAACACGGCTGTTGCATTTTCTAACTCGCAATCAGGCTTAGAGAAAAAGAATTATTCACATCAACAGAAACGTGAGAGAAGGAAAAAAGTCAGCTTTGTCCCATCACGAGACTCAAAGCTTTTCTCTTCAAGAAAGTTATCATAAGGTGGAGCTGGAAGGTGAGTAGTATAATCTGTAATATCATCTAGTACTTGATCTAGTGGCTGGCATCCTTGCCTGTGGGACAGGGTAAGAACTTGATGATCCTTGAGCTCCCTTCCAACCCAAGCCATTCCATAATCGGTGACTCCATAAGACTTAGAAACAGCTTCCCTGGTTGGCCTGGAGAGTAAACACAGAGCTCAAACTCTATTCCAATAACAGGCTACATCTTAGGTTAACTGACATTCTGGCTGTAGCCTACATTTGAGTCATTTTATCTGTTAGCTAGCACTAAATAACACGAGCTCATGACCAGGGCTCCAAGGTGAAGCTTCTAACAGAATCAGAGCTATTGCTATAGAACAGAGATTTAAACATTTTACCAGTTGTCCTACTCTGTTCACAGCACAGTTTCCAACTCCACCTTTACTTCTTTCTCCACTATCATGCCAGAGACAGGAATCTAGCAAAGATGGCCAAGAACCACATGAAAATTTCAGGCAGCAGCCAGACTGCCAGCCTCTCAGAAGTGTTTCAGCGTGAGGAAATACAGACACTACAGTGCAATTAAAGGAATCTTTATCAGTTTTTCACACTGCTGTGATACATGATCATAAAAAATTCTCTACACCACAAATCAGTTTGTTAAGAGATTTACCAGCTCATCTGAAAAATGATACATGTTCAATCTTTCCTTTTATTACCTTGTATTTTCACTGGATATTCCAGTCCTGTGTTACGAAAAAGAGTAAATAAAAGCAACCTACATCTCCTCTCTACCTGATTTACTGATAATCTCTATTACATCATTTTTATTTCATAGTACTGTAGAATAATTTAGATTGCAAGGAACTTGGAAGTGACCAGTCTGATCTTCTGCTCAAAGTGCCACCTTGATCTATCAATTTTTAAGCGCCTCCAAGTACCTCTTCCTTAGTCACTCACTGGTGAAGAATCTCTTCCTAACCTCCAACCCGACCCTCCCCTGAAGCAGCTTCAAGCCATTCCCTTTGGTCCTGTCACTGTCACCAGAGAGCAGAGATCTCTGCCCCTCTGCTCCTCTTGTGTGGAGCTCTATATCACCACGAGGCCTCTAATCAGCCTCCACTGCTCTGGGCTGAGTAAGAACTACTTCTCATTTATCTTGCTCTCCAGATCCTCCACCATCCTTGTAGCCTTTCTTTGGACACAGTTTTATAACCTTAGTAGAAAAGAATAGCTTGAATTTGCTCTCTTACACTACTCCTTCATGTCACTTTATCAATCATATGGAGAGATTTCATTTTTATTGAATTACCCTCTTCAACTTAAAACTAGCTACTACTTTTGACATCCACAGTGGTACAAAAATTCACTACTGGGTATTTTCCTAAATAAGGGTACATTTGCTTTATTGCAATGACAAGTATGTAATACTTTATTAAAGGAAACTATTAGTTCAGGCTTTAAGGTCTAGAGAGCACCAACAGGCACTAAATGCTCTGAACCAGCCTCACCCAAGTCTCCATTCTTTCCCATATGCTTCATTTCAGATGTGGCTCAAGTCCAACAGTCAAGTTGTGCCCAGTTCTGTCCCCCACTGCCACAGGTGCCTGGGGCCTAGGGTACAGTGGGTTATTACCCTGCCTGTGCCATGGTACCACCTTGAGAGCAGGTACGGTGGTATCAGAACTGGGCGATTTCAATCTGGTTTCCAACGTACACTACCACCCACACAACAAGCACTGATTCCCACTGCTTACTTTACTAGCAATCTCAGGGACAAGAGGCTAGATGTCTTCAGAAGACACTTGTCTCAGGAACCACTTGTATTACATTAGCTCAAAGAGATTTACTTTTAACAATGTTGAAAGAGTGCCTGTTCCCAACTACAGTGTGAATAAGTGATGAACATCAATTCTGATAGTCACAGCACTGTTTGTAATTACCAGTCCAGGAGTGCTACTGCAGAAGTCAATGTTTACTCTGCCAAAACTACTCCTACCAAATAGGAACTCTTCCAGGACACTGACTCTTAACATATCATTTCCAAATTATTTCAAGATGCCTAGCAGCAGATGGACCACAGACTTGCGTCCTAAATGAGAATTATCACACCAGGAGTGCAGTAAGGGGGCAGGAGGAGCTCTCCACTGAGTAGTAAAAGTCATGAATGTCAAGTACTAAACACTGAATCACAGCTCGTTTTCTGCATAAAGATTTATCAGGTTTCTTTGTATACATTGGTATTTCATCTATCCCAATACTTTACATTAAGGAAGTCAAAGTACATGAAGGATGTACAGAAGCAAATAAAGCTTCTAAATCAAAAACACCCATTTATTCACAATTATCTATAGAATGACCAGGTTTACTGCAGGCTTTATTTGCAAAGACTGTGCTTACTAGACTAATATGTGACACTTAAGTTTTTACAGGGTTGTTTTCCTCCATCTTCAACTGTGAGAAAAAAAAGATGAAGCTCTGTATAAAATCTCTGCCAGACTTGAGGTATTTTTTTTTTCTCCAGGCACTCTTGCATTTCCTTCCTTTTACATATTTTGAAAGCTGAAACAGTGTTGGATTTTTTTTCTTCTTTTTAGCCAAGCTGGATTTGGCAGATCATGAATCATCAAGTAACAGTGCCACTCGTACCTCAAAAAAAAGAGGAAATCAAAATCTGTAAATCAAGTCTCCTCTTCTCTTGGCTTCAATGACCATTTTCATTCTTTTATCTGCTATAAAAGCTCAGTTTGTACTTATGCAGGTGACTGTAGCCTGAAGAAAACAGGAAAGAATTGTAAAATTTGTGTTGCAGATTAAAGGTAATGGAAGCAAATCTAAACAAATTATAGGAGATTCAAGGTGCTAACCCAAGTACTGCTATGCCAAAACCAATCTTCAGGAAGCATTCCCTGGTAATTTAATTAAATCTAAGAAAGTCCAAGAAGCAAAAAAAACCAAAACCAAAAACAAAACAAAACAAGTTCTATCCTGTTTCACATTAAAGAAAACTCCCAGCATGTAAACCTTGGAATTTCTTCATACACTGCAGCAAGAAAAGCAGCTCCTACTTGAATGCATTCACAGTCCCAGGCTTACAGTATTATATATATTCTAAGGAATTAGTCCCAGAGAAACTCAAACTCATCAGAATTGAGATTTGTGTGACTCTTGCTAAAGCAGTTTTTTGCTAATTGCAGTTTATTTAACAGGATGACCCCATCCAAGCTGCAATCACTGAAATGCTACAATAAATCAGAAGGCAGCAAATCTACTGCAATGAACGCTTTCTAAGCAAGTAATCTGCTGCAATGGAACAGCTCTCCAAACTGCTACAGCAGACTAAATAAAACTCCAATAACCCTAACAAGTGCCTTAGTGTTGTCTTTAATTCTTTCTCATGCATCTCTGGCTTCTAGTACCAGGGGCCTGAGAGTAGCTGAGTGAAATCCCTTCCTATTTGTCCCAAAGACAATTAAAAAAAAAACCCAAACAATAATTCTCAAGTTTATTTTAATACTAAACTGCTTCAGTACCTAATGCAGTTGAGACCGAAAAAAAAATAACAAGGGAGACAAAGGTGCTACTTGAAAAAAGTAGATTCCCTCTTGGCACACATGGTGTCAATCTCACACACCTCCTACTCATATTTAGCTCACGGTGGCTTCGCTTCAAACATAGGTTTTTGATTCTAAATGAATGAGTAGCATCTGGCTCTCTGGCAGCTTTTTCTAATAGAGATTCAGACACTTTACTTTAGAAAGGATGCCAGAGTTGCTGAATACTTAAGTACTAACAATTTGGGCTTAGTTGGCATAATGAAAATCATCTGATTATACTGTTTGGATTTGGAGATTTTTGTGCATTATTAACGCCCATGTAATACCTTCTTTCAGCACTATTTTCTGCTCTCAAGCTACCACAGGGACCTCATCTCATGCACGTCAGGATACAAAGTATGATGCAAAATAACTGTTACAGCTATTACCTTAGATTTTACATTTTGTACAGACACGAGATGTCATGCTAAATAAATAGTCACTCAAGGCACTATTTCCCTTCACATTCATTTTATTCGCACATATGACTAAGCTTTCTCACTCTCTTTGCCACACAGAATACATATGAATACATCACACAGACTCATTCTTTTACAGTCTTCTTCTTACAACAGCTTGGCTGACAAATCAACTCAGCATTCCAGTTAATTCCATAAGACAACATATGTTTCTTTGAGACTGAACAAGGTTCTCACTGAGATGGATGGCATATCTACCATTCACTTTGAGGAGGGGGGGAAGTATCAGATCTTTTCTTAGTTCTTTTCACACATGCAGAGTACTTGGAAGATGAAGAGAACTACCCATACAATAACTAGCGCTCTGATGGATTTATTGACTTACTCTTTCAAGCATCAAGAAATATTGCAAGCATTTTCCTGTATGAGAACGCTTCATTTATAATCTTGTCTAGCTTCTCCTCCTTCCTTTCCATACATGTACAGATGTTTTCACTAAAACGGAGATATTCACAAAAATTTCCCCTGTATTACAGAATTTTTGCATTTAAAAATCAGTATTATATATGCTGTTTTTATGTACTTACAGTTACATCTGTAACCATATATGCATTTGATAAGGTTTAACACAGGTCATAGTGCTGTCTCGTTACTTC
The DNA here is from genome assembly GCA_013399175.1 of Odontophorus gujanensis. NCBI lineage: Eukaryota > Metazoa > Chordata > Aves > Galliformes > Odontophoridae > Odontophorus > Odontophorus gujanensis. Next base: position 85,738 of record VXAB01007191.1, on the reverse strand, counting down.
TCTGGGTGACTGGTCATCAGGAAAAGCTATTCTGCTGAAACAGTTGCTTGAAAATTGCCAACACTACTTTTGTTTATTTAATTAAATTATGCATAGCTTAACTTTATTAGGCTTGAGCATCTGTTAATCATAAATGCTCTACACAGAAGATTAAGACATGAAGATGAAGAACGAGGTGGGAAAATGTGTTAAGGAAAATATCACTTACGTAAAGAAGAAAAATGTAATACTTAAGAAGCTGTTTTCCTAACTGTGAATTTAAGTTCAAAATAGTAAATATGAAGAGGGTCAGAGGAAAAAAAAGATCCGCAAACAGACGGAATCTTTCAGAAAAATAGAGATGTTTTGGAGAATAGAAACCTACTTCCCTTACTGCACTAAAATGTTCTGTACTCTTTTTAAGAAGGCCACAAAAAGTATAATTGCAAAATCTTTACAGCTCTTTTGATAGAAAAGCTTCCTTTGGAATATTTAACCAAGTAGAGAAAAAGTTTGAGCCACATCAAACTCTAGTATGAAAAGAGGATAACAACCAACATTAGCTGCTGTTTTTATTTCTTCCAGAAACTGCAAACATGGTTTTCAGTCCGGCTGCTTTTTCCATTTCATTTCCTCCTGACATTTTATCCTCTAAGGCCAACTGTCCCCAAAATTCCATACCTGAGTAATCAGAGCTCAAAGACATGAACATAAGCCCTCAGGATTCACATCTACTATACCCATTCAGTTCATCAATTTTCAGTTTTCACACGATCAAAAAAATATACTCTCTTCGGACATAATCTTTGCACCAAACCACCTCAGCTCACAGAGGTAACAGAATAAAGCCCCAAAAAGATCCTGAGGAAAAAACAAACTAACAAGGATGTTGATGACTGATGCTTGTACATATTATCTATTTACTCCTGCAAAGCTGCCCACACTGATACAATAGCTCAAGGGGCCTTTTAAGGCAACAAGTTGGCACTGTCCACAGAAAAGTCTTGAGTCAATCCTCGACCAATCCAGAATAGAGCACTTCTCTCCAAACCCTAAAGCAGATGATACAGTATCTTATCTGTCCCAATCCATTTTATTTTTCTAACTTTGAATGTTCACTCTGAGTCAATGTTCGCTTTTCCGCCATTTCAGCTTTACAGATACAGGAACACAGATGAAGAGGAGTTCATTCAGATTTACGTTGGTGAACTACACATGATAAACATTAATGGGCTGTTCATTCTGAGTATGCATGAAAGTACTGGCACCCATTCTAGGGGTTTGGTTTCTACATTTTAACAATCTGTAAATCGTCTTTTTTTTAATCCATTTAGAACTTCCAAGATTTTCTTCCATCAAGTGAGTACTGTCTCTAAAACAGGCAATATTAGGACAAACTGGACTGAAACATCTTCATCCACGATGTTCATTACCTCCTACAAGCCTTGTGTGCAAGTGAACTGAATATCAGATGCCATTTTTAGTTCTTGGTTATGATGAATGGCAGCTACTCTGAAGCTGAAGGTAGAAGACTTCAACTCTACAGTTTCTGCAGCAGCTGAATAACCAGAAAGGGTGAAATGCAAGAAATAAAAATAATTCCAAGGGTTTCTATGTTTATAGTGTTAAGAAGCATATACACTTCCGCTAATGGCTTAGATGTATAATTACTTTGCATTTTTTAATTCTATCGTAAGTTTGCATAAAGTGGGCTATTACATAGCAAGAAATTTCAATGAAAGAAAAGTCTTCAGTGACAAATGAAAACAGAAATACTGCCTATAGCTTATTTATTTTCGGTTGCTAGAAAGCTAATTGAGGGAAAGGAAAAACAAAATTATTTCTGAATGAAAGTATATAGCCACTGTTTAGACTTCTGAGATTTCCACTGCGCTTCTCTATGAAAACAAAAGTGGAATTTCACTAAAACGTTCAGACTTCAGACTTCACAGCATTCAGTAATTAAATCACTGTTATTATCCCACTTTGTGTCACAAATGAAGCAAAAGTCCTGAAAGCCTTAGCAGTTTACTGTTTGTGACAATAAGAGCCAGATACCTGACATTTGTTCTTAAAGGTATACAGATCCCAATATAACTTACTATCTTTTCTTCTTCTTGACGTCCTAAAATGACAACTAATGAAGCTCTTGTGCAAAACTGAGCATTTGAAGTTACCTGTCTTTCAGTACTATGGTTAGAGTCAAATTCTGGCAAAGAACGAGCATGATATTGCAAATCTCAGTTAAACATGAATTCTAATAAAATCCAGACTTGTGAGTAGCCTATTTATTCCAAATGACAACAAAGACTCATTGCCCAGCAATGCAGTTTCTCCCTTCTTCATTGAACTCTTCTCCACAGAATCAGACCAGCCATTCCCCTTCAAGTAAAACTGTAGTAATACCATTACCATTCAAAGCTGAGAACTGTCTTACAGACAAAGGTTAAAATTAGTATGAGACCATTCTACCACATGTTATTTTAAGAGATCACAAACTTCCACCATGAAAAGTCAACCACGAAATGGTAGGTTGTCACAAAAATGTTACTGCAGGAAGCAGGACTGAATAAAATATTTTGGAAAGCAAATTACAGTAACCGGACTGCAAAGTGTTGAACAACTAAGTAAAAGAAATGCCAAAGATACACCTGGTGAATGTCATTTTATAGGCAGCTTTGTCACTGTACTGTTGATTACTTCAGTTACCTACATCAGTTTTACCTACACTAACTCCAGCAATACTAACCTACTGCCTTATTCTTCAAGTGCACTACAAAAACAACATTAGCCTCTCCAAAGCCATAAGTACTTACACAAACTCTAGCTCAATGCTTTCTTGTTAGACAACTGTTTAGGTTCCCATGCTGATGCACAATCTTGGAAAGGACACATATTCCCAGAAGTTCCCAGGGAATTCTAGGAGAACTTGAAATCCTCTGTCACGATTTAGTGCCAGTTTCACTAATCTGTCCTCAATTAAACCTACAATGAGATTGAAATAATTGCTAGATCACTGCAGCCTCCCTGTGAACATATGCACTATTATTGTTTCTTTTCTCTTAAATCATTGTGAGCTGCTGGTAACACCTGCTAAGAACTGCCTGAAGGTCTGTTTGCCTTTTTTTTTTTTTTGACTCTGCAACAGGGAGTAAAGATTGCATCATACCAACAAAACCGTCTTAAAATGGCTGTCTTAAAATGGCAAAGACTGAAAATTCAACAGCAGAAAAAAAACATCTGTTCAGTGAAGAGACATAAAATACCAGTAAGCAATGATAAAAACTATACTGATGCCAGAGAAACCACAACAGAACCCTAGTGGTTTCTTCTACTGCAGCTGATAAACCTCTCTGCATTGGCATTAAAAATCCAGATGTTTTGGAAGTTCATCACGGACCGCCAGATGCAGAGGCACAGAATAAGAGACTACACCTTCCAGAATGAAAGCAGCTATCATGCTGCAAGGCATGTTGATTTAATCCTGACAAACAGCTTTCTGTACTATGACCTGTGGAACTTGTTTATCCTGTCTATAGCTAAATAATCTCTTGCTCACATGTATAGCACGTACAGTCATCAGCTGCAGTATTCCCACAGAAACCTAAAACAGGCACATTCAACTTTTTACCCTCATAGAGAGAGGTTTCCTCAGTTCTGCTAGGAAACTGAAAATTTTATAATCCACACTGGTTTACACCTAGGTATGCTCCTTATTTCCATCCTTATATTCGGTTCATGAACAAATAGCAGAAACTTCAGTTTTCCAATCTTTCATTTGAAAACATCAATTAAAATCATTCCCTCCTTCTCTTAAGCACGCAGTTTCTTTCCAATGCAAAGTGTGACTTGGAACAAATTAGTTTTTATTCAGTTTTGCAATGCTTATTTTTTCTTACCATTGTTTTAGATGTTAAATAAACATTACGTAACTTGGTCTCATTAAAGCACAAGAACAGTGCTCTGATTTTTTTTTTTGCTATGACTAAATTGCAAGGACAAAGCAATGCAGTTAGCTAGTACATAAGAATTCTAGGTAAAGACAGTGCTGGCTACAGAAAAAAAAGAAGAGAAAGTCAAGGAAAGCAGCAAAAAAAAATAGGAAGAGTTTGTATGAACATACAGAACGTACAGCTTAGTTCACTGAACTTCTCCTGCTTTCATTTCTACACTGCAGTTACTTAGTATTTTTAAGCACATTTATCACGTTAACAGCTGTCTGTCTTGGTATCCTCCACCACAAAAACAGCAGAATTCTCCACCTGAAGTGGCTCATATTAATAACTTCATTCTTGTCTTAACACCATATTGCCAAACACCTTAAAAGAAGGAATTACAAACTAAACAGTAGAAGGATTCCACTAGCACACAGCGAGACAATCTCACATGGAGACTGACAACCTAACGCTTGTGTCTGAATGTGCCTGCCTCTGTTCCTCTGCAGCCTGAAATGATGTTCAGAGACTTTTAAGAAAGATGATATCTTGCTTAAATTGCTGTGTTTTGTTTTTTTTTGTTTGTTTTGTTCTGTTTTTCCTCCAACCTTCTCTTACCTGATCATTTAATGGAGGCTCAGTGTGGAAAAAATGCCAAAATTTCCTATTCTCTTCATAGAGCATGTAACTTGCTTGCTTAAAACCAGCTTTATAATACAAAAAACACTGTACCATTGCTTTGCTATCTACAAGTAATACAAACTGCTGATAACGTTCAAGGCAATGGAAATTAGCTGTAGCTTCACAAAACCAAAACACTCACCTGCTGGTTTCCCAGTCTTGATCATCCTTATCTTTTTCTTCTTTGGTATCAGAACTGTGTGGGTGTTTCTGCACAATCCGCATCCCACCCGCTTTAACTGGAACAGAAATGAGAAAGATAAAACCTCACTCAAACCAGCACAAGTGAATAACAAATGCTTTATTGAAGAGCACTCCACACAGGGTACTTTGCAGAGTAACTTACAATAACCACTGTTTGAAAAAGGGGCCCAAACTGATTAACAGTGGCAACTCTGAGGAACATCTACTTCAAGACTGCATCTGCCATTCTCATTCACATCATGCCATCTCTGCTCCTCCTGAGAAGCAGCAGCTCATTTTTCCACCTGCTTCCAACACTGTTTTAGAATATTCAAGCTGTTTTAACTCTTCCCCTACCTCTGTTAACTTGTAGTACGCAAGAAATCGAGGCAACAGCTTATGTTATAGTATCCCTGCTTTACATCATATTTGAAAAATCATGGCTGTCAGGTAAAATCCCTGGTGACTGGAAAAAGGGAAACATTACACCCACTTTTAAGAAAGGACAACCTGGGAAACTGCAGGCTGGTGAGCCTCACCTCCGTGCCTGGGAAGATCACTGAGCAGATCCTCCTGGTTACCATGTTAAGGTATGTACGAGACAAAGAGGTGATCCAAGACAGCCAGCATGGCTTCACCAAGAGCAGATCTTGCCTGACCAATCTGATGGCCTTTTATGATGGAGGAATGCCACTGGTGGCCAGGGGAAGGGTGATGGATGTCATCTACCTGGACTTCTGCAAAGCCTCTGACATGGTCCCTCACCACATCCTTCTCTCTAAATTGGAGAGGTATGGATTTGAAAAATGGAATGTTTGATGGATTAAGAACTGGTTAGCTGGTTGCAGCCAAAGGGCTGCGACCAACGGTTCTATGTCTGGGTGGAGGCTGGTCATGAGTGGCATCCCCCAAGGGTCAGCCTTGGGACCAGTGTTCTTCAGCATCTCTATCAACGACATAGACAATGGAATTGAGTGCACCCTCAGCAAGTTTGCAGATGACACCAAGTTGAGCAGTGCAACCGACACACTGGAGGGAAGGGAAGCCATCCAGAGGGACCTGGACAGTCGGTAGAAGTGGGTCTGTGTGAAAAAGTTTCAACAAGGCCATCTGGAGTACTGCATCCATGCCTGGGGCCCCTAGCACAAGAAAGATGCAGTGCTCTTGGAATGGATCCAGAGGAGGGCCACTATAATGATCAGAGGGCTGCAGCACCTCTCCTGTGAGGAAAGGTTGAGGGAACTGGGCTTGTTTAGTTTGGAGAAGACCTCATTGTGGCCTTCCAATACTTGAAGGGAACGTATAAACAGGAGGAGGATCAACTGTTTACATGTGTTGACAGTGATAGGACAAGGGGGAATGGTTTTAAACTAAGGCAAGGGACATTTAGGTTAGATGTTAGGCAAAGCTAATCAAGGCAAAGCTGGGTGTGGCTCCGGGCAGCCTGGTCTAGTGGTTGGCAACCCTGGCCACAGCATGGGGATTGAAACTAGACGATCTTTGAGGTCCTTTTCAACCCAGGCGATTCTATGATTCTACAATCCAAAAGGCCACAAACTTTAAATACTCTCAAAAAACAAGAGAGGCAGAAGAACCTCACTTGTCATTTCAAGTCAAAACTCCAGCTAAAATATTATAATAGTAGTATTTATACAAAAAAAATCACAAACAGTGTAGTAAAAAGCAAGTTTTAGGAGGTCTCAATTTGCATTAAGAACAGAGCTTTCTATTTTGCACATTTCAAATCCTTGTCATGGTTCAGTTTTAGCAATAACATAATCACAAAAAGCATTCCTTTGAAACACAGATCAAGAAGTGAAAGCAAATCCACAACATTCACATCTTCCCCTACCAACGTGAAATATGAAATAAGATCTAAATCCAGAATATAGTACTGCAGCGATTAAGTAGAGCATCAGGTTGGGTCCTACTGATGGACTTTCTGTTCTAATACTGTAGGTTTCTGCTAAAACAATTGCTCTGTAATACAATCAAACATGGGACACCATCATACAATGGTTTGGATTGGAAGGGACCTTTAAGATCACCTAGTTCCGACCCCCATTGCTATAGGCAGGGACAACTCCCTCTAGACCAGGTTGCTCAAAGCCCAGTCCAGCCTGGTCCTGAATGACTCCAGGTAAGGGGCACCCCCAGCCTTGCTGGGCAACCTGTTCCAGTGTCTCACCACCCTCACAGTAAAGAATTTCTTCCTAATATCTAATCTACATCCACCCTCTTCCAGCCATTTCCCCTCAGCCTGTTGCTGCATGCCCTTATAAAAAGTCCCTCCCCAGCTTTCCTGCAGGCCCCCTTCAAGTACTGGAAGGCCACTGTAAGGTCCCCCAGAGTCTTCCCCAGGCTGAAGAGCTCCAGCTCTCTCAGCCTATCCCTGCAGGAGAGGTGCTCCAGCCCCCTAATCATTTTAACAGCCCTCCTCTGGACCTGTTCCATGTCCTTCTTGTGTCAAGGACTCCAGAACCAGACACAGTACTCCAGGTGGGGTCTCACATGAGCAGAGTAGAGAGGCAGAATCACCTCCCTTGACCTGCTTGTCACACTTACCTTGACGCAACCTGGGTAATGATTGGCCTTCTGGGCCTCAAGCACACACTGTCAGCTCATGCTGAATCTTTCATCAACCAATAGCCTCAAATCATTCTCCTCAGGGCTGCTCTCAACCCATTTTCTGCTCAACCTGTATCAGTGCTTGGATGTAAGAGGATGCATCACAGAGAACCAGAAGTTCCATTCCAATCAGTAACCACATCAGAAAACCATTACAGCAGCCAACAAAAACACCTACAGACAGACTAGTTTGTGCTCTACGTTAACAAAAGTGGAATGCCCACGGGCAGCTTCAGCAGAGATGGCACACAGAGTGAGCACAGTGCCGGGGAACACAAGTGGGTGACTCCAAGGGAGCTGAAGCAGCTCGCTGCTGTGGTTAGGGGAGGCTGGCACTTGCTACCAAGCTACAGAGATCAAGGCTCAGTGCTAATCTCTGAAGACCATAGGGTAGGTTCTTAGTTCTTAACTTAGTTCTTCAGAGCAGCAATGAAACACACACCCCTGTGCGCTAAGTTTCACAGCCTACATCAGGACAAACAGAGAGAGCAACCACCCCCAAGGAAAAGTGCATGTTTGGTCTTTGGATTTGTTAAACAGATTCTTAAGTTTTGTGTAATATTTGAAATACATAATTTTGATAAATGACACTAAAGATAAGCAACCAACAGAAAAATAAGGAACAAAACACCTTTTACAAACCATCAAAACTATTCCACTTATTGTGCAATAAAAAATACACAGCATATCAACCATTTTTGTGTTGTCTCCAGCATAAAACTAAAATATTTAAGCTTGTGAGACATGTTTCATGTGGGACGGGGAAAGACAGAAAGATTAGGTAATAAATCTATGTGGTGTTAGAGATGAAACAGAAATAACAAAATCCTTTTATTTTTTTCTAGGTGCAAACTCTTTACAAACTCAAGTTTATTCCTAAGAGCCCACACTCTGTATTCTATCAAGCACTGTCTTGCTCTAACATCTTGACTTAACTTAAGAGTATACAAGCTAGTATAAGTGCAACACCCATCAGCTGAATTGCTGACACCAAGGCAGTTCTGAAAGCCTAAAATCCTCACCTGCAGCATTTTTTTTTTTTTGCTTTAGCTTCATTGTTTTAGCAGTAACTTATAAACCTAGTATCATTGCATAATCAGACCCTCTTAATTCCATTTCACATTATTTTTTGTAGAGGAAGGCATCAACCACCTGCCAGGTCACAAAACAACATTTCTAGACAATGCCTGCACATTCCCACATTGCAGCTTTTCACCATCTAACAGAGAACCAGAACAACACCCAAGGATTTAAGCTGGTCTAAAACCCCTCTTCTCTTCCATTATTTATCATCAGGTTAGCAGTCACTTGTTTTCTCTTTAACACTGGCAAGGGTATCAAGCTAACACATTCAGATCCTTCTGCAGGTAGTAATCATCTGAATTTCTAAAAGTAGAAGTGAAATATTTACACCCCAGACTCCCATACATACAGCTGAGGTACACCTATGCCACCCACAATACAACACAGTAATACTCTAGTTTCAAAAGACTTGAGAAAGAATGTCTTTGCACCATAATTCATCCCCCTTTTGAAAAGATTTCAACCCAGCTACACACCAGCGTTGGCCAGAGAAGGAATGATTACATGTACCAACTTGAAGGAATAATATTCCATTTGTGAGATTTTCTTGGATTAAGAGGATTCATCTATTTCCTGCTTGCCGGGATTTTAATACATGGCTTGACAAATGCCTACCACAGTGAATTTGTCATGTAGGAGCTATTCTTAAGAGAATATGAGCTCAGATCCTTCACGGAGCAGAAAAAAAGGACTTAACTGAGAAACCACCTTCCAAAACACTGCCAGGAATAAATGCCCCAAATAGGAAGGTGTCAGCGACTGCCCTGAGATTGGGAACAAAACAGTTCAAAACTGAGATGGGTAACTCTGCAGACCTCAGGCTGCAGTGCTGCTGGCACAGGGTCCCTGCGAGGGCAGGGGACCAGGGAATGGCTGCTGTGAAGCTGATGAGGGACCACCAAATGAAATGAAGAGGGGCTCATCTCCCAGCAGACTCTGGGAACGGCAGAAGAGAGGTCTCTTTGTCCAGTTACTGGGTAAGAGTTAGCTTTAGTTCTTAGTTTGTCCGCTCTGAGCTGCAGACAGGACTGCCTTGTTTATCCTACGAATGAAGCCTGTGTTCTTCTTAAGGGTACGGGTACTCCAGGCACCTCCTGGAAACGCACTGAGCAACCCGCTTCATATTCAAGGTGACCTGGAATCTGTAAGCATTTGTATTTACCCCTTCCTCCCACTGCTGTGCTCTTAGACTTCCAAAATAAATCACACCAGGCCAGAAAGCACCAGCCATTGCAGAAACGTTTCAAGTGGGTGACTGCTCTGACCATGGCTCATTCAGACAGGCAAGGTGCTGCCTTGTACCCTGGGGCAATCCTCTCTGGGGACACCTTCTGAAACAACCCCATTCAGAGCCTTGAGAAGTCAACATCTTAATCAAGATCCTCAGCACCTCCCTGTTCACCTTGAGCATAGTGCTAAATATTAATAGAAAATTTATTTCTCATGAACCACATCAGTATAATGGAAGCTGTTATCATAAGATGCATGAAAATCCAAGACCAAGAGAAACCTTAAACAAGCCCTTCTGCATGCTTAAGGGAACATACATTAGTGTCTGACAAAACAATGGAAGTAAGAGTTATTACATACCTTCATTTCATAGAAATCCTGGCTTAGAGCTATTTGTTCTAATGCAGAACTAAAGCACGCCACTATTTTCATGAGTCCACTGTAAAGCTTCATAAATAAACTATTACCACAATCACCCTGCTTTATGCATCTGCAGTAGCTACTGGAAGAAATGAACAGCTACAAGCATAATTACACAGCCCTTTTCAGCTGCTGCAAGCCATACAAACCTACACAGCATTGTATTACAGACACATTGATCTTACTGACAGATATATATGAGGGCCTCAACTTAAGCTTTATTAAGTTCCAGAAAGGAGTTCAAAGCCACTTCATGTACTCTGTTACCAACCTAAGGTCTTAAGGTTTCTATTTCATTATCCTTTCTTTTTTCAAGTGTTTTTCTTGTCTTTTTTGTTTTTCCTATGGGCAAAGATCAATGCAGAGGAAGAGAGCAGGCTGAATGCAGTCAGTGAGGGCTCACAGTATACGTGAAATATAATCAGTTTGTCAACTCAGCTTCAACTTCATGATCCAAACCTTTCCTAACTTTTATGCATGCGATTCATACTCAGTGGGGTAAGACATCCCTAATTTTACAGATAAAACCACAGGCAGCAAATGCACAGCTTTCAAGCTGTTAGTCAGTGAAGTTCTCCTTCTTACAGCTTTGCTAAGAAATACCCTATTTATTCAGGAACACAATTCAAACTGCATACAAGTTATTCTTTCATTTTCATTTTTTTTACAGAATTCCTGATTTATTAAAACTTCTGTGCAAACAGCCATACGCCATTACATTATTATTCAAGGACCTAAAACAGCTTGGGATAGAGAATTAAAACCTAGCTTCAGCCTCTACAGTAAATATAAACTGCCATTAGTCAGCACGTTCATTGTGGATTTTCAAAGTGTTCAAAAGATGACAGATAAAGAGTCACCATCCTCTGCCAACCAGTTCAGAACCATCCTCCTCCCGGAATGACTACAAGATTCTGTAAAACATCTGTTTCCCTCATCTCATAGGCATACTTGGCAATCCCCTTCCAAAGCTGAATTGGTACACACTCACAGGACACCCTCAGGGTTGCTAAAGATCTTAAAGGTAAACAGCTGAGCAAGTTCTTCAGCTCATATGTGGATGCACAAAGGGACAAAATGCTGTAACACTGATAGCAAGGGAAACCTACTGTATTCCAATTACAGTTTTGCACTGTGCATTGTTATTTTTTACACTGGCCTATGGAGATTTTTAAATAACAAACCACTTGATTCAAAACACAGGCTTTGAAACAAAACCTTCAAATAAGCAACAATATCAAAAAATAGATTACAAGGCAGCTAGCTGGAAATGTCTACCACTCCTCCTTTCTCCCGTTTCTGCGGATGTGTTAGCTGCATCCTCTTGTTGCACCAATCTAACATCTCAGTAATTCCCTCACCCTGACAATGACGTTGCACCGTCTCAAGGTGAGTGAATTTCAGGAGCTGTGGCTCCTGTTCCCTGAACCAGCTCAAAACATGATCTAACTAGCCATGGAGGTGGTCAAGGCCAGGTTGGATGGAACCCTGGGCAGCCTGATCTGGTGGGTGGAAATTGTGCCCACAGCAGAGAGGTGAGGTTGGATGGGCTTTTCGGTTCCTTCCAACCCACCTCTCTCTGTGATTCTGCAAATTCTGATGAATTTCAGCATTTTTGACTTCAAAAGATTATTCCACTAGGAAATGCTGGAAGTCATAAGCACCGGTACAAGCTGCCCAGAGGAGTTGTGGAATCTCCTTCTCTGGAGATATTGAAGACCAACCTGGATGCCTACCTGTGCGACCTGGTGTAGGGAACCTGCTTTGGCAGGGGGGTTGGACTCGATCTCTTGAGGTCCCTTCCAACCTCTATGATTCTATAAGAAAAGTCTACAGCACAGTGATTCAAATTCCTATTTTAAGAATACTGTAATCAAGATGAAGAAAAACTAGCAGTGTGTGAAAGAACAACAGTATGAGTAATGGGCCCCTGCCGCACAGAGGAGCTCCTGTCCATGGATCTATGTCACACCAAAGCTCAGCCCACGCTCCACCACTGCTCTGCTCTCCTGTCAGCAAGCAACTGGGTGGAAACTGCCAGAACAGCCTCAGCCAATGAGCACCTTGTCCTGCCTCCTTCCCTACTCATCTTGAAAACTAAAGCTCATCACTTCAGGGCTTCAGTCATCTCAACCTAACGTAGTACCAGAGCCACTGTACACACACAAAAAAAAAGGACGTAAGGAGCACTCTGAACTCTCTACTTGTGTTTCTGTTTGGCATGCAGGGCCTAGCAGATGACAGGGCATGCTGTGATTAGCTCAGGCTGCTTGTTCCCTGTGCTGGGCAGACAGGGCACCCCTGTCAGCCCAGGGGTTGCTCTCAGAGCTTCCCCATCTTTCAAGGACAACATGTTCATGCATGAGCATCCAGGTTGGAGCATAAAAGCGTCAAAAGCAGCCTGAAATCACGTTCAAGCAGACAAGCTTTTTGGGAAAGACTGCAAGGAAGGCACAAGGGGCTGAGGAAGGAAGGCTGCCAGAAAGCCAGCAAGCGGCTCGGGATGACAAGCTGCTGGCCGAGACCCAGACGTGGCCCACGTACGCTTTCACGCCCTAAGGCACAGCAGGGCACGGAGGCCGGCGAGCTCCTCAGGAGGCAAACACAGAGCGCAAACAGCAGCAGCCTTGAACCTCCTCCTGCCTGTGGACTTCGCCACACAGCTGCGTGGCACCGAAGCCGAGCAGCCGCCTCCCTCCCACCCGCACCGCCGGGGCCGCAGCCGAGAGGAGGCCGCCTGAGCCCAGCCCCGGCCGGGCGCTGCCCGCTGCTGGGCGCCGTGAGCCCCTCGGGCCTCCCCGCTCCTTCGCCGCCGCCGCCCCGGCCCTCCCCGAGGCCCGCCCCGAAGGCGACAAGAAAAAGAGCGGAGAGACGGGACCCGGAGGCAGTACCAGCAGGAGGGTGTCCGGCCCGGGTCTCGGCTTTCTCTTTGGGAGGCGAAGACATGTTTACCCTGACAGCGCCCGCACGAGCGCGACCGCACCCCGCTCCCGCCACCAGCACCGCCTGCCGCCCGCCCTGTCAACGTGGCCGCCGCCAGGACGCGCCCAGAGAGGGTGGGGGCGGCACCGGGCCCGCCCTGTCTCCTCTCGCCGTGGGGCGGGCGCGGAGGCCGGGTCCCTCCACCGGCACCTGCGCCTACGGTTCCGCTCCGCAGGGAGCGAGGGCTGCCGAGCTGCTGCTGTGCTGATGTCGGCCTGTTGCTTTCTGTTTTTTTCTTTGTTAATTTTTATTCTCCCCAAAGCACTATGAAATCGTGCAACTGGTGCCTGTAACAGGCTGCCATTCAAAATTGTAATGATCAACTACGTTACCCGCCAAAGTGCAAGCACTATGTGCTGGTTTTTCTTAGCTTTTGTAAAATTTGACATAAGGGATAGAGTCATAAAATCAGGTACGGTTGGAAGAGACCACTGATGGACAGTTGGCTGAATATGAGCCAGCAGTGTGCCCAGGTGGACGAGAAGGGCAATGGCATTGTGCCCTGTATCAGGAATGGTGTGGTGAGCAGGACTAGTGAAGTCATCCTGCCCCTGCACTCAGCCCTGGTGAGGCCCCACCTGGAGTTTTGTGCACCTCAGCAGAAAGGACATTGAAGTCCTGGAGCAGATCCAAAGAAGGGCAGCGAGGCTGGTGAAGTGCCTAGAAAATAAGCCCTATGGAGAGCAACTGCAGTTGCTGGGGCTGTTTAGTGTGGGGAAGAGGAGGCTGAGGGGAGACCTTATTGCTATCTTCAAATACCTGAAAGGTGATTGCAGTGAGAGTGGGGTTGGTCTCTTCTTACTGGTGCCAGGACAAGGGGAAACGGCCTCAAGTTGTGCCCCAAAAACTGAGCTTATGATGGTTTTAAACTAAAAGAAGGGAGACTAAGATTTGATGTCAAGGGAAATTTTTCTCTGAGAGTGGTGAGGTGCTGAAACATGCTGCCCAGAAAGGTTGTGGTTGCCCTGTCCGTGGAGGTGTTCAAGGCCAGGTTGGATGGGGCCCTGCATGGTGAAATTGATTTCTGGTCAAATCTAAGGAAGCGGACGTTCCTTCTGCTGGAGACATTGCCCTAATTTAGCAACAGTGTCCTCCTTGATTATGCCAACATGTATATACAGAGGTTAGTGGCAGACATTAAAAAGCTGGGAGTTGTCAGTCTCTGTCATTTCTAACAGCCTTGTTATTTCTTCCAGAATGCCTAGAGGATGACAACTGTGGGCAACTGGAGAGGAAAACAGGCAAAGCATTTACAAAATGTGGGCAGCTTCCCTCACCAAGTCAGCCGCACCTGGTACTGACATCCATATCTCAGAAGGTGGAACAAAGGCAAGTCTCAACTGGAAAACCAGTAAATCAGAGTGCCGAAGCACCGTGAGGGAAGAGTGTATAAATCAGACTGTTCAGAATATAGAATAGTGGTTCCGAAGACCAGCATTTATTTTAGAATAAGAGCATTTTGGTGAAGGATTCCACAGAACACCTCTACAGTTCATCAATAAGAACTCCTAAAAGAAATCTCAAGCATCTGCAGTGCTATCCAGAGCAGCCAAGAACGAGCATTTTCCAGCTACTACTAATTTTAGCTTAAATTACAAGCAGATATAAGCTACTTCTGGTAATGGTAGAGGCAAAACCCCAGCTTTCCATGTTCCACCCCACATTTTAAAAAAATGAAAAATGGGAAAAAGCCCTTTACAGGTTTTCAAGGCTAGTTTGAAAACAAAAACAACACGTGAAGAGATCAGATAGGAGAGCATGCTGAAGCATGCCTATAGAAGCTATTTCCAGTTGCACTTGGCCCTTCACAAGGCTTCTGACAACAACAGTAGGTTCTTATTTTTGTGCTCTACAGCCCAACGTACGCTCAGCAGTCTATTTTAAAAATAGGCAGTCTGTTGAACTGTGATTAGAACACCATCTATGTCTGTTTTGAAACTAGTCCACAGTACTTAGCAGATGGCTACAAATTGTTGTGCTTTCGCTTGGGCCTGCAGCAAAGCTTCATGTTCTTTCTGAAAATGTTAAAACATGTAGAAAAGCCTTTACTGGGTTTGGATCAATGGGAGATTACAGTAGTGCAATCTAGGGTCACTCAGTGCTTGAAAGGCAGCTGAATACTTTGCTACAACCCTCTGTACTTCTCCCATCGTCTCTGGCACATGTGCACTTGTATGCTGTAAACCCTAAGGAGCGTGATAAATTGCTTTCACTTACAGGATGGGCAAGACCTTTTTAGTGCACAGGCTTTTGCCCAACTCCTGGATAAGTATAACGTCAGTGAAAATAACTAGCTGAATTTAATATACATCCACAGTAGTTTCACCTGAAAACAGTTGTTTTGAAGGTTGAGCCATTTCATTTCGATGTTTTAAGATTTTGTGATTTTTTAAAGATTAAAAACCACTTGAGAAACTTGGCTGGTTTTTCTCTTTTGTTTGGTCTGTTAATCAAAATATCACTTCTCCACGTAGTTCTAATCCTCTGTGATATTTTCGGGATAGCATGATAGTTTGTGCTAAATGTTAAAAAAACAAAACAAAACAAAAAACCACAGAGTTTTCTTTGAAAATTTTCCCTTTGATCTTTGAGTTTATAGATTTTTACTTGTACATATCACTAGCTGTTCATTAAAACAAAAGGTTGGCAATCTGATACAGTCACAACATGGGAAAATTCCTCACTTTCCTACTTCTATAGGAATAGATAAAGCCTTTATGAAAAGCCCAGTAATGATCATATGAGGTCTGTCCACTGTTAATTTGCATTAAGAAAATGGTAAGGTTATTAAGACTATAGCTTCCCAGGAACTCTGCAGAGATTTTGTGGGGTACCATTCAAAAACATGTTTTCAATATAACATATAGATATGTGTATATATATATATATATATATATATATATATATATGAGAAAACAGTTTGTGTGAGAAAACAAGCACAAAAAAAAGAGAGAATGAGTGACG
>VXAB01007191.1:0-69065 GCA_013399175.1 Odontophorus gujanensis | reverse complement strand
AAAACAAAACAAAACAAAAAACCACAGAGTTTTCTTTGAAAATTTTCCCTTTGATCTTTGAGTTTATAGATTTTTACTTGTACATATCACTAGCTGTTCATTAAAACAAAAGGTTGGCAATCTGATACAGTCACAACATGGGAAAATTCCTCACTTTCCTACTTCTATAGGAATAGATAAAGCCTTTATGAAAAGCCCAGTAATGATCATATGAGGTCTGTCCACTGTTAATTTGCATTAAGAAAATGGTAAGGTTATTAAGACTATGGCTTCCCAGGAACCCTGCAGAGATTTTGTGGGGGACCATTCAAAAACATGTTTTCAATATAACATATAGATATGTGTATATATATATATATATATATATATATATATATGAGAAAACAGTTCATGTGAGAAAACAAGCAAACAAAATTGAGGCAATGAGTAACGCATGCTTTTCTACTCTTCCCTTACTGACTTCTGCTGTACTGACTTAATAATCAAAATCACTTGGGATACCGCTGTTCATTGGTTTCTCCATACCTTGAAGATATGATTGATTCCATGTTGTTACTCCAACTACACTGTTACTGTGACAAGAAACACAAAATTATTTGCTTTCTGGATTTACTAACTCAAACCTGTAGGAAACCTGTATATTTCTTTCGAGTTAGAATAGGTCCCCATTGGGGCAAACATGGAAATCTGTAAGTGGTATAAGTTACTAAACTGAATCATAATGTAATTGAAAAACTCAAACCCTCTTTTATCTAACAGTTTTATTAGATTTTCTTGGAAATGTTTTTGCTAAAATGTGTACAACAGTCTGTCTCATCAGAAATGTGGAATAATGTTTTCATAAAGGAACACTGCAGCCTAATGTAGTCACTCTTTTGTTATATTGTCATAATGTTCTGACTTCTGTGCTGCTATCAAAAATGAAATCATCACAAAAAGCCATTTCTCTGTGTGATGGATTACTGCTGAGAAGCCAGTCAAATTTGGTTTTCTAGCACATGAAGATCTTCTGTATGCATTTTTCACGTAAGCATTCTGTTTTTCTGTAGGTAATTATCATAGAATGATGCATGTCCAACCAGCAGCCTACAGGCTGCGTGCATCCTGGTACAGCTTGCACTGTGGCTGCCCCCTACCCTGCTCCATCATGGTGGTGACTCTGGTACAGCTTGCACTGTGGCTGCCCCCTACCCTGCTCCATCATGGTGGTGACTCTGGCCAGGGGAGAGCACCCTTAGCTCAGCAACAGCCAAACATCAGTGTGATATTAACGCTATCTGGGTTGGAACCAGGGCACAGGACGTTGTGCAGTGTTAACTCAAGTTATGGCACCAGACTTCTGTAAGACCTCTTACCAGAGAAAAACATCCCTTGCTTCAAAGTCATGTTTTATTTGTGTCGCTGCTTTTGGCAGTGCACATGTTTGTGAGCAACTCTTTCCAAGGATGAAGCACAAGCAAGTGTCATCAAAAATCTCTGACCAACACACTGAGAGCTCACCAAGAATTGCAACCACTGCCACCGAACCAGGCTGGTGCATTAATTTTAAAAGATAAGGTCAAATATTTCACTACTTTTATGGTTTTGTTGCTCTCCTTTTTTTTATGTTTTAATAAAAAAATATTAAAAATTAAAATGTTCTGTATAATACATTAACTGTATTATATATTTTTTACGAGGGCTGCTCCTAAAGTAATGTCTCCTATTTTACGACGTTGGCCCACAGTGTTGGCCCACAATGTCAGCGGCGGCTGTTGGTGGTATGGCAGTGGAAGTGAAACCTTCCTGCCAGTATTCTGTTACATTTTCTTGCTGTATGACAGATGGCACCAAAGGGGCAGTCTGACAGAATGGCCCAAAGACAATTCCTTTTCTCTCAGTGTGACCCAGGCAAGCTCAAGGTTTGGACAGTCATGTCTTAGTTGTAATTGCTACTTTTTACATTTGCTTCTCCTCACTGTTTTTTATGATATCATTCCATTAAGTTTTGATACAGTGCATGCTAAAGTGACATAAGGTGTATTATGCTTTTTTTTCTTTCAGTACCAATTTCAGGGTTTTTTTACCGAAGTAGAGCCTTTAATTTAAATCCAAATGGAAAGCACTATCACCATGTAGCCTCACATTAAGCTAAAAGATAGTGCTTTTTGTTGAAATCTTCATAAACCTCTCTACCAATAACTTCTGAAGGGAAAATAAAGCAAAATAAAGTGAATAAACCTCTGCAAGTTTCCATAGATGTTACACTATAAAATAGCGTTGTTCATTCTTTCTCCAATTCTATTCAATTCAATTCTGCCATAGGACACTAACAGTGATAATGCTCCAAAAGAATTGTGATGTTTAAGATTGATACAGCAATTTACAGATTCAATGGAAGGAATGGTAGAAGGAGGGAAAGGGACAAAGGGAAAAAGGGAGGAGAGGGGGGACAATAAAGAAAGACAGAAAGAAGGGAAGGATAGGGATGAGATAGGGGAAAAGAGAAAGGGCAAGGGAGAAAATGGAACGGGAGGAAAGAGGAAGGGGAGGGATGAGAAGGCAAGTTAAGGAAAAAAAGTAGGGTAGGAAGAAGGAGAGTGAGAGGAAGAAAGATGTTCAGTACAACAGAGAAAGTAAAAGCTTTCCTCTGGAATCTTTTAATCCAAAGATCTTCTGCAAAAAGACGATCATTTTCATTATCCCCCACCTTCCAATGGGTAAAAGCAAGTATAAGGAGGTAAAAATAAGTAGCCAAAGCCAAACTTCAGAGTAACAGCAGAGATGAAAATGGAATCCAGGTTTCTTGGGGCACAGTTCTCTCTCCATTAAGTCTCATTAGCCTTGCACCTATTAAAGAAATTGCAGTAAGTTGTCATTATAGGTAATGGGTACATTAGTACCGCCCAGTTAGAGAGTCTTGCTGCTTGAGCTCTGTAGATGACCAGTGTGAGTGTGCACAGCCTCTTGGTTTTCTGAGTCATATGAAGGCACCTCTGCCAGTGGAAATGAGGACTGTAAACTGTTGGTATGGTTCCCAAATGAGACTCAAGAGAATTAGGCTTTTACTCAGTGCTGGGTCTTAACATTTGTCTATTCTTCTGTTTTCATTTGGTTTATCTCTCCAAGATTGCCATGGAGTTGGACTCTTCAACCTGTGGAAGCAATACTACTTCAACACCAACTCATCATAGTTCAGCAGGTGCTGACTTTTAGTGTCTGATCCTATTGGAGCTTAGGCACCAACAGTCACTCCTAAGGGGCGTTTAGGAGGTTGGTATTTGGCTTCCCACAATAAAAAGACCTGCCATTGGCTTTATCTATCTCTACTCTACTTCATTAATCCTAGATATAGCCCTGTTTAAAACATCCTTTATCTGCTGGCAGAGACTTAGTTTCAGATTTCTGGTAGTTGATCTAAGATTTCTGTTAACTCTGCAGCAAATTTATCAGTCGCAAAGTTTGTGTCTTTACTCCATGAAATATTTATTTCCATTCCTTCCAGAGTACATTTACTAATAGACAACAACAGATTATATATTGGAGTATATATTTAGTCCCAATGTGTCTTTCTCTAGAAAAATGTACTGTTTTTTTTAATCCTTGAACAGATCTTAACACATAACTTGGTTGTAAAGCAAGCCAATAATTTTCCTTTAGAAACACTAGTTAACCTTACAGAGAGAACAAATAGATAAACAGCAAACTTTCCCTTTTCAGTTAAATCCTAGATGCTAGATTTCCAGCCATAATTGTACTTCATTCTTATTAGAAGGAGTCTTGAGTATGTCAACATCCTTATTGATGTTTTCTGCTGAATACTTTGTTATAACCTGAACATAATTAAATGTAAGTAGACTGGTATTTCATCACAGCTCAAGGGTATAAGACTAACACATTCTTTCTCCTGTTATCTTTCTAGTTCTTTTTCTTCTTACATGAAAAGAATGCAAAGTTCTTCAGGGCTGCAAAGTCTGATGGCCTCTCTACAGGAAACTGCAGTGTTTGAACAATGGTGGAAGGGAAGGATGAAATGTTTAATGTATGCTTTTGTATTTTGTTTTTCTTTGCACAAAGATTCATTTTGTTTATTAGTTTTCTTTTTTCTTTTTTTTCAATTGCTTTGACTACGTAATACAAATTAATTTCTTTTTGTTGCTATTATTACAATTCTTATACTGACTACAGTATGTGCACAGATGTGCAGCCGTTCTCTTGTGTGGAGCATTAATCAAAATATAAGCAGGATTTTACTGTTTCAGGCTTGTCTCTGGTCCAGCAGGGATGGAGTTAATTATCTTCCTATGGTGCTGTGTTTTGGATTTGTGACCGAAACACTGTTGTAAACACACCAATATTTTGGCTGTTGCTGAGCAATGCTTTCAAAGCATGGAGGCTTTCTCTTTTTTTCACTTTACTCCCTATAGCAGGTAGGCTGGGGTGGGCAAGTGGTTGTGAGGGGACACAGACAGGGCATTTGGCCTGAACAGAGTAAAGAGACATCCCATGATATTCTGACCAGCAAGAAGAGCTCAGGAAAAGAAGAAAGAGAGTTGTTTGGGATTATGTCTTCTCCATAAAGTCTCCTTTTAATCTAACAGTAAGTTGATAGAAAGTTCTGTAAGCTGCTAGATGCGGAGTCTGACACATAGCGTGATGACATCTGTCATCAGACTGTGTGTAAACACATTTTTGTATGTTAAAAAACTAGAATTTGTGGCTATATTTTTGCTGCATTTGTAGCAGATACTGATAGACCAGGTGTAATGTCATATCAGGATCACTTCAGTTTCTTCTCAAAACACCAAAATAATACTAAGATATACTTCAGTGTGCATCACATACTGCATAACTAGTAGCCATTTGTGTAGGCTAATCAGTGACAGTCTACTAACATCCGTAACTAAGGGCATGTATTCTCCAGTTGTTTCCAAGAAATCTAAGTTTGACCATCTCAGTCATCCCTAGGTGGGACTCTGACTCAGGTCCATGAAATCCATCAACTCTATTCAGAGCAGCAGCTATCAACTGACTTCTTCAAGTAGGTGTTGCCAGGCCCTACTCAATGAGGAAACTCATATTGTGCTGCTTATAAACATTGAAGAGAACATTTTTCTCTGGATTTACCTTCCCCGAGAACCTCAAAAACTCATCAGAAAGTGCTTTATAAAAGCTCTTAGTATCTCTGGTAGAAAATAGATCTGCCTTCCTTGGACTTAATCTTTACTCGGGATCCATAGCAAAAAGGCATTGCCCTGAGCAATTCACTGTCTGAGGAGACAGTTTCCTAAACCAACCTGTTGTTCTGAAATTGAAATTAATTGTCTTGGATTCATTTACTCAGACCTGCAATGTCCTCATTTGGAATAAGATGTAATGCAATCAGCACTGCACAACAAAGCAAGTTAATGTGCTGTGGCAAATCATGTTGCTCATTAATAGATGCATCTCTTTCATATATGGACATCAAGTTTTGCAGTGTTTAGTGCACAGCACTGTTGTGCAATTGCCACCACTATGCGAGCAAGATCTACATGTCTCCCAGGACACTTGATCTTTCTCAAGTCTCTTATCTTTTTGATCTTCATCCTCTCCTCTTGCGGATAGAGTTGCTTTTGTGTAGGTTTCTGCCTTGTTTACCTTCTCGTGGCAGCTTCTACACAGGAATCCTCTAATCTTCTTATGTGATCATAGATACTCCTTGCCTCCCTGCTACCATATTATTGTGGACTGTTGTTTGTCCTTTCCTCCCTTTCCAGCGACACCCTCAGGACAGTAAGCTACCAGAGGCATACCACTTCCCATTTCACTGCTTATACTGCTTTTTGATGAATTATGAGAAACTGCACTGACCACACAGCAGCCTATTGACATTGCCTTCTTGAAGAAATACTGTCCCTGGATCTTGAATCCCAGCAAATTGAAGCTGTGATGGTGAACTGGTAGTAGCTGAAATAACAATTTTGTGTCACAATTTGCAAGTCGTGTTATAAGGCTATGGGAAAGAATGACTGATGCTCTTAGGTCAAAGAAAATGTATGTCAAAGAACTAATCGAGGGTCACTACCATCATTTATGGACTCCGCAAGGATAAGAAAAGGGGTTGAATAGACCATTCTGAATTCATCACAAACTTTTGTCAATACCTGTCCTAGAGGAGTAAAGGGACTCATAATCCTTCTCGCAGCCACCTCATTTATTATTTCTGGATAGGCCATTTCTTCACTGATTTTAAATTCTTGGCTGTTGCAGTATTCCTGATTCCCCTCAAGGACAACTCTACTAGAAATATTGTCTCTTACAGTCATCCTTAAACTGAACAGATTAACTGGAAAAGTTCTGGCTCCCTACACAGCCTTCAAGGATTAGTGCTCCTTCCTTGCCATTTTCATCTGCTCCGGATTGTTCTTCTTGAACTTTTCCCTGGCACAGACCCAGCCATTGCTTCCTAACACACATCTCACATGGAAACACAAAAGTTTATAAGCTATCAAATTAAAACAACATTCTACATCAAAACAGTACGGCATAAAGAAGCTTCCCTCTATACCTCTCCTCATTACATGTCAATACAGACTCACTGTCTGCAACCTGCTGATCTGTCCCTTTTGCTGTCATCAACAGCAGCCACAAGTCACACATCAGTTTTCTGTCCTCTCGTCAATTGTCTAAACTCAGTCACAGGTTATAAGCCCATCCTTCAGAAGACAGCCTGGCCTACCTCTTGCGTCTGTAATGCTTCATGTTAGTTCTGATTTATCCTTTCTCTTCTTTGTTTCTATCTTTTCCCAACATAGCAATGAAAATAGCTCTATATGTACCTGTTCCAAATGTTGTCTTTCTAGAAGATTAGCCAGTCCTTCATATTGCTACTAGCTCTGAACATGTGATGGAAATCCCTCCACCAGCAGATTGTTTGGGAAAAAATGTGCCATTGCTTTACTCCGCTCAGTTCCATACATCAGTTGAATACCTGCTGTTTTGCCTGCCTTCTGCTCACATAATCCTCTGCTCATCCTTCAGAAACAACCCTGGAAGACAGTCCTGCAGCATCAATCTTCCCTCAGCAAACAAAATTTATATGGAAACAATCTAGATGCTTTTTAGTTTCATGAGACCTTCTCATAC
Organism: Odontophorus gujanensis; assembly: GCA_013399175.1. Classification (NCBI taxonomy): domain Eukaryota; kingdom Metazoa; phylum Chordata; class Aves; order Galliformes; family Odontophoridae; genus Odontophorus; species Odontophorus gujanensis. Next base: position 61,958 of record VXAB01007191.1, on the reverse strand, counting down.
CTCATGACTCCCTAGCCAGTAGGGAAAAACACAAAATGAAAAATCCCAGACAAAAAAAATCTCCCGTACTCCTCGAGTGCTTCTACACCCTCTATTGGCGTGTTCTCTTGTGGCCTACTGCTCACACCCCTTGTTCCATCTGGGCTTCTCTGCTGTCCTCTCAGCGAAATGGGGCTTTTTGCCAAACCTCTCCTTGGAACTGCTGCAGAGGGAGCCTGTGCCTGGAGAGCATATCTGTACCAGTGCCCCTGGGGTGCTACTATGATGCCTGAGAAGTGTTGGGTGAGATCTGTACCCTGCATTAAACCCAGTTAGCTGGATCATGGGCCAAAATGGATCAAACCCCATGCTACAAATGTAGTAGTCATCTGGGGCTACTCTTCAGGCATCCCATGTAGAGCTCAGTTGCATGTCTGTAATTGCATCTGATAGCCAGATGTGGCATAGTCGATTGTTATGCTTGTATAAATCATGGGTGAAACCTTATGGGAAATAAAAGCTTCTGATGAAAGAGATACTTAACAGTGATTTTCAGAATTATTTTGGTTTTGATCAGGTAGGAAGAGAGTTATACCAGTTAGCTGATTAATGGTTTGCTAATACTCAAGCCAAAGGGTTGACCATGTTTTGCTAAATAAAAGCCAGGGTTTTCAAAGAGGCAGGAATGACTAATAGTCAAAGGAAGAACCAAAGCGAAGCATCACTTTTCACCCAAGAAGCTAAGGTTCAAAATTTTATAGGAATAGAAATTTGATTTTGAATGCATTCTTAAGATGTATTTTACTGGAATTTAGTGTAAAGGGTAACATTCTGCCCTGTGCAAAAATCCTCTTCCATTTGAAATCTGGATTCTCGGCCAAGAGAGTCTGAATTTTTAACAGTCTCTCAGCTGCATTGTAATGTGTAAGAAGGAACTTTAAAGGCAACATAAATAATGACCAGAGATCTGCATGCATCTTCCATTTCCTTTTTGCTTGACTTCAGAAAATTCTGCAACCACCTATTTAAAGTTTCACAGACAAACAATTTTTGTTCCTTTTACTGCTTGTTGACTTGATTTAAGGATGCTTTTGTGGTAAATAGCTAATGACTTAATTCCATAGGTGCAGCTATTTTTGGAACCAGTTTCCTGGAATATTCTTGCGAAGCCCATATCCCAATGCATTTTTGCTTCCTGGAGCTTGTACAATAGAGGTATAAGTGGAAGAAGAATTTTCTGATGCAAGTGAGGGAAGCGGAAGAATAGGGGTGAGGCTGCTTAACCTAAGAATTCTGCCAATTTGAGTGTGAGAATATTGGCTAACACTGAAAAAAAGGATTTTTTAAATGTCGGCTTTCATAAAATGAAAGGCATGAAGCACTGTGAGAAGCAGTAGGAAAATGATCTGTTATAAATATTTGAACTCTTGCAGAGGTATTTTTTTCTCCTTTGTCCTCCCTGAAATAGCTAAAACTAACATCTCTATTGAGCTTAAAGAACCAGGCCACTCAACTATTGAACACAGAGCATTTGTTGCCTAGAAGAATGAATAATTAATGTAGCCTCACTAATCTGATATCAAAGGGAAAGAGATGTAATAGTAAATATGTCTATGCATAAGGAAAAACAAACAAAAAACAAACAAAAAAGCCCAGCAATGGTAACATCCAATCATGTGTGAATAAGTGCTTCATACATATAAACCTGAACTGAGGGTGCAAACTGAAATACTTATTGAGAATAGGCTGACTGAGAAACCTGAATAATTTGTTTCTTTCTTTTCTTTCATTTTTTTTTTCCTGAGAAAAAAGAGAGATGAAGGCAGAAAAGATTTCTGAGCCTGTTCAAAAGGAAGCAAAGGAAGTATTTCCAAGCTGTAGACTTTGGACTTAGATAAAATCACTGCTGCTATGCTTGGCTATTCTCTAAGCCTTTCATTACATAGGTAATGAAAGATTCAGGCTTGCTGTATTTCTTTAACTTCTGCATTATATCCTGCGTCTGAGTATAACTCAGGCAAATCAAGAGTTGGAAATCTATTTAATTGTCTATTCACTGTTAGTATATTTATTTTAATGGTTCTTCTCAACTAAAAGATAAGAATGTATATATATATATGGATATGGAAGATATTCCTACAGTTTTTACCAACTGGAAGCTTGCTTATGTTTTTGAAGATAGATACTATAAAGTAAATGTTCAAAAATACACTAGAACCAGTGCAATCCACAGAGATAGCATAGGAAAAAACAGGGTAAAAAGGTAAACAGGCACTAGTTTAAGCACAAGAATATTTCTGGAGTTTAGTAAAGTCCCCAGAGGCTGCTGTGAATTTTATGCATGTTTCTGTTTTGGAGATGACTGAAAAAATGTACTAGCAGTTGTAGACAGAAGTGTGGAAAAGATAGGGAACTGACCGCATGGAATAAAAAAGGCTGTAGTTGACTGTATATACTTATACGCTATATACTGTATATACTTCTCTTACTGTTTATATTTCAAAGACTTTTCTTTACAATAAAGTTACACCAGTCTATTTAGGTATGCAGCTGTAAATAAATAGCCCAGGCATTCAGCTGAGTTCCTTTTTTTTTTTTTTTTTAAATTTCTTTTTTTTTTTCAATTCAAGACAATGAAGAATAATACCAGGTAAGAAAGTCAACATAAGTGTTTGAATTAGTTGTGCAAAATTGGTTTAAAACTTGGTTTAAATTAAATCAGGATGTTTTTCTGTTGTAAATAAGGCTATAAATACATGTGCAGTCCACAGTAGATACAAATCTGATACAAGAACAACAAAGTACTTTACAGCCAAGAGGTTGCAACTGGGGAATCATCAGTTTTCACTGAATTACCTCAGAAAAGAAGCAAGAATTAAGAAAAGTTGACTGCCTTGTGGAAAACAAACAAACAGGAAATTTCACATACACAGCATGAAATCAGACAACAAATTGTGGATTCCCCCTCCCTGGAAGCATTCAAGGCCAGGCTGGATGGGGCTTTGAGCAACCAGGTCCGGAGGGAGGTGTCCCTGCCTATAGCAGGGAGGTTGGAACTAGGTGATCCTAAAGGTTCCTTCCAACCCAAACTATGATTCTAAAAAATAGAAGGCAGTTTGAAAGACAGAAAGGGCCATTCAACAAACAGCATTAAAGAAAACCAAGAACATCGATACACAGAAATATATGACATTTAGCTTGATAAAGAAACCAAATGACTAATTCAGAGAACATAAACTGTGTCATGTTTAATGCTGAAAGATGAAGAAAGATTCATGTTGTTGTTTTTGAAGTGTTGAAGCAGTAAGGACACTAAGTTGCCATCTCATGGGCAAAGAAGAGCATGCATAGAGTTATACTTCTTCCTTTGCTCAGCAATTAGTGGAAGGCAGCCTGGGTAGGTAGTCTAGAAAATAACAAAAAGTTCAGAGCTTGAGAAGAAACAAAGGGCAAATCTTGCAGTAATTTCTTGAAGAATATTCTGATTTTTCAACAGTCTGTACGTACTAATGGTAATAACCATGAGAGAAATATGAAAGGATGAAACATACGCAATTCTTTCCGTGACAGAGAATGGCAGTGAAGCAGCTCAGATAATAAATGTAAGCTAGGAGTGGAAAGAGGCATAACTGCGAAATAAGGGAATCCATGGACTAAAAATACATAGTGGTAGTAGTAGGAGACCATTACATGGCTGACTGCAGACTAATTGCATTTGTTCAGTCATTGTGAAAATGGATACAGATGGAATGCACAAATTTGGAAATATCCTACTGTTAAAGAGAAAATAAAGTGAATGTTATGTGATGAGCCATTGCTTAAGATGCTGGTGGTGGGGAGACATCAGAGGCTCATACATTTAAAATATTATTTCCTGCTTTAGCAGCTCTTTTAATTCTTTTTACCAATTTTTTTTTCTCCTGTCAAAATGTAAAGTAAAATGGTGAAAAAGGAAGACAGATCTTAGCCAGTCAGGTGGGTTTTCTTAGTCTACCACTGAATGAAATACCGTAACACTTCCTTGCTTGAAGCAGACCTTAGTTTTGTGAAAACCTGCTACAATGACTTGCAGAGCTTCGGTGGCTCAACAAGTATTTTGTATTTTCTTCACTGCTGTGGAATTTCACATTCTTACTCAGATGCCTTAGAAGGTACAGTCCATATTTTACAAGCTTTTCCTAAGCACAAACAGCTGGGGAAACAGCTAATATCCAAGTTAACAATTCCTCAGAGGTCGGAATACATACCGGAATAAAAGAGAGAGAAAAAAAATTAAAAAAATAAAAGCCCAGACCAGTCTTTTTGTATCTGGTTTTCATATACTGAAAATACACCTCATGGGATCTGGGAGTCAAATCTGTTACTTGGGATTGCGTTGATTTCATTGCATGATTCCTGGAAAATTGCTTAGGATCTCAGCAAATCTTGTTCTGGTCAGAGGGGAAGCATAAAGCAAAGAAACTCCGTTCTAACTGCATAAACAAGTCCTACTTCATTCTTTGAGTAGCAGGAGGTAGCTGATGAATGCCAGGGAGATCTTTGAGATCTTCCTATCCAGTTTGTGCCATGGTTCATATTTACCAGACCTTGGAACAGATGGTGGGCATGTCATCACCTGCAGCTAAAGAAGGATACGTGTTCCACCTCATTAACGAGATGGTAAGATGTGTTTGGTGATGTGCTCTTCTGGTCAGTGTAACTGAGATAGTCGGTGTGAATCTGTTACAGTTACTTCACTTTCCATCTCAGCATTCCAGGTATACTGGCTTTACTCCAAGCATATCTGTGTTTACTCATCTCTCAGACATATATGGATGTAAAACTAGTAAATATTTGCAAAATGCTTCAGTACTGCTGGATAAAAGCAGAAGGGAAATGCAAAAGAAATTTTATGGATAGATTTAAGTCTGAAGATTAAAACAGTATTGTGTGGTCAGCAACACTGATGCATTTGATATTTCTTCAAACTATCAGTTTCTCTAGTAAGGAGTCAGAAGATCCCTGAGCTCTAGTAATTTAACACAAATTTTCATTCATTTTATCTATATTGCTACAAACGTATGCAACTCAAATTAATTAGATAAGCCTAGGGAGCTCTCTCTATTACAGCAGGAGTAGCCTGTAAGAAAGGACCTTAGGACCTTTGAAGAAAATTCTAGAAGACAAGAACCACAGGGAGGATTAAAATTATACAGCAGAAGCTTAGGAAATTGAAGTGTCAGGAAAAATAAAGAGCTTAGAAAGAAAGGAACAATAGAGAAGGGGAGGCAGAGCCAGTGATAATAGTTTCAATACCATTTAGGGGAAGGAAGGGGTCAGGTAGAGCAGTGTGCACCAAAGAATTATGTTTGACGTTCATAAGTCAGAAGGAAAAGCTCCCAAACTTGCTACCAATAATCCACCTTTTTCAGGTTTAACTGACAGCACCAGGGGAGAGTCTAAAAGTACTCCTGCAGGTATACCACTAAGAAAGCTTGGGGAACATTATTATTCATTCTGTGAAAGACAGATGCTAAATATTTAAATAAATCTAAATACAGCTCTTCCGTTGTAAGTCAGAGAAAATCCATAAGTGAATCAGAGGTGCACAAGGATTTTGCTAGGAAGCTTTCCAGGGAAAGGATCTGAAAAGCAATTACCCATCCGAGCTTCCAACAAGCCGATGAAAGATAGCTGAAGCAGGCTGACTGCCTCACGGCATCACTGAAGGGATGACTCATCTGGGTGAGTGAGAGCAGAGCTTCCCTGAACCCTGGCTGGAAGAAGGAGGTTGGGTTGTCTAAGAGAGTAGAACAAACACATGGTACAGAGATGTTGCAATAATTTGCAACATTTCTCATCATGCCTTAGACATTTCATTTATTTGAGTCAGGCATTTCCAACACACAGGCCACATGTGGCCGAGTTCAACCTATCCTGCTGCCACCTTCTGCCCCATGTCAACGTGGCAGCGGCTCTGCTCTGCAGAATGGCCTGGCCTGGCCCCCAGCATGCACCCACTGCTCAGCAACAGCCATCGGTGTGATATTGGCTCTGTCTGAGCTAAAATCAGGGCATGGGCTGCAGTGCAATGCTGACTCAAGTGTTAGCAAATAATTGTGTTCAGTTTGATGTATTGACTAAACACATTCCTGTTGTCATGGTTTTATGGGTTTTGGTATTGGTATTCCACATCATAACATCATGTAGTGCATTTAGAGTTAAAGAGTTAAGGTTCCAGCTCCATGGATCATCGATAGTTCCAGGTATACCTGTCTCAGAAGAGAAGAAGAACTACATTCCCCAGAGGACTTTGCGATGCTTTGCGTTTTAACGTACTTACGCTCAGAGGGGGAGATAAAAACTGTCTGCGGTCACGGGACACTCTCTTTCCTTTGGGATGGACTCAGCAGTGGGTGCTCGCTGCCGTCTCGCCTTCAGCGTTAGCGTAAGGCCTTCGGTTTATCGGACACTCTCTCTTGCTCATTTTATTTGATTTATTAGCTTTAATTCCAATTATATTGTATTATAGTGTGTTATTTTGCTTTTCTGATATCTATTTAGTAAATTAGCTTTCCTCCTCAGATCGTTGCCGCTGTTTTGTTTCTAGGCCCATCTCCCTTTTCCCTTTTCCCCTTCCCCTTTCCTGGGGCGTGGGTCCGTGGGTCCCCCGCACCAATCATCACGGAACCGGGCCGAACCTGCCCATAAACCATTGACATTTTTGGCGCCCAACGTGGGGCAAAACCAGCTGCCTTAGCTGGGCAGAGACATACAGGCCTCCTGGCCACAGCAGCTGATGATGGTGTGGACAAGCCAGTTGACGAGCAGAGCAGTGATGGGTCCCATGCTGGGCTTGAAGCATGATGTCCCTGTCCAGCCCCGGCTAACACAGGCAGCACAGGAAGATTCCCTCTGCCAATCAGACTTGCCATCAGTGGATTCCGTGGATGGCAGAGAGCTTCTGGTGCAGGGAGAGCAACATGGGTTTGAGAATGCTGCATGACTCCCTTAGCTGTGCCACCCATTCCTGCAGCATGAGGCCACTCAGCCTCACCCTCATCTCCAGCCCCATGGCCACCTGCTTGGGTTGCTGTGGTGGAGGGGATGGAGCACATGCTGCAGTGCCATTGGGGTGGGTGGAAGTACCAGGATGGAAGTTGACAGGTCTTTTATAAGACCTCTCTTACCAGAGGAAGTTACCTCTTACTTTACAATAGTGCCTTGTTCATGTAATTGCTTTTGGCAGTACATACATTTCTGAACCGCTGTTTTCAAAGATGAAGCACAAGAAGAGTAAAATTAGATAAAAACATCTGATGAACACCTTGAGAGCTCAGTAGGAATTGCAACCACTTTCATGGAACCAGTCTGTTGCATTAGTTTCACAAAACACATTCAAATATCCAGCTAGTTTTATGTTTTTGTTGCCAGCTGTTTTCTGTGTTTCAATATAAAAAAATAGTTTTGTTTCTTATATATATTAACTGTATTATACATTCTAAATGTGGCTTAAGACAATTCCTCTTCACTCTTTGTGGCTCAGGCAAGCCAANATCAGTGGATTCCGTGGATGGCAGAGAGCTTCTGGTGCAGGGAGAGCAACATGGGTTTGAGAATGCTGCATGACTCCCTTAGCTGTGCCACCCATTCCTGCAGCATGAGGCCACTCAGCCTCACCCTCATCTCCAGCCCCATGGCCACCTGCTTGGGTTGCTGTGGTGGAGGGGATGGAGCACATGCTGCAGTGCCATTGGGGTGGGTGGAAGTACCAGGATGGAAGTTGACAGGTCTTTTATAAGACCTCTCTTACCAGAGGAAGTTACCTCTTACTTTACAATAGTGCCTTGTTCATGTAATTGCTTTTGGCAGTACATACATTTCTGAACCGCTGTTTTCAAAGATGAAGCACAAGAAGAGTAAAATTAGATAAAAACATCTGATGAACACCTTGAGAGCTCAGTAGGAATTGCAACCACTTTCATGGAACCAGTCTGTTGCATTAGTTTCACAAAACACATTCAAATATCCAGCTAGTTTTATGTTTTTGTTGCCAGCTGTTTTCTGTGTTTCAATATAAAAAAATAGTTTTGTTTCTTATATATATTAACTGTATTATACATTCTAAATGTGGCTTAAGACAATTCCTCTTCACTCTTTGTGGCTCAGGCAAGCCAAAAGGTTGGATACCCATGATTTAGGTTTTCTTTACCTAAGTATTTCCTTGTCTTGCTTTATCACCCATCAGTAACTTTTATAATACTCAGGGGACTCCTCTATCTTCAGAGGAAGCATTGACCATCTGCATTTTTAACTTAGCTTGAGTCTTACAGTACTTAATTAAGTATCCAATTAACTTAAATTGTGAAAATGTAAATGGGCCTATTGCTGTTGAATTGCTTCGCTAAGTAGTTATTATCTAGCAAAGTAGTTGGTTAGTTAATACATTTTATTTCAGAAAGTTCCTTATAGTAATTGTCCTACCTGATTCCAGCCTGCACTAAATACTCTGTCTTTGGTCTCACATCTTTCCAAACACTTTTTTTTTTTTTTTTGCTGTCATGACATTTCCTGCTATATATATGTCCTGATACTTGGATCTTGTATGTAGTAAAGAGAGCAGAAGGTTCATGTGGCACTACTTATTTTTTGATGGTGCTAATCCCTAGGTGATAAAAATAATATGTCTTTCACTGATTAAAAAAAGAGTTTCAAGGATGACAGGCTTTAGGAGGAGGTCATGAAAGAAATATTCACACAATTTTGGTGAGACATGCTCTTCATACTTTATTGGAAATTAATGAATAAGAAATAGAACAGAACAGAGGTTGAGTACAAATCTGTTAAGAAAGAATAGCAGCTAGGTGGATGCCATATGCACTTAGGTCTCTGTATCTGAGGTGGCTTTAAGCAAGTCACTTAAGAATAATTCTCTGAAGAGAATTACTCATAATGCCAGATTTCAGAGCTTTTTAGACTGAGGTACTCAGTCACAAGAGTGGAAGCTCTCACTAGGAAATGGAAATCAAACATCCTTCTTCCTCCTGTGCTTGAGGAAGATTCAGATGCACGTCAATGGTGCTCTAGGAGAATATTCTCAACTTTGAACAGTTAGTTATCCCAGTGGAAGGGAACAGGAGAGACCATTCCTTCTGGACCGTGTCTCTTAGCTGTACTGACCAAAGTACACTTGCCTTAAGGATCCATATTATATTCAGAGAGAAATGTCTGACTGTTCAAGTACTATGACTAAGTTTCTACCAGTAGCCTAAACAAGGCTAAGGAATATTCTGTGTGCTGAACTTTGTAGACCTGAATGCATGCACTACATAGCAACTTGCCTTCATGCTCCTCCATGGGGTGCTTCTGTGGCTCCAGGATGTGAATAGGTTTCTGGGCCTGAAACAATGAGGGCGCTTCTATACAACCTGTCATTGCTGTATGTATACAGCAGTGAAATTAAGCAAAAGAGAAGGTATGTGTTGCATACATTAGAGTATGGCATGACAGCATATCCAAATTTTTGAGATTGCACGGTTGCCTGCAGTATCACTGAAGGACGGTGATGGCCAAATGGGTTTGATAAGGTTGTGTACATGTTGCCTCTGGTTCACCTGTCTCAGATGGCTGGTAGGCATGGGGAAAATGCACACTTGAGAACGTGATAACTATAAGACAGTAGGAATAGAAAAAGGCAGCCACTGAATGCTTGAATATGTTTCTGGATCCTATTCAAGTGTGTGAGCATTTCTAAAAAAGAATCACTCCACGTACAAGAGCAAAATTTCAGAAATTTTTAAGAATTTAGAATTAGATGCTTAAATTGATTTCTGGCCTTTTTTATGCTTCAGTTCATCAGCATGGAAAATAATCCTCTACTCAGGGCTGTGGGGATGAATAATATAACAATTTTTGTTAAGACTTCAATAAAAGAATAATGAAGGCCAAACAAGGACTTTGAGTAGTTTAACTATGAAAACAGTAATGCAGTTTGACTGCAGTATTATCCTTCATTTATAAACTATTTCAGCTCTGTCAACTATAGTTAACTGTAATCTTGTAAACTGACTATGATATTGTGTTGAAATTTTCCTGGTTCCTCTGATATGACTGTTGGTAAGGATAGAAAAATATATTACATGTATCTATAGTTGCCCTACTTCCTCTCATCTGAACCTCCCGTATTATTTAACAAAGTTTTCCAAGGATAACACTTAGCCTCAGAGGTATGCTGAAGTCCCAGGTGGAATGACTCTCTGTGGCACTCTCTAAGTTATGTGACAACAGTATGAAATGGAACCTCTGTCAGACTCCCCAAACAGGAGGCTTATTGCATATGGCAGTCAGTTCTCAGGCTGGACCTAAACCCATCTTATTTTATACGGGGTAGCAGTCTGTCTGATGCCAGCAGATATTGCCACAACTGTAACAGAATATGTGGATCACAATAACAAATGTATGTTATATTATCTCTGCCCATTTCAGATGTAGACTTTCAAGATTTTTGAAGTCTAGCAGAAAGGGCTGTGTGTTAAGCATAAAATACTAAATTAAGGATATTCAGTGTTGTTACAGCATTGCTAAAAGCAAATTTCTGCTGCAGAGACAAGAGTTTTTTAATCCTATGCATGTTCTATATTTTGTAAACAGAAAGTGAATATGATGATATTTGGTAAAGTCAGCAACAGTACGCAAATGAATATGAGACTGTGTTTTGTTTTCTGCCATTCTGTGTAGTATCATACATGCACTTTAACTTTCTGTTTGGAGTCTGTCTGGCGATAAACCCAGTAATTCTCTTAACTATTGCAAGAGCTGTCCCTTATAGGGTGATAAATCTGATTCCTGTGATGTATGGATATTATTTTCAGTGTTCTGAATGAAAAATGAGAAATGTTCCTCTAAGGATCCCAAGACTAGTAGTTCAGAGAAAAACCTGCTTAAATAAACACTGTGGATTTTTAATATTTTAAGATTATTCTGGTTCAGATGGTACAATATGACACCTATTAGATCATATGTCACAGATTGAAAACAGTGTATTTATGGAATAGTTAAAAATGTTTTTAGAAGCTGTCAAACCTCCCAAATTCTTGTATTTTTTTTTTTCTCTTTAGGTGCAACTGAATCTTGTATCTGCTTTTAAAAGAATTGGAATAAGCTAAGTATGCCTAGCCTTGACTTTTTGGACTTTTTTTTTTTTTTTGCTAGATAGAGGAGAGCAGCAAATTTGTTGAAGAATTTTAAAAGCCAATAAAGAATTGTTATTTTATTCCAAATTAATGTGTCCAAGTTTTGTTTCAGAAGTTGTTGAAGTACTGACGTTACAGTACCTCTACTTTTCATGTATATCCCTTCCATGTCATGTACACACAGTGTAGCTTAATTTTACTTCTAATCTTTATTGTTTTAGAGCGCACACTGAAACAGCATGTTGTCTTTTCTCCAGTATTTCACAGAATCACCGAACTGTAGGGGTTGGAAGGGACCTCCAGAGACCGTCGAGTCCAACCCCCTGCCAAAGCAGCTCCCTAGCCCAGGTTGCACAGGTAGGCATCCAGGTGGGTCTGGAACATCTCCAGAGAAGGAGACTCCACCACCTCTCTGTGCAGCCTGTGCCAGTGCTCCGTCACTGCACTGTGAAGAGGTTCCCACACACATTTGTGTGGAACTTCCTATGCTTCAGTTTGTGGCCATTTCCCCTCATCCTATTGCCTTGTACCACTGAAAAGAGTCTGGCTCTGTCCCTTTGCCTTCCACACCTTAGATGTTTATAGACATGGGTCAGATCCCCTGAGTCTTCTTTTCTCAAGGCTGAACAGACTCAGTTCGCTCAGCCTTTAGTTTCCTTGTTATTCAATAGGCAGTCTTGTCTTTTGCTGCAGCACAGTTTGAGGTGAAAAGCAACTCCAGTCAGCTGGGCAGAACACTATGTGACTACGGGTTTTGTCTTTTCTTACCTTGCCCATCTGTTTATTATTCATGCAAATGTCTCAATTCCTCACACCTAGGCATTTATTACCAAGTTCTCACTGTGCTTGAGTTTCTGTATCTGAGAACTCACACAGCTGCCCATGTACAGCCTCTTAGTCTTGTGATGTGATGAACCAGTATGGACTCTTCAGAAAGAAAGGGCTTAGAAGAAAATGATGGAATTGCCATTTATGTGGAAGAGCAACTGGAATACACAGAACTATGCTAATGGATGGTTGATGAGCCACTGGCATCTTATGGGTTGGGATAAGTGGGCAAACCAACTTGGATGGGTATCTGGTAAGGAACGCCTATCTGTCAGGAAATAGGCAATTAGCCCTTGTTCAAACAGCTGGAAGAAGTCTCACATTCACAGGACTTGCTCTTCTTGAGGTCTTTAACTACTCTGATACCTGCTGGAAGGACAACCAACAGTTAGGTGACTAATCCTCTAAACCATTTCTGCACACAAGAAGTACAAGAGACGTAAATAATCTGATAGTCTTCTGCAATGAGATGGCCAGTTTGATTTATCTCAGGTTTCATAAGACTTTTGTCAGTGTGTTCCACAACATCCTCATAAGCAAGATAATTAAGAACATGTTAGATGAGAAGATATTGAAAACTAAATTGAAAACTGGCTGAATTGCTTAGCTGAGAGCATTGGGATCCGTGGCACAAAGCCCAGCAGAAGGCCAGGCACTGGTGGTATACTCTGTAGTTCAAAACTGAATCCAGTACTTTTTAACTGCTTTGTTAATGAGCTGGGTGATGGAACTGAGCACATACTTGGCAAGTTTACTGATGACATAAAATTGGGAGGAGTGTTTGATACACAAGGTGATTAGCACTGTCATTTTAAGGCACTTTGGTGGGCTGCAGAAATGGGAAGAGAGGAGATTCATAGAGCTCAGGAAAGGCAAATGCCATATCCTGCTTCTGAGGAGGAACAAATCCATGCACCAGTACAGGCTGAAGGCTGACCATCTGGAAAGCAGCTTGGCAGACAAGGATATAGGGGTCCTGGTGGACAATAAGTTGAACACAAACCAACAATGTGACTTTGAAGAAGAGAAAGTCAGCAGCACTCTGGGCTATATTAGGAGGAGCATTGCCATGAAGTTGAGGAAAATGACCTTCCTCTCTACTCAGCACTGGTGAGACCACACCTGGAATACCAGTCTAATTCTGGTCTTTACAGGACAAAATAGATATAGACTTACTGAAGCAGGAATGAAACAAAAAGCCACAAGGTTTGTTAAGAGACTGGAGTAACTCCCTTGTGATGAGAGACAGGGATAGCTCAGATTATTCAGCCTAAAGAAAGGAAGGCTCAAGGGAATCTTGTCAATGTGTACAAATACACTATGGGAAGGTGTAAATGTACAGAGATAGACTTTCATCTATAGTGTTTGGTGATAGAACAAGAGGAAAACTGAAACATAGGAAATTCTACTTAAATGTAAGAAAACTACTTTTTTTTTTTACTGTGTGTGTGAGCAGTTCAACAGGTTGCCCAGAGTGGTTGTGGAGTTTTCATCTACAAATTTATTTGAAACCAGACTTGAACACAACCCTCAGCAACCTTCTCTAGCTGGCCCTGTTCTGAGCAAAGGATTTGAGCTGGACCTGAGAGGTCCTTTCCAGCCTCAATGATGCTTTGATTCTGTTTTATCACAAGGACCAAGGTGTGTTTTTCTGTTTTCCAGGTACACTGCAAGGGATGATGAAAGCTGTGAGGTGATTAAACACTGCAAGTGTAGTATGAGAAATTATCTCTAGAGCCTAGCTTAGAAAATGTAGTTTTTCCTATATTATAGTGGAAAAATAGAAGGCTAGTGATGGCCTCCTTCATGCCTAAATAAATTGCTCACTGAACTCTATATCTAAGTTGGTGCATTTTCAGGTGTTTTAAGTACAGTCATTTGCTATTTGCTGAGTGCTGGAGATACAGTTCAAGCTATCTAGGCACATTTATGAACTGTATCAGGAACTTAAAATGACATGAAGTCAGTGCAATGAATGCTATACTGAGAGTTTTTCATCTTCGTTTTCTGTCATGTTTTAGCAAACATTTCATAAGCCGCACAGGCAAGATTCAATTTCAGTCCAAAAAGTTTTTTTTTTTTTAAAGCAGAAGCTGACTTTGACGTATAGAACAGAAATATTCCACCAGTTAAAATAAATGCCTAACATCACTTTACACCATGTTACTGTTTCCCTATCATGGTATATTTACACCACTTCCATGCAGAGTACACTGAAGAAAAGGAAGTTGAGGAGAGACCCCATTGCTCTCCACAACTACCTGAAAAGAGGTTGCAGTGAGGTGGGTGTTGGTCACCTTTTCTCAGGTGGCATGCAATAGGACTTGAGGTAACAGCCTCACATTGTGTCAGAGGAGGTTAGATCAGATACTGAGAAAAATTTTGTCACAGAAGGGATGGGGACAGGTTACTCAAGCAAGGGGTGGAGTCACCATTCCTGGAAGTATTTAAGAAACACGTGGACATGGTGTTTAGGGTCATGGTTTAGCGGTGGGCTTGGTAGTGAGATGGATGTTTGGACTTGATGGTCTTAAAGGTATTTTCAAACCTAAACAATTCCGCAATTTTATGATTTCTGTAATGTCACAGTAAGTTCTCAGTGCAGTGAAGTTTTTATCTACCACATTAATGAATGGTTTAATAATATAGTAAGATAAACTACTCACATAAAGTGCTTTAATGATGGATATCAGAACAGTTTCTAGAGTGCATTTGTTTTCATGTAGGCAAATGTGTTTCCTCAGGCATCTGTGGGATTACTACTAATAAAAAGAATGAACACCATTAAATTGGTATCATCATTTGCCTACACTTTTATTGTCCTTACTTTTATTATGTTTTACTAGATGTTTCTGAAACATGAATCATAAACCACTCTTTGTCACATTTATCAGTAGAGTTAAACAACCTATGCTCATTGTAGTGTTGCCCAGTGCTTATTCCTTGTAGCATGCATTTAGATATATCTAATCCACACACACAGAGATTAGAAGGCCACCACTGTGTCTATTAGACTGATAAAGTAAATAAAAGATGATACAAAAAATGCAAGAGCTGTTCTGTATTTAAGAGAGAACGTTATCAGCCCATTTTTCCTCTTAGGCTGGATGAATTTTTGAACTCAAGGTGGAATAAAGGTTCTACCAGGCCACTTAGATTATTATCTTAAAGTACTATGTGTCAAACCTTTCTTATTATTATTCTGTAAGGATACACATAGAAAAGTTATGTGTATTTCTTTTTCTGTTAATGTCCACTTAAGAAAGACAGGTAGAGAAAAGTTCTAAAGAAAGTATCCATATTAAAGCAGCTGCAACAGAATGGATTCAAGGACAATACAGATTTCTTTACAGTACTGAAACTCCTTGAAGTTATGAAAGAGCAGTTCATGATGATAGTTTCCCACTGTAATGTTATAGTAGACTCTAAAATAATGTAAAAAAATAGTTTTAATTAGCAATCAATACCTGCAAAATACCTCTCTCTCATTTGCTTACTGAAATAGAAAAAAAATTGTAAATTGTATTTGTAGACATGTATTTACATTATATATGCATTGTGTAAAACCTGAGTAATGTACTTAACAGCCAATCTTTCCTCCAGGCATGGAGCTCTCATTGATGTGAGCTTAGTAAACCTTAGTTTAAGCTATTTATTCACTCTCTTATTACTGTGTTTTGCTGCATAGGAACCAAAAAAAATTAAAGATTATATGAAATACATGAGTATTTCAGTTGAAGTCTGAAATTCTGCCTCAGGCAGTGGCCAGTGCTTAGTGCTTTAAAAGCAGGCAGAAAAAAAAAAAAAATCTATAGTACATCTATCCCATCGTGTAGTACCAAACATCTAGGGGACAATTTTCATCTTACCCCTTAAAACAAGTAATTATTAGATCTGGAGAAAGAGACATGAATGCCCACGTTTCTAACATTTATGTCCTAATTTAACCCAAAATGACTTTCTTGAAACCCACTGCTGGTAAAAGAAATAGCCAATATAATACGAGTATGTGATGTATTATAATAATACGAGTATGTCTGTAAATATGTGTCTATTCAGGTTTATCGGGTAAAATACAAGCAGAATACTATATAATTTTAGTAACACAGAAAATATTTTATTCTAAGAAATCTTCCACACTGCTAGTTTACTGATGAAAATAACATTTAAAGGCCAATTGCAAATTGTTCTTAAAGTATTCCTTTCCTGGTGTCTTTTTTGTTTGCTTTGATAGCTGCGCTCTAACGCTTTACAAGTTTCCAAGGGAACTAATGGGTACAAATGTGACCGAAAATTGAATGAAACAATTTTATTTCCTAATGCTGCTACTAAATCTGGCAGAATGCCCTTAAATCTTCATGTCCTTAAAAAGTAATTCTTAGTTCTTCACTTCTTTAAGGAATACATAATTAGTCGTCGTTTCCACCCCCCACCCCGTGTTGGTATTACACATGCACTTCTACTTGTGAGCAAAAGTTGGAAATGTGTTAGCCTTGACAGGTCAGAGCCTCTCAAAACCTACTCATGCATAAGCCCTGTTAGTACCCATTAGGCAGGTACTTCTCCACCTATTTTGCCAGAGGGCCTCTGTCAGCAGGCACGGCCTAAGTGCATTTAATGGCTGGCTCTGCTCAAACCGCAGCAGTGGCTGCCATTCCTGACTTCCACTCGCTTTTGCTCACGCACCTCTGTAGTCCATGCACTGGCTCAGACGGAGGGAATTTAAGTCCGGGCTTTTCCTAAGAGACCACATCGCCTATTTGCAGGTGCCAAATTTTTAGAATACAGCTTTGACAAGTCACGCATGGCATGGTCTGCTTCTTCTGTGCACGTGAAACTTCTCAAAAATGCCCTCCAATTTATGGAATAAATTGAGAACTTTATCCTGAAAAAAAAACCCCACAGATTTTATGATTTCCCATGTTTGGTATTTCATATAGTAAAGAAGGCTTCTTTACTCACTGCAGGTTCCCTGAAAGGAGGGATTATTCTCTCTTCACTGCAAGTGCACTTTTTTCCAGGGAAGGCCATTTTCCATGACACCTCAAGTCTGGAGCTCCTGACTAAAAATAACAGCAGGTATCCCAAGTACCTGTACCCCAGCTGGGTCAGCCATCTCTACAAGGCAACCTCTTGGTGGTAGATGTGCTGCAGGAAGCATAGAAATCTGCAGAGCAAATCACATCCTTTCATGGAAGATGCATGAGGAAGGGAAGACAGGAGGGTCCTGCCAGGCAGGAGGAAGCAGCAAGGCCCTAAAATAGGATGACTGGGAGAGAGAGTGTATTATCAAAAGCTCCTGGAGAACAGAGGAAGGAGGTCAGCTGGTAGCAGACAAAGACAAACCACTACTGTCCTAGGAGGACATGGAGTGAACTGAGCTGGTGGTGAGCTCATAACGAGCATGTGGAGGCAATTCCTCATGCATCCTGCACTTAACTTGCCCAAATACTTCCTGTCAGAGGCTGCACCTGCCTGTGTGAGTTAAGGGTTAACTGAGCAATTCTCAGTGGAGGAAAATTAATTAATTGAAAGGTATTAGCTAATCAAGACACCACATCTGGCTCAGATGGTCTCTGAACCATAAACTGCAGAGTGTTGGAGAGTGGGGAAATATAACAAATTTTGTTACACTCGAAATCTTGTTATATGTACATATATGAAACTAAGACATTTCTGTTTTCCCAGTTAATGTTTTAGTAGTCCATTTGTAAAAACTGTACAGGAAATAGAGGAAAAAAATTAATTACACAGTTAAAATTTCTATTCAACAGGGCTTATAGATTTCTACCCTTTCCTCTCCAATGATGTGTTCATCCTTCTGATCTCCCTCTGGGTGCTAAAATCAAGCCTTGAGCCTTCCTCAAAACAAACTGGGAGGAATCAGATTGACTTAGCAGCATCCTGAGTTCTCATCTGGCAGCAGTGCAGTGACCACAATGGGAAGAGTCCCTTTCCCCTCCTCCTCAGGGTCCACTACTAAAGTAAAGCCTGCACCAGGAGGCAGTAGCAGGCACCTCTGCCCACCAGGCTGTGAGCACCTCCAGGTATGTCCCGCTCCCACCCAGCCAGCACCATCAGCTATGCCATCAGCTCCCTGTCATGGCTCGAGCTTTCTGCTGCTTGTGGCAAAACCTTTGTTTACTGGGCTGCAGCATGCTTTCCTCTGTCCTAGGGTTTCATCAGTTTTTCCTGGCTTTCGTCATTGTCAGAATTGAGAAACAGATTATAAGAATATCTGTACAAGGGTGAACCAGAAATCCTATTTTCTAGTGTAAGGCTCCATCTTCTATTTAGGTCTGTTTAGCTGAGAGAAGAGATCGTGAAGAGTGAATTAGACTTCCAAAATTTACCCTCAATCTTTCTACTCTTCCATCCTAGTTAAAAGGTATTCCATAGATCACCTCCAGTCATTCTTGAGTCTATTCTAATCTTTCAAAAAATTTAATCTGTAGAAAAATGGTTTTGTTGCCTTAGAATGACTACAAAATAAATTTTGACCTCCTTTTCAGGTAGAAAAATTCAAGCACACCTGTATTTACACAAAGCCTTGAGCATGCTCTGTGTCAGGTTAGAAAGGTGGGATTCATCTTCACTCAAGCTTCGTCACGTATTTTAATTAAGCAAATTCTCAATGAAATCAATGGAGTAAAAGCTTCGGACTTTGCACCAGTTGCAATAAAAATATTAGGTAATAAATAACCCTCCAGGACTTCCACAGTGCCTTTGAAAAAGATGAATCTTTCTCCATTACACTAAGCTTGCAGAAATATTTTCTGTACAACAGAGGGCCGTATATCAGAACAAGACTACAGCCTGCCAGCAAACCAAGATACACAATTTCATTGATAAAACTTTCAGAAGACACAATTTGGATTGTGCAAGAACTGACAAAATCAGAGAAGAAAGAGAAAGGAGGTCAGACTCCTTCAGTGTGCAGGGCAAGTCCCCAGATTATACTGAAAGATGCTCCTGCCAGACTTCATTCAGTATTGGTAGCACTCCAATTTTAGCGTCTTTTGTCTTTTTCTCTCTACTTGATCAACACAGTCTGTCAAAACCCCTGGGTGCATAGAGGTCTATGGCCACATATATACTGCTGTTACAGGAAGGCTTCTGTGCTTCTGAGACATTAAAAGGCTGATTCTGCTTTAATAATGTGCTTTACTCTCAGTATTTAGCTACTTCTATACTAACTTTCCTCAAAATCAAATTTAAAGTGAGAAAATGACTTCACTTTTTAGTTATTCCTGGACTGTTTGGCTAGAGTTATGCTGTCAGATCCAGATCAATAACCACATCCAACAACCTCAAGTGAAGTTTTATGCTCAAACAAGGGGAAATAAAAGTTAGGATGAAAGGAAATTATTTTCAGAATGATCATTTTTCTGCCATTACTTTACATAGACGTGTCACAGCAAGAGACTGCATACAAGACACTGCAGAGTACTAACCAGGCCACAGAGCGCTCATTTATAGGCAGCTGAAATATTTCAGAAACCTTACTTAACTGCAGTACCCTTTTCACCTTGTATAAGTGGGCTCTCATTTTAAATACAAGAACTAGCTTCTAATGTACATTTAGATGATCTTCATCAGTTTTTAAGGTTCCCCAAAAGCACACATATCTTTCCATGTCAGCACACAGCATGGGCAGAAAAAGGGGGCAGAGATTGAAATTGGTGATTGAAATTGTACCCTATATTTACTGGTAATGAGAGCAATTCAACAGAGAACTTCCTTAACAGTAAAACTCCTTGCTCTGTCAAGGTAATTTCCCAGATCACGAAGGATGTAGACAAATGAAAATACAATTTCAAAATGCCTTTATATTTGTCCTTACAACTAACACACAAAATTTGCACAATGGCAATTGTAGTTAAAAAGACCAAGAGCTGCATTTTGCTACAAGACATAGGAATACTACAATTACTACTACTACTGTTCACCCAGTGCTGTAATTACTGACAATTGGCACTAGCAGTGAATGTCTCCCATCAGGTCAGGTTTGCACTGAAGGGTAGCATTAAGGTTAAGGAGATGTTTGATGTACCTCTGTGGAATCAACATCTACCTTAAAGTCCTAAATGAAAAACATATGCGTTTAACTATTTGCAGGTAGCTATGCATCTTTATATTTTATTGAAAGCCATTTTCTTATTTTTTTGTTTATATAAACATTAATGTCCACAATCCATTAGTCATTTCCAGTGAATATGCATGCAACTTTTTTAGAGCAAGTCCATAACAAGTGAAATTTGTTCTCTGCCTTCAACATGGCAAGAGCCAGCCACTTGTACCAGGCACTCTGCTATATAACAGAGATAAGTTGTTCTCATTCGCACTTCCAGAAACACAGAAGAACGCTATCTGTTTTTAAAGGCTATTTATAAAATAATTTATTTTGCAATCACATGCAGGCACTCATAACAGATTGAGGCTCTACCTTGTGGGAAGCTTTATGAAGCATACATACCTTTTTTATCCTAAAAAATATTTATAGCCCAGTGCTCTAACCACATTGGGATTTATCTTTTTACTTTGGCAGGACCCTAGTATCAAGCATATGGAAGAGTGCTTGAAGTACTGGACCAAGCTAAGGTAAGAGCCAAGAATAAGTGTAAAGATCAATGGAGACATAGAAGACATGCAAAACAAAAATGCAAGCAAGCGATAACAGAAAACATCTGTGAGAAGCAAGATGGTTGGCTTTTATTTTCAATTTAATTGAAAATACCAGACATGACCTCTGGGAAATGTTAAAACTAGCAGAAATAAAAAGTTACTAACGAAAGAGATGTTTCTGCTGTGAGTTTTTCAAAAGTTGCTACAAATACGCAGCTTTCCACTAAATAACTCATGCTTTTATTTTGCAGGGTCTTGATAGATACATGAGGCAAATCACAACCACGCTGCAGCTTTACCCACTCCAGAGTAAAACAGATGACACTGGAGATCCCCAAGCTAAAAGACATCCAATTCAATAAATGCCACATGCCGATGTAATCCAACTTGGATGTGTATATATAAGCAAGATCCTGGCTCTCTATCATAACACAAATGAATCTCAGAATGCTTCCAGCAAGGGAAGAAGCTTGTGTTGATAATGTCTCACTTTGCCTTATGCGTGTTAAAGGAAATTGAATTCAAACTGGCAGAGATGGTGGAAAAATCTATTAGAATTATAATTATAAGAGAGGTTATCATAAAGAAGACTACTACAAGAGCCTCGTTAGAGATAGGAGTATGAAAATTATCTAAGAATATCAATGTGCAGGATTCAATAACAAGAAAGAAGAACTACTTAAAATATCAAGCAAGTAGGAGAGGTGTTCACTGGAACACTCAACCAGAACTAAAAAGACTCAGCTTCAATTGGTTTCTCATTGAAATACAGATAGTGCCCTGCCCAGATGTCTAAATCGGTAAGCCAGTGACATGTTCATTCTTTCTTTTGTAGCTTAACAAGAAGTAGAGCTAGTGTAAATGAAGAAACAAAATTTACTCTTAAAAGCTAATGGTCTTCTAGACCAGAGTGATGTAGCCTGTTATTTCCAACTTATTGCACCATCACACACATGAATGCTTGAGCTTCTTCCCAAGAAGCAAGTAAGAAATGGTTGCTGTACAATAATACACAACTTTCATCTCTAATGATGTACAACACATTTCTCTTTGTGAGTTCTGGAGACCAATGGTCAAAATACACTTTTTAAAAACTCTATCAGAAGAACCCTGAAAAGGAATCTCCCACTTCAGTAACTGAACCATCACATACAATCTATCTCTGTTCTCTTCATTCTGCAAGACATTGCTTTTGGCACTTGACCCTGGAAGAGGATGCAGAAGCCCAAAGGGAGTCAGGCATCCTCCTCTGTATTAAGATAAAACATCCAGTCTCTAAGGAGATGCAAGACAGACATCTCTGCTTTTTGATTATTATTTTATTTTTGATTAGGTGAGCTAGCTGCCTAGCTGAACCAGCCAGCTGGCTTGTATGGATCCCTTAGGCATGTTTCTCTCTGTCTCCATGGATTACATAGAAAGTCTAAACCTAAAACAAATTCTGTGTTCTACCTTGCTGATTATTCCACGACACCCGTTCACAAGATTTAGAAGTATGAGAAGAAAGTTGTGACAGATGTTAGTCAAATTTCCTCATGCTCTGCTGGAAGGTCCTCAGATAACAGGGAATGTAGCCTCGTTTAAAAATATGTGGATGTCAATGGTAAAGATCATACAAGGAATTTTTTTATTTTTATTTTTTTAAATGGAGGCTCTTGTCTATGTAAATCTAACTAGAAGTCTTGCAGCATAAGCAAAACTCCAGCTGAAGCCAAAGCACATCTTTATCCTATTTTGCAATCTGCCTTATACTTCTAGTATATATATATACATAGTCTGTAAAATCAATATAAATTTTTTAATGCATCAGTGCTGCAACGAGATGTTCTGATTTTGTTATGAACTTTTCATTGTTCTTGTGCAACAAACTTGTTAGTCTAAAAAGCAGACATTGAACATGATGCCACTAGCTGTGCCTTGATGCTTTTCTTTCTCATGCCCCATCTTCCTAAAACACACAACAAAGTTAAAAAAATAAATAAACAATTGAAAAGTAGAATAATTAATGAGTCTCAATCAACGTGACATTTCTTCCTTTTTTTTTTTCCTCCTGTGCATCAAAGAACCATGCCTATTTTTTTCCCCCTCAGCACAGAACAATTCCTTGAGGCATCTAATCACAAAAAATGTTGGTTTCAGTCAAGGAAAAAAGAAGTGAAACATCTAGCCTGACCTAACTCAAAACCTATTGAAAAATCCCCTTAAGAAATTATAGCACTACCTTCCTTGACCATGCTTTCTTTCTGAACAGTCTGCCTATAGCATCATAATTTGCAGCCAGCTCTCAGAACAGCTAGAAAATGGTTTTCAGAAATGGTAAGCAGATAAAAAGAGCATCAAAGACAAAACCACTAACAATATTGTTGAAATGATGTGTGAAAAACTGGAATAGAAAAAGGTGATTAAC
Organism: Odontophorus gujanensis; assembly: GCA_013399175.1. Taxonomy (NCBI): domain Eukaryota; kingdom Metazoa; phylum Chordata; class Aves; order Galliformes; family Odontophoridae; genus Odontophorus; species Odontophorus gujanensis. Next base: position 38,948 of record VXAB01007191.1, on the reverse strand, counting down.
TTTGAGCCTGTAGCCAGAGCAAAGATAAAATATAAAGCAGCACAGATTATTCAGAATTCATGGATTTGTTTTCCTAACCTACCACATAGACTACCTTTTGAATGTCTTTTTTTTTTTTAACAACATTTTTTGTGACTAAATCCATGATTAGCTGTTTAGCCCAACATTTTGAGCCAAGTGCCTAAGTAACAGATCTTACGTAACATCTTTCCAGCTACTACCTGTTGCCTACACTGCAGTCAGGGGTCAGCACTATTCTGCAATGATATAGTTAATGAATAGGTTATTTTCTCTGCCTGCTTTTAGGGCTGAAAAAAATTGCTGACAAACAGCCAAGCTTCAGGGAAAAGTAGCAGAGACTTCATTATATAAAAAGACAAACAGGAAGTAATTTGACCACACCTGAGAAGCACAACTGCACTGTAAATTGGACATGATTTTACCAAGTGATTTCTCACACATTTTGCATCTGTCCTTTACACATGCTCTTGAAACCTTTGGATATTCTAGCCTTGTCCTTACAGACAAGTCTATCTTCTGAATTCTGAGGAATTATTTTAGGACATGGGCAGTTTGTAGTTGCAAGTGTTCTTGACAGTCTGCATAATTACACAGACAATTCTCTAAATTAAAATTGGGCTTGATCTCTACAAGCAGATTCCAGGGAGAGGTGAAGATAATTTGAATTTTTGTTTCCATGAGATTACATTCTTTGTACTACAACAATTGAGATCAGCAGATTATAAAGGCAAAGAAACCAAGGCAAACAAGCAGTGGTTACAAAAGGAAGGAAAAATGAATGCTCACCCATCTCTGAGGACCAAGGCTCACAGAGAATGAACTGCAAAGGAGGGATCTCCAGCAAGAGATCCTTTCTTAGTGGCAGTCAACCCTTAAATGAGGTGAACTGCCTTCACCTGTGCTCTCAGAGCTGACTGGGTCTTTCCTTCAGGTGCTCAATCACTGGTTCAGGCAGTGACTCAGCAGTCTCCATACACAAATGCAGAAAGCAAAATTTTCCTTCAGTATTTCAGAGCACAGCTTCATGCCTGGATCCCTCCTGTGTGCTGTTTCTTAATTGACAAATGCGTTTGCAACCCTTATTAGCTATAGTGAATATATGCCTTATTACTATGCATTGATGACAGAATCAGTCAGGTTTTAGAATTTCTAGGAGAAAGTAGACCTTTTTCATCTAATAAGAATCTTGAGGTATTCAGAGAAAAGACTTTCAGCAGCTACTAGGAGGACACCTTTCTCCTTTTGAAACAAGGTCCTAAATCATAGTAAAAGCATTCAGGCTAGGAAATTAAACACTGTATTTGGGAATCATAGGATCATAGGTTGGAAAATACCAAGATCATCTGGTCCATCACCACCACCATGCCCACTAAACCATGTCCCTAAAGCAACAAGAGCAGGCTGCTTCATAAGAGAAGATAAGCAGAGGACCAAGGGTGGCAGTGGGGAAGGAAGGGGCAGCGTCCTCAGAGCCAAAGGGGGAAGATCCGTGCACAGGAACAAGAAGAGCAGAGCAGTAACCAGACTCATCTGACAATGCAGCCTGATGGAGCGTATCTGAGGTCCAGCTGGAAACTCCCAAAAGCAAGGCAAGGTCAGGGTCAGCAGGATACGCAGCTGGCCACGGTGTATCGTTACCGTGTAGCTTAGGCTCCTGACCAGAGCACCAGATAAGGCTTCTCACAGCACAGCTGTTTTCAAAATAGAACAGTGCACTGTCTCAGAAGCAGTCTTGAGCATAGCCAGCTCAGTCCTACTCAGTGAGGAAAGATGTTGCAGATCTGGTTGATGTACTCACGGCCAATTTCACTCTGTTCTGACAAAAAAGAGGAGATTCTAGGAGTTTTACAAACCAAGCAGGAGCTGGGGTTGGTGAATTGTTAGCAATGCAAAGAAGATGCATACGTAGTTTTATATTCCATCTCCCACCCATCTGACACATATGAGGAGCTCTTTTCTGACTCTTGACACTTCCTCTTATGCTGTTCTCTGATGATCCAGAAATTTATTTCACCTTGCAAAAAAAATTGATAAGCATTTCATTAAGCAGATCATGTAAGGGTTTTTACTTTTTCTCACATAAAGAAAGACCCTATCCTCAGAGGTCTCTTCCAACCCAGACTAGGTAGCTGCTTTGGTCCAGCAGGAGTGAATGCTTTCCAAAGAAATGAAAAGCAATGTCTTTTTTATCTGCAGAAAGAAAGAGAATCCTTGCTGTGTTTTTTAGGTCATGAAAGAATTTCTCCATCAGCCAAGATTTGCCTGAGCGTCAGCCTGAGATTAGCTGAGGCTCAAGTTAACTTCTTCAGAATTTGGCTTTTCCCCTAGAAATTCAGCCCTTGTTTGCCAGAAATTTTGCTGTTCTTCAGATTTGTCAACTGCAGCCTTTGGACCAGATTAATTTTGCATTATTCCTTATTTTTTTAATGAAATATCACGTAATTTCAATGCAAGTAATTTGTTTAGACTAACAGGCTGAAATCTAGAAGTGCTTTATTTTATTTCAAATTAGGGAAGATCATTTTTCTGCCAATATCTCACCAACATTTAGGATGGTTTGCTCTTTTCCTCTTCACCACATTATAGTTTGCATTCAGGGTACATGCCACCACGCTCTTTTAAGAGAATGGTGGTGAAGTAATTCCTGAGCAACTCCACTGACTCCAGTGAAAGATGTGAGTGCCCCTTCCCTTTGAAAAACCAAGCTCCTTATTTAAAGACTTAACTTCAGGCATGCAAGTCTCAGTAGAACTTATATTCCAGTGTTCAAATCAGAGGATAATATAGCAATACAGAAGAGAAGCACGGGAGAATGATACAGTCTAGAGAACTGGCAGCTATTAGGCATAAAAAGTTTAAAAAAGAAGGAACTGTGAAACAGGAGCTTTGAAGGCTGAGGGAACAGCTTGAAAGTCTGAGCCACTCTTACAGGAAAAGCGTCCCAGCTGGATTTCACAGTTTTTATATAAATACCACAAATGCTTAAGTTTGGAAGTCCCTGTTATAGACCTAGTGTAAGAATAGTCTCAGACTTTCCTAGTATTTCAACTGTCTTGAGAAATGAAATTTAGATTTCCAACTCTCACCTAGAACAAAGTTAACTGTACAAAAACCAGTAGTGATTGAGTTATTTAAATGAGGTAATCTGATGAACAAGAATAGAACTGATCTAGATTGTGTAGAATGTTCAACCTAAAGACTACAGTATGTATACAGGGAAAGGAATAAAGATTATAAATATGTTCAAGAAATGAATGTGCTCATTAAATGCTTAGATGTTGTACTAAGTGGTATGGTTTAGTGGGGAAATATTGGTGGTAGATGGAGTGTTGGACTAGGTGGTCTTGGAGGTCTTCTACAATCGTGGCCATTCTAGAATTCTCTGAGTAGAATTAATTTGATTTCTACCACCCAAGACAACCTGGTAAATTTGAGAATTATTCTAATGTTTGCATTATCACCGTATACAGTGTTTAGATTCAGTGATATCGGGATATTACAATAAACTCAGGGCTCTAAAAAGCAGCAAGTTTTTATGTTATCTATTCACAACGTAGGCAAGGGATTTCAACTGTGCCAATTCTTGACATGAAGGTAAACAGAGTATAAACATCTAGACAATGACAGACATTCCCTTGTGAGTAGATCTTTTTGTGATGGACCTGCAAAGTGCTGATCATCATAGCAGTGGAAGGTGTACATGAATGCTCAGTCAACTTCAGAAATTATTTTGTAAAGTGACAGCTCCCTGCGAATCCCCCTCACCTTCTGTGTTTGTATGCAGATGAGTCACCACTGCATGACTTGGTTTTCTGTCTCTGGGAAGTCAGTCCGCTTTTATCTCATGGCAGACACAGGCTGCCAATAATGTAGTGTGATCTCCCCTGGTGTACAAAAACCAACATGCTGACATCTTGTGTATTAGTGCTACAAAGATCAGGAAATAATTACTCTGTTTTTGCACTTATTATACCTTCTACCCTACTGTTCTCCTTTGTGTGTGTGATTATAAGGAACTTACAAGCGCTTTTTTGTGTGAAGAAGACTCCATTCATGAAACCATTCATGAAACAGATTTTCAGATTAGCCCAGGCTAAGAAAGATGTAAACAGTGAAGATGGAACAGAACAGTCATGAAATCCTCTTTTCTTTGTCCATAGACTTATACATAGACAATGTCTTCCCATCTGTTCCTTAGCTGTCTGGTGGAACTAATATGATGGCATATTTTTAGTTAACCAGTAGTCATTAATATAAATTGTGATCTGTGAAATATAGTGAAAACAACCTCATTGGGTCAATGTGTTAGACAAAGATACTGAAGAATCCAACAAGTTTAAAGCTTCATTTGTTTCCTTTTTTAGTAGACACAGTACTCTCAGGTTAGGTTTGAAAACAAAATGAAAGTAGTGGCATAGATTGGTGTGGTTCACAAAGGCTAATAACACCCATGATGTAACCAAATCCCAAACCAAGCATGCATTTCCCTAGTGTAACTACGCAACATGATGGAAAGTACAGCAATGACAGTAGAGTAGCAAAGTCCTAGGCTACAGAAAATGAGGACTTGCTCCAATGCAACAGCCACAGGCACAAAAACAAAGGAAAGAAGCTGTGTACCTTCAAAAAGCCTCAGGTATGCAGGGAAGGAACCTGCTTTGGCAGTGGGGTTGGACTAGATGATCTCTAGAAGTCCCTTCCAACCCCTACAATTATGTGATTCTTTGATCTCTAGCAAAATACTCTTGCTCCCACTGCCAAAGCTTAAATGAGATCTGGGAAGAGGAGGTTCCTGGCTCCAACCCTTCTGGGCATGCACCTGAGCTCTCCTGAGTTGTCCTTGCCTGCCCACTGGGTGCTCCATCACTAGTTGAAGCTGTGACTTGCATTTCCACTACACCTAATGACATCCAAGTTTAATGTAAAACATGCCTAACCAGAGAAGGAACGACAGAGTAACTGACAAGTTATTGTGTCTCAGATTCTAAATGGGTTTGGGTTTAAGCCTTGTTTCTTTATTAAGAAAATTCAGGTAGATGTTTGTTAGTTTGTTAACAATTAATTTGTATTATCTTGAAAGATAACATTGGTTAATACGTTTAGTACATGCCACAAGGCTGGAGGTGAAGACATCTTTATGTTAGAAGAATAAATCAGATACTGCATGTTTCTAGAGTCATTCCTGAGCATCCAGATTATTAAAAGGCAAAGCTGAAAAGTTGTATAAGCTCAAAGAAGGTATTATTTTACAGGGAGAATCTCTTCTTTCCTGGTAATAATTCTTGTGTTTCAGTACTTCAGCATTGGAGGTAACTACTATCTTAAAACTACCAGCGCTGACTTTTCTTCCATTATTTGAGATTAAATAAGCCACTGGGTCTTGATCAAATCTACCTGTGCTCTGAGGACTCCAAAGGGTGAAATGTACTATTTGGCTGCAGTAGCCCTAACATTTACAATTTTTGCAGTCAACAAAGGCTACTGCTGCCAAAAAGTTTTTTTTAATGTAGCCTAGTTAATACCAGGGAGCATGTATAGAACAACCAGCATCCTGCAGTATACACAGAAGTCACGATTGCAAACCCTCTAGCATCCATGACTTAGGGGAATCTTGTTTCAAACTAATCTAAAACCAGCGTTTGATTCTCTCCTTTCCTCTCAGCTGCCTTGTTTCTGATACAGAGTGTCAGGGATCAGAACTGCAACTGGAGCAGCTTCAGGCCAACACACAAAATTTTCCCCCACGGAATACCTCTGTGAAGAGAATGTAGTGATTTTCTGGGCTTTCTGCTTTGAGGGACATTGTCCGTGTGTCTTCTTGGGAGAGTTCAGTCCTCCCTTATAAAACTCTAAAGCCTCTATAATGCAGTAATCATCACAGCTGTAAGTGATAACAACAGATGGTCTCAGATGCTGTGGCCCCAAAAGTAATGCATTCATGGATATCAGTGAGCAGATCTTCTTCAACGTAAAGCTCAGAAAGTAATGCTTTGATATGGAGTTTGTTGGTCTATTTGTTGCAGTTTCCAAAGGTTTAAAAATTGCAATTCCTATTTAAAATTGCCTCCTTAAGCAGTAGGATCTACCTGATGATAATAGAAGAATTGCCTTGTGATTTCAGAAGCTAAAGTATCTAGGGATGTTCTACAAAACACAGGGTCTTCCTGGCTTATTTTGTTCGCAGGACTGAAGCTTTTCTAAGCTGCCACTGAAGGGAGAGGTTTGAACAGCCATGCAAATTACTATCAGACAGTTCAGGTATGCTTTGCTAGGATACTGAGATTTAATTTTGTTCATATTACTTTAACATACTCACAGAGCTGCCTGCAATTTTATCTTTCCACATAAATATTTACTTCATGGAGATGCTGTAAAATAAATCATAAGTAAATAAAGACTGTGCCTAGGCAAAGTAGACATCTGCCTTCTGGTTAAAGCCTTGGGGAAACAAAGAGATCATGGAGTGGGAGGGGAGGAGAGGGAGGAGGTTGCCAACTTCATCTATGACTGGTCCAGAAATGTCAGGCTGGCCAACACTGCAGTTCCAGAGGCAACAGATTTTCTGTTTGTGAGACGGAGCCTGGGCTTCTTTCAGTCACAGTTGCCACCTCTCCAATCCTGCTGCCAGGCAGCCCTATGAACAGCAAGCCCGGCTCTACAGGACTCTTCTAATGACAATAAATTGGTATTGGTCTGTCATCCTTGGGTGAGAAAAATTTTATTCCACTTAGGTTTCCTATGCCTTGAGCCAGCTTTGCTTATGAATGTCACAGCTGGAGCCTAAAGATAGAGATAATTTTGAATTTGGAAAGGTATCTAATTCATAAATAAAATATCAGCTATACAGATCTCCTACTTTTCTATGAAGTAGATTAGATTGTGTGACACAAGCTTGAAGGAAATTGAAAAGTTAAATCACCTGTAATGCCACCATCCCCTCAGCCACAGATGTACATCGTCCTGTGATCAGAGTTATCCAGAGGAAACTTCAGCTTGCTTGTGGCTGGGAGTCTTCTAGATCTTCCTAAGCCAAACTCATAGAATTTCATATACATCAACAGTATTGTAGTGAATTGCAAGAAGTCAGGCATGGGACACTGGGAATGAGGATGTTGTCCAATTTGCTTAACAAGAGCAGGTTGGTGTTGAGTGATGAAAAATTAGGAGCTGAGGTTTCATGGCTAGGACAGTGAAACTTGATCTTACCTGGGGTACTGACATGGCACTATCAGACCTCTTCTGGAGGTCAGGACTTCAGAAAGGTAGTTAAAAGCACAAAAGTCAAATTGTACCGTACACTAAAGAACAAAACTTTAAAGAGCAAAGACAACTCAAGATGAGAACCAACAGAAATAAAAGGAGTAGTCTCTTCTTCATTACACCATCATGCCCATGCCATTGAGCCAGCTTCTTGCTTGATGAACACCTGCTCCTCACCACCCTTCAACCACTCCATCCTTGAGTGGTTGAACATCTACCTGGATCCTTCTTCTTCCCCTAACCTTGCTCAATGGCCCTGTGTCCTGCTCCATCCAGAGGCTGCTCCTCCAGCTGCCAGGACAAGGCTCTGGAATTGGGTGATGCATATTGCAGAGAAAACCACCCACACCACAGATGTCAGCTGCCAAAGCTGCTCACTTCCTTCAGTTGTCTCTCCATTGGTTTTGTGGGTCTGCATGCAAGAAATAGCATGCATTAATGCTAACAGTATCTTTTACTCAGCTGGAGTACTATGTCCAGTTTTGGTGACATGCTTTGAAAGGCATGTACAAAAATCATTGCAGAAAAAACAGTGAGATCACTGACAAACATTACCTACAGGGAAAAGTTAAGTCACTAGAAGCAACTTAAACTAGAGAGGAAAACGTTAAGGAGAGGAGTAGTAATAGTAATAGTAATAATAAAATGTGTAAAGATGTTGCTGCAGAGAGCAAGTGAACACTCTTCTTTGTGTCTGTAGTAGGCAGATGATAAAGCAATAGGTTTAAACTGAGGAGGAAAGATTCATGTTAGACATCTGGGTATCGGACATACTGTTTTTCCCACAGCAAAAAGAAAATCTAAGATAATTCAGGTTGATTTATCTCAGCAAGGGACCTTTACATAATGGGAACTTGGGGAATTACCAGAATTTTCTTGACAATTACTGAATTTGATGTTACTCTCCTGATGCCAAGGAATGAGAAAAAGATGGAGGAAATTATACAAAATGTGATGTGGAGAGAGGAAAGGTGTGGAAATTAGTGTAAATAACATTGCTGAAGAAAGATGAAAGAAAAGCTGAAGGCAATAGGCAGGAGGAAGCAATGGGGGATAAATTAGGGTGGTGAGAGACAGTGAGTGTGCACCCATATGTTAAGGATGGGGGCAAGAACAGAGAGGACCTAGTACAGAACACTCCATCCTAACTAGATCCCAGGAGAGGCTTGGAGCGTAGCCAGAAAGATGGTCCGAAAGATCTGTTTTCTCCTAGAAATTCCCAGGCTACATGCTTTCCATATATTTCCACAAAGCTCTCTGTTTACATTCATGTGCATTCAGGAGTGCCTGAGAAACCTGTGGACAAGGAACTTCATCCCTTTCTTCTTCCTTAGTTTCTCACAGCGGTTCATTGCACAGCCTCAATATTTCTCAGTCACTGTTCTAAAAGTTCAACACTTCTGCAAACCCATCTCTTTCTGTGCTCCCTTTTGGGTACCAAGGAACTAATTATTCTGAAAAGTTTAATAATGAAGGAACTCTGCAGCAGGAGACTGGAGAACAAAGCAGATTTCTCTATGGTACCATTCTACTGGCTCATCTCTTCTATTTCTTTCTGCAGACTCCTTTACTCACCACAAACTTCCTCAGAGCTGCAACCCAAGGATCAAGGGTGCTATAGAAAACAGTGTGGTTTGATGCTTGACTGCCTCTGCCATCTGCATAGCCTACTCTCCATTCAGACATGTCGCAACAACAAAATAATCTGGCAGTAACACATCAGTATCTTTTACTGCTACACTAGTGTAAATCATAGAATCACAGAATCATAGGGGTTGGAAGGGACCTCAAGAGATCATCAAGTCCAACCCCCCTGCCAAAGCAGGTTCCCTACACCAGGTACAGATTCATAAATACAGATTAATCATTATAAACTTGCAGAGTATAATTGTTTATACTTGAGGAAATGAAGTACAAGTAGTGCAGATGTTTGCTCTGTTTGGACAGGTAGTTACATTGCACCCTCTGTTTCTGTGGGTCTAGAGAAGAACCACCGGCCATAAGGATCAATTTGTGCAGTACCGGTGCCAGTGGCAAAATGATGAGGGGGACAGCCATAAAACAACATGAAAGAGGGAAAAAATTGCTATTTTCTTCCCATGGCACAAAAAGTAGTATTGAATTTTTTGACTGCCAAAGATTTTAACATATGTGGCATTTAGAGATTATTGCAAAAGAAAACCAAGATTTTTCTTAAAAATATGCTTTCCTGTAATGTTTTTATCCATGTGCCTGTTGTTTATTTGTTGGGTAATTCTACACAGGTGAATTGTCTTGGAAGTATATTGTTCTTCCCCCTCAGCAATACTGTTTAATGTGATGAACAATGTTGTTGCACTGAGCTCCAATAATTTTCCCCTTCGCCAATAACTCACTTAATTGCAGCCAGAGTAGAAAAAGTATATAGAGTTAGAAAGAGCTCTCAAGAAAACCTTTTGTGGAAGAAAGAGCCCAGTACTCTGGTGCTTTGTAGCCTAGGACAAGGCTAAGATGATTGTGGCGCCAGTTGAGAGAAGCCACAAGTCCAGTCCTGAAAAGATTATTAGAACTGGGGATATAGAAGCCAACTAGAAGCCAACATTTATACATTATACAGAAGCTTCTCTACCTTTTTGTTTGGTGTTATTTTGTTTTGTTTTTAATAAGTCCTCTTCCTCGTGATTTTCTTCTTTTTTCTTTCTCTTTTTTTTTTTTTTTTTTTCTTTTCTTTAGGGAATACTTTCTGTCTACCTGGTTAGATCACCATTAACATCAGTATTTGTTTTTAATATAGGTTTGTCTCAGTAGTGAGACTAGGAAAAAAATGTCCCAGTGATGAACATTAATATCTGTCAGGCTGATAGAAATGTCATGGTCAGAAGCAAAGCAATATAAAAAGGACAAACTAAAGGCAAGTAGGTAGTTTTCCAAGTCTTCTGTGTAACAAGGCTCTTAGAGGCTGAATGATAACCCTAGTTCTGTCATTTTGTCCTTTTTGGTCCACTGTACCCTCACTTTTAAGACTATTTCCTAATCACAAGGAAAGGAAAAATGGAACTGGACAACTGTGAACTCCCAGCAGCAATGCACTGTGTCTTCTCACACCCTGCACTGACACAGAGGAACATTCCTAGAGTACAAAGAAAATGTGCTAATGAGTTTATTTCTTCTGCCCCCCCTCAGAGATGAAAGATAGCTTTCCTCCAAGGGAGTTTCTGTTAGAAGTCACCATTGAAGTAAATCAGCAGCAGACAGCAGGTTGCCATCATTTCTGGATTTCACTGAAACTATAGGAAATTATATTCTTGTGTTGAACAGCAGATAAGTTTATGCAGTTGCAAACAAAATTCAGAAGAATTTACAACATAAATTTACCCCCCTCCAACACCTTAACTTCATTTAACAGGTTCTCTCCTCTTCCTTTTCCCTGATAGTGATAATGTGCAACTTCAGTCAGAATTCCTCATGCAGATATTATGAAATCTCATCTCTCAACCTTTCTCCACTTATTCAGTAGGAATCTTCAAAAAGATGAAAACACTAGGAAGTGTTCATTTGATGTCCCAGGGTATTTCTTTCATATCAGAAATTGGAGAGGATCAAAAGATAGCAAAATATATATTGGATTCAACAGTATCTTTGTGAATAGAAATACTATCAACTGTAACCTTATTTTCTTTTTGCCTTACCGATGGTTTGTGTTTACTTTATACAGATTTGACAGTCCTTAATAAGAAAGCTCTATTTTCTACTCCTCCTGGACATACATAATGTCTGGAGAAAACTAAACTACTCATGACTTAACTCTAGCTTCACCATCCCTGCAGTTTCCTTGACTGTTTGGACCAGGATGTTTGACATAATGCACTTGTTATTAGTGGCAAAGAGCTTTCTGAAGCATGAAATCATGCATTGCTTAAGTACTACCTTGGATCAGCAAAATAGCTTGTATTCTTAGGCACAAAAATCATCACATTGCCCCATGGCATTAAAGGTGAAAACCAAGAGGCTTACCTAATTGCAAACCTTTAGCTACTGCAAAGATCAGATAGGAAAAGAACAGAAGATAGTCTTTTCCAGGGGTCTAACCACTGTGGGCCTGACTGTAAATGGAGAGAATGTCTGCTATGAAAGCATCTTAGAATAAGTGGAACAGACACAGCTCAGAGGGCTGTGAAAATTTATAATGGTATCACACGAGGAGTTGCAAGACAGCAAATCTAAAACACACAAGTAAAATAGTTTTACAGCTGCAGTGCACTGTCCATTACTGCAGATACCCTGCAAAAATAAAATGAAACAAAATAAAGAAAAAAAAAAAAACAAAAAAAACAAGTGAAAATACTCAGACAGAAAAGATACTGTGTTGAGATTTACCAGAGTCCAACCTACAGCGAAGTTCTCTTAGTAGATGAACTTGTGCTCAGCGTGAATAGAACCGTCAGTTATGACTGAAAGACACTATATTGTTCAGATGTATCAGGATGGCTCCAGAACACTATTGGACTGACTCATCCATTTGTGTACTTATTTCAATCCATTATCCTACGGCTCCTTTGGAATATATCACTTTCTTAAAATATATTATGCGGTTGGTTGATACAGGAGATCTTGTTAATTTAGGAGAGTCAGATAAATCTGTGGTACTAACAGCCTTTCACTGACAAAATTTGAACAATTGCTGTCAGAACTTTTTAAGATATTCTACCATTAGTTTGCATACTCAGGAATTTTCTGGACAATACTAAGTTGAGGTGAGGTCGATGAGTCCTTATTCTGAACAGTAGAACTTCATTTCAAAGGGATCTCTAGAGGTTTGAGAACAGAGTCAACAGACCTCCTGAAGCTCAGTAAAGAGAAATGCAGAGCTCTGCTACTTTGGAAGAACAGCCTCATGCGTGAAAACAGGCTGGTGACTGCATGAATGCATCACAGTCCTGGTGGGAATGAGCTGGGGATCATGGCGGATACGAAACTGGGTAGGAGCCAACAGTGAGTCCCCATCAAAAAGAAGGCAAATGGCATCTGGTATTAGGAAGCCACATTAGGAGTATTGTGGCCATGAGTGGTGAGGCCTCCCCTGGAGTACTGCATGCAGGTTTGGACTCCTCCTTTTCAAGAAGGTTGTTGGGAAGCAGGACAAAGTCTGCAGATGGCTATTCAGGATGATCAGGGGCCCACAGGTAGAGAGTTGGTCTTGCATAGCCTAGAGGAGAGGAAAATAAGGTACCATGTGTCAGCTGTCCACAGTGACTTCCAGGAAAGGCAAAAAGATGGGCAATGGCAGGTGACACAGCAAGGAACAACGACACCAGCTATGGTGTTCTCTTTGTACTCCAGGAAAAAATTCCTCACTAAGAAGATAGCACAGGAACGACTTAACTGGGAACATGGGATAATTTGCACATTTTCAGGAACTTACCTGGCAAAGCCTTGGCTCAGCTAACATTGTATTGGAGATGTTTTTGCTTTGAGTGACTACTGGCCTGCTTAAGCTTTAGAGAGCCCTTCCACCAGTGTAACTATGATCCTTCGATCTGCTCACCAGCTTATGGTAGAAATGAGAGTTTTTGTACTGTCAGAAGTCACAAAACTATTCTAGACTGTATATACAGGTGGGCTGTGAGCACAATACTTATTTCCCAGAAGAACTGTATTACATGTTTCTCATTAGAATTATTCCAACAGTTCATTTTTCAGTTTTACCTTCTACTTTAGGTATGCCAAAAATAAGGGAATAAGGCTACATACAGAATTTTTCTGCCTTTTCCAAATAGAAAAGTTAATACAGTATGATTGTTGTTGTATTGAATATGGTAGGTTAACCACTGCTGGTTTTTCTGTGCAGTGTTAACATGCAGCAATGCCAGACCAGCACTCAGCAATCCCCACATATCTTTCACTACTGTGTCTCTTGCTACCCATTGTAAGAGTGAGACATTGCCTTAATTAATGGGCAGCCTAAGGCAGTCAAAGAGCAGAACAAAGGGAGTATATATATATATACTGGAAAACTGAGATGAGGAGATACACCAAGATTTACTGAAGATTGCTTGGAATGGGGAAGGCTGAACTACTACATAAATGCTGTTCTCCTAAGGTCTAGCTCAGTACTAGCACAACATAGCTATGTTTCAATAACCATAAGAATTCTGTGGTGCTTCTTAAAAAAATAATAACATATATATATAGTGGAGTTTTCAAAAATTCTTATTCTTCAGCCTCCCTGGGAAAACTGACACTTTTGTAATGCTTTTGATGAAATGTCCTGGTTCTCTGCCCCTGCTGCTTCCTACACAGGCAGAGAAGCTCCCACAAATCATTTCATAAAGAACTGCAGACAAGTCTTGGTGTCAGTTTTATTCTGTTCACTGCCTTTGAGAATTTATACATATTGCTCAGGGCAGAGGAACAATTCAGTAGCAAAACACTGAAACTGTAATTCAGGTTTGGATATTCTATCAGCAGTCAGGCCTCACTCATTTATAAGGGGGGAAAAACAATAGCCTCAAACCTGTGAATTTAAAGCTATGTCTGGCGGTGCACAAACAGGGAAGAGTCCTCTTTGCGTCCTCAGCAGGTTCATTACTTGGTTTTAGCAGATCTGACAGACTTCTGTTGTGCTGTTCTGTGGTTTCCATAAACCAAGGGTGAGCACTAAGGCCAGACCAGTCACATATTGTTTCCTCCACTAGGAATTCCAGAATGTTCGAAACTCACCTCTGTGTTTCTGCATATTGAGGTAAACACACTGCCTGTGAGGAGATTAAGTGAGTGCACTTCAGCTGCCAGTAGTAGGTACATTACAAAAGCAAAATCAACCATCCCACACAGCTGGAGGAAAGCATAAAGTTTTTGAGACACTAGGGATGTGTTGGTATCGATACTGCAATCATATGCACAGTTGAGTGCTTTCATATATCTTTGCAATTACAGAGAGTTTTTACAAATCTTAATGAGATTGGGGCAATTTCCATTTTTCTGTTATGTAAAACAGAGCAAGTTTACACAGTGAATGTGCCCCAAAGCCCACAGTACTGACAGCTGTGAGGCAGCAAATTTTATTGGTGATCTTGAGGAGAGTGAGTATACCCTCCGTAAGTTTGCAGATGACACCACACTGGGAGGAAGTGTTCATCTGCTTGAATAGGAATGCCTCTAGAGAGGGATCTGGGTAGGCTGGGCTGAATCAACACCAAGTTCAATAACACCAAGTGCTGGGTCCTGCACTTTAATCACAACAACCCCATGTATCACTAGAGGTTTGGGGCAGAGTGACCGACAAGCTGCATTGAGGAGAAGGATCTGCAGATGTCAGTTGACATCCACCTGAACGTGAGTCAGCAGGGTGCCCAGGTGGCCAAGAAGGTCAATGGCAGCCTGGCTTGTATCAGAAATAGTGTTGCCAGCAGGAGCAAGAAAGGAGGTGATCATCTCCCTGCTCTCAGCAATGGTGAGGCTGCAACTTGACTACTGTGCTCAGCTTTGGGCCCCTCACTACAAGAAAGGCATCAAGGCCCTGGAACATGTTCAGAGAAGGGCAACGAAGCTGGTGAGGGGCCTGAAGCACAAGTCTTACAATAAGTGGCTGAGGGTGCTTGGATCGTTCAGTTTCAGTCTTCAGCCTCCAGAGGAGGCTCAGGGGAGACCTTATACCTCTCTACAGTTACCTAAAGGGAGGCTGTGGTAAGGTGAACGTCAGACTCTTCTCCCAGCAACAGGATGAGGAGTTGTCTCAAATTCCACTATGGAAGGCTGAGGTTGGATATTAGGAAAAAATTCTCAAAGTGATCAGGCATAAAACAGGCTGCCCAGGGAGGTCACTGAGTCACTGTCCCTGGAGGTATTCAAGAAACATGCGGCACCAAGGGGAATATGGTTGGGTGAGTAATATTGGTGGTGATGGTTTGACAGTTGGACAAGATGATTGCAGTGGTCTTTTCCAACACTAATGATTCTGTGATTCAATGAATCTATGAAATGATGTATACCCAGACTTGCAAGGGACACCTGTATGTGTCTAAAATATGTCCAGACAAAGTCATGGTAGAAACACATCATTCACAGCACATAAATATAAAAGCACCAACTCTGCTTCAAGAAGTCCCTTGAGGGATGAAAATTTGCTGGGAGCTATTTGCAGTCAGAAACTTCTCAGATTCAGGGCGAGTGAGGATAGCCCAGTAGCAGTGCGTAGGGGATATGGGAGAGCTGAGATGGTGAGGATTCCCTATGTGAATATCATCTTATATCAAGAGAAAATCCACTACAGATTCTAGTCAAGTCTTTGCCTGATTGCCTCATGAAACTGTTCCTGTTTTGATACATAAAAAAGCAGAGTTTATATGCCTCAGCTGAATAACGGTAAATGCAACCCCAAATTATGTAATAAAAGAACGAAAATTTACAGTGTAAAAAAAGTTACAGCACGTCCCCACTGACTCCTATTGTTATGCTTGCTAAAACGTGAAGTTTTTATATAGCAGTGTGAATCATTCCAACATAGACATACAAGTTACAACATTTCTTCATTATTTTCACCTTTCCCATACTAATTGGAGTACACATTTAAAGCACATATTCTAGAAGAAGATGACAACTCTTGCTGGGAAAATAAAAACTTCTTATCATTTGTCTTCTTTCTTTTCCAGTGGCAACACTATAGTAGTGGCAAAACATTTTTGTCCTGTCCCTCAAGTAAGTGCAATCTGTTCCTTATGGAGTTAGGGTTCAGAAAAATAGTTGCTTGTGACTTTGCTTATCAAACTTTTCTCCACAGAGGATTATTTTCATGCTGCACAGTACTTTTCACATGCTGCAATGCTTTCATTCATATATCCCTGATTGTGTTTAAAATCCATCTGGATGTGGTGCTCAGGGACATGATTTAGCAGTGGGTAGTTAGAGTTCGGGTAGTATGGTGAGGTTGCAGTTAGACTTGATGATCTCGAAGGTCTTTTCCAACCTGAGCAATTCTATGATGCTATGATTCAGTGGTACACCCAGAACTGGAGTGAACTGGAGTGTCTCCACTGATATCAGTGATTCAGAGTTCAGTATTAATTACTATTGATCTGCCCCATACTTTTTGTTGCATTGTGTATTAAAATGATCTGTTGAATTTAAACATTTAGTTCCACAAGTCAAATTTATAAGAAATGCCTGTTGATGCTTTTTTGGAACATGTTTTATGGGGGGATATGTTATTTGGAACTTATTGAATCTGTTAATTCAAAAAGAGCAGGGTGATAGGTCTGCATTTTTATAGATTGCTTGTTGCCTTCATAAGCCAATTGATCTGAATAATCTGATTCATGCTGGAGCATGACTCTTTCATTGTTAACTGTTATTTTACCTCTGTTATTAAATCACTCTCTAATTGAGGTATGTTTGATTAAATCATTTTAAAGACCAAACAAACAGCTCCAAATGTGATTCATTTGCAATTCATGATTCACACTGAAGTCAGAAGATGCTTTGTTTAGCAGCAAATTAATATTAAACAATGCAAGTTCATGCTCATGCAATATCACTGAGAACCCAATTGAGAATATGCCATACTTAAATATTTTCAGGCTAATAAAGAATAAATCACCACATTCATTAGTTTCTTCTTGATTGTACTGTAAAAACTTCACACACAATCCATTGTAGTTGCTGAGATGCAAAATTTGAAATCAATAGAAGAGGAAGGCTCATACTCCTGATAATGCAGTCATCCTCATATTTTCGAAGAAAGATAATGTCTGCAGTGGCACTATGTTGATGTATATTATCACAAGAGGAGAATCAAGCCATAAGATTTGTTAGATAAATGAGAGACAGGAGGTAAGGTTGTCACCTGTTCTGTTGGTAGGTTGTGAGGATTTTTGTTTGTTTTGGGTTTTTTTAGAAGTTTTATCTTAAAATCTTAGCTCCTGGAGCCATGAGACTATTCTAGGATATTACCTTCCTTTTTCTTTAAGCAGTTTTCAAACACTTGGAGACTGCTGGACACCAAAGGTTGCTTGTTTTGTTGCTTGAATTCTCCCCAAATTTTTCGTGTACACTCTAAGGAATCTCTCTTACAAATACAACCTCTTGGCCCTTCCTGGTGTATGAAGGAAGAACCAGGTCACATTGCTGCCTCCACTCCACTCCATTCCTTGATTCTTTCCAAGGTCACTTGAATGCCTTCTTGTTTGCTTAGTGTTTGCCGCCATATTTTCTTTTCCTTCCCCACATGAATTCAGCAACATTTGTATTTTAAATGACAATATTTAGCCTAATTATTCCCCTCTTTTTTTAATTAACTGCATTGAGTGAGGTGAAAGGTCATGACTAGGGACTGTACCAGCAGTGGATATCATTACATATAACCACTATTCATGGCAATTATCCTTTATCTTCCTGAAAGAGAGACCCTTGGTTTAAGGATGCTCATGGAAGCTCCTTTCATAGGAAAAAGAATGAGCATCTCCACAAGTCATTTGTCTGATAATACTAAGATGAACCTTTCTTTTAGGAGAAGCCTAAAACACTAGGGTAAAGTAGTTCCTTCATAAATGGCTGCAGTATGGTGGGACATGTCTCGGCTTCTATACCTGTACATACAGAGAAAGAAAAAGTGCTGAACTTACTACAGGCTGAAATGCAACATGGTGGGTAATATTCTTAATGGAGAATACTTGAAAATACATCACTGATAACTCACCCATAGCTGCAACAACAGGTCACTGAATTGCTCTTTATAGAGAAGCATATTATCATTTATCCTACTCAGGCTGAGTGACCTTGGAATTTTTGTTCATCAGACCCTTGAAATTTCATTTATTGCCAAGTCTCTGGCAAGGAAAGGAGTTCAGCTACATGCTCTGCTTGCTAATGTGAACAGTAGGAGCACTTTTTCTACAGTGTTCTAGCTCTACATTTTTTGCTTTCTACTATTGTCCAATGTTGACAGCAGGATGTTAGTGATAGTTCCACTTTCTAAAGAAAGGAGAAGCTACTGAGTTTCAAGCTAGCACAACTGTGCTACGAAACTTTCTTTAGTCCCTTTCACCTTCTTTTTTTTTTTTTTTTTTAACTTCCCTCCTTTTTTTTCCTTTTTTTCCTTTTTTTTTTTTCCCTGCATTTTTTCCTCAGTGTACGTGTATGGGCTTACAGGTGAATCCTGTCCCTTTTAGGGCAGGGTGTAACAACCCACAGTATCAATATGCAGATATAAAATATCAAGATGCAGATATAAAAACCATAAAATCCTGTGCAGTGCAGAGATCATTCTTGCAGGATAACCTCCTGCAAGACTCATAGTGTTGTATAGGAAATAATCATCACTGCCTTTTGATTACTGCAAAAATTCCTAGCCACATTTTCAGTTACAGCCTTATTATAATGATGAGTGCAGCTTGAATACGAAGAGGAAAAGTTGCCTTGATAGTTTTAGGATATTCCCTTATCTTTGTCATACTATCTTTGAATGTTTCAAAGATTCTAGTGAGAATTTTCCACATAGGGGAAAACTGGGTTTCCAGACAGTTCTTAAATGCATAGACACAGTGGAAAAAGATAAGGGGATAGGGCACTCTTACTCTTGCTGACTTAGTAACATGACTGTGCAACTGTAGTTACATCCTTCCTAGTAATGCATGTTGTGTATAATTACCTGCAGTTCTAGAAAGAGGACCTTAATGTAAGAAAACCAACACAAGTAGTCCTGCTAATGAGCCACCAGTGGCATAGCGTGATAAAAGTTTTTTATCTTGAAGTTTCCCTAATTAAGCATTTTAATTAAAGTGCTTTGGCATTCTTCATTCATAAATGACTATATTCTCAACACAGTGCACAGGACACAGTTCTTCAATAATTTTGTATTCATATCTCATATCTAAGCAGCCGAATCACCTCTCTCCAGAACTGTAGCATGCTCCCACAGAGTATGTTCCTACATGTATTCCCATTTATTCTTTCCAGACTCCAGTGACCTCATTGCAGGGAGCCACTTCCTTGCTCTTTCACTCACAAGCCTGAATGGGAGTGCTTTTTAATACCAACTGCATGTAGATATTCAAGTCTGTCTTGTATGCAGACAACAATGACCCAAGCTGGGATTCCTGTTGGAAGCCAGGTGAGACTATTAAGACAGTGAGCACATAGCTGCCCCACATATATGGGGTAAATCCTGCAGTCCATCACAAACTGTCTTACCATTATCTGCCAGCTGGTTTTACCTGCTCGTTCAGGGGAACAACAGAAATCTTCTGCTGGAAAAGGAAAAGTATCTAAGGGAAAAAAATTTCTTTAAGTGCTTCAAGGAGCTTCATCATGTAACCTAGTCAAGCCGAACTGAAAATTATCTCAGGTAGCTGCTATAGTTTATTCACTCACCACAGCTTGCATGGCATTGAGAATGGAGATGCAGAAAGATTTGACTGCAATGAGTCT
Organism: Odontophorus gujanensis; assembly: GCA_013399175.1. Classification (NCBI taxonomy): domain Eukaryota; kingdom Metazoa; phylum Chordata; class Aves; order Galliformes; family Odontophoridae; genus Odontophorus; species Odontophorus gujanensis. The sequence continues at coordinate 19,265 of VXAB01007191.1, read as the reverse complement.
CCAAGAAGGGAACTAGTTCTTTGTGACTGAAAGCAAGGCAAGAACTTACACAGAGAACAATCTAAGAGTTTGTTTTAGCTATTTGTTGTTCACAAAGCTTTCTCCAGAAACTTGAGCAAGAAAGGAAAACTCTCTAAATATGTTTCCCTCCTGGCGCTTGAGCATGTGAACCTGGATCCTCTCAAATGCTCCAGAGGGGTTATCTGAAAACCACTTTAGGTGATGTGAAAGGTCATTGTGGTCCTACAGCTCTGCCCTGCTGCTCTGATGCCAGGGTGCTTGGAAAGGACACCCTCACCCTCACAAACTGGTGCCATTAATACCTCCAAAATATATTTTCCTTTCATGTCACTAATATTCCTGGATAAAACTTACTCTTTTCCCTACTCATCACAGACAGTATGTAGGTTAGAGCGACAAAGGCTTGCAAAAGCCTTTGAGATTGTAATTTTATGAAGGTGTTTACTCTTTTTCGGTATACACTCCCCTCACTTATTTTATTCCTGTAATTTTCAGATCAGCTCTCTACATTTCTCCTTTTATTTTCTCCTTTTCTTTGTCTCATGCACTATGTAATAGATGGTCTCTGTGGACTCTGCATATTGTTTTCTGTAATGTCTACCAAAGGGCAAACTACTTAAAGTGCAGCATAATCTTCCCAAGTCTCACTTCTTCATTTTTAAGAAGCGTATATGAAGATAACTAAATAGTATGGCACATGGGGCCTATTCATAACTTAATCAGGTAGTTTCAAAATTGAAACACATTATTCCAACAACAGCTAGTACAGATAGTCACTAACCATTAAGAAAAACATACATTCCTTTTGCTGCCAGATAACTCACCAACCACATTCTCTGCTTTATGGATCCGTGGAGAAATTCTGCCTTTAGGCACTTTTTCCAGTCCCATAGTTTAAACTATTCTCTGCCAACGGCTTGAAGGCTGCATGCAGAACATCAGATCTTGAGAAGTAAGAGCTCCTGGGGTGTTCAGAGGGAGGTTCTCCCGCTTACTGCTTCTCAGGAGGTCCATGAAGAAACTGGGAGGATACTTCATGTACATCAGCCCAATAGCAAAGATTGCCCCATCTCTGGATGCTCTTCAGGAATATTTTTATTTCATTCTTTCAAACATTATTTTGAAGACTTAGATTGTTTCCAAATGCATCTACAAATGCATTCCATACCAATTTCAACCAGCATGTTGGGATAAAACTGTGACCCCACACTGGTCTCTGCTTTCCAGTTTCCCATTCTGAAATACAGCTTTTAATTTTTCAATGAGATTCCGGATACCTAAATGCTAAAGTCAGTACTCATTATTTCAGTTGAAAGAAAATTACTATTACAAGTTGGCCTTACAAACCTGCAAGGACATTTGGATTCTGCCCACTGTAGTACTTGTGCACAGCCTATCTTTGTCCCTCTTACATGGCAGCAAGCATGCACCAAATTACATACATACTTACAGTTTATTCACTCTTTTTCTCACTCCTTTGAAGTATACAGTTTGCATGTGCTACTTGTGTATAGCTCCTAGTAAATTACTGAAGTCAGAAAATGTCCAAGAACCATCTGATGTTCATCTGCCCAGCGTGATATTAGCTCCTGCCTGCTGCTGCTATATGTGGGAGCATAGTACTGCTACAACACAGTAGCAGTTGGAAACAGAGAAAGGTCCTCTTCTGCAAATGCATAGGAGTCTCCCACCTGACCATGAGGAGAATAATCTTTAGATTTGAACACTTCCAAACTTACTGTATGATATGGAATTGTGAAGTCTCCTCTGGAGATATGCAAAACCCGCATGGACACCAACCTGTGCAACCTAGTGCCTGCTTCAGCAGGGGGTTTGAACTAGTTGATCTCTAGAGGTCCCTTCCAACCACTACAATTCTGTGATTCTGCGTGATTCAGTGATTTCAAATGCAAGTAGAATCAATCACAGAATATTTTGGGTTGGAGGGGATATTAGAGTCTACCCACTCCCAAACCCTGTGCTGTGGGCAAGGCTGCCTCTCACCAGCTCACGCTGCTCAGGGCCCCATCAAACCCGGCCTTGAGCACCTTCAGGGATGGAGCACCACAGCTTCTCTGGGCAGCTGTGCCAGGGTGTCACTGCCCTCTGTGTGAAAAATATCCTCCTAACATCAACCCTAAATCTCTCATCTTTTAGTTTAAAGCCATTCCCCTTTGTCCTATCACTAATATTACTGTGTAAAAAAATCAGTTCCCTTCAAACATGAGATAACACATTACACCATTTTTTAAAATCATGTCTTATTTCTCATGAACCAGGTTGTTTGGTAGCTATAGAACAGTACATGCTTGCAGCTTTGAATGTTGATTTCTATATAAGACAATCATGCTGTAAGCAGATATTGAAGGTGATAGCCAGGAGTATTGTGTCCAGTTCTGGGCTCCCTGGTAGAAAAAAAGACAGGGATCTCCTCAAAAGGGTCCAGCGGAGGGCTACAAAAATGATAAAGGGCCTAGAGAATCTGCCTTATGAGGAAAGGATGAGACCTGGGTCTGTTCAGCCTTGGAAAGAGAAGACTCAGAGGGGATCTGATCCACATCTATAAATATCAAAGGTGTGGGAGGCAAAGAGATGAGGCTGGACTCTTCTCAGCAGTGTGTGGTGATGGGACAAGGGGAAATGGTCACAAACTGAGGCATAGGAAGTTCTGCAAAAATGTGCATGGGAATTTCTTCACAGTGCAGTGACGGAGCACTGGCACAGGCTGCACAGAGAGGTGGTGGAGTCTCCTTCTCTGGAGTCATTCAAGACCTGCCTGGATGCCTACCTGTGCAACCTGGGCTAGGGAGCTGCTTTGGCAGGGGGTTGGACTACTTGATCTCTGGAGGTCCTTTCCAACCCTTAAAATTCTGTGATTCTGTGATGATATTCCAGAGGAAAAAAAAAGTAGATAAAGAGTCCTGCAAGATAAGTTTTTTTTTATTAATTTATAACTGCATGTGGCCAATTCTTTTCTGTTCTGCCAAAGTGGTAAAACATGAATATTTTCTTGCAAAACAGAGGTTATTTAGAAACAGTTATTTTATGTTACTCATTGGGCTTAACTGTACATTTGATGCTCTTAACAGCTGGATATTTACTGCATAGTTCTAAAATTTACCATGTACAAGACTGTAGGCATAACTCAGATTATAACAAGCAAAATAAGACATACTTGAGAGCCATATTAACCACGTCTTACTGTCCCAGAATATACATTTCTAAATCTTGTTCTCAACTTCGTTCTTCTTCATAACTTTCCTTCAACACAGTCACTAAGTAAGATTTGCAGTGCCGAAAACAATTCTCTAAATTTTATCTATTTGATTTCTCAGGAGCATAGAAATGTGGTATCTTGCTAATGACTAAGCCTGCAAACACAGAGCACGCTGAATGTCACCTCGCAACATGCTTAACAATAATAACATTAGCTTACCATATATTTCCTCATAACAATCTGTCTGGAGAGCACAAAACAGTGACACTTCACCTATAAGCCAACCTGAAAGTGTACCCTTTCAATTGCAAAGATGTTAGTCATCATTGTGGAAGAATCATTAATCTTAATGTCAGAAAACTTACAGACTAACTTAACCAGCTTCCCTGGCCACCAATCTGTTGCTCCATATGTGTAAATCTACAGCAGAGAAGTAGCTGAGTGAAGAGGACGTATTTTATGCCTTAAGAAATCTGTCCCAGCTGGGACTCTGCTCTGCCTTCTGAGATTCCTTCACCCACAGGTGAGATCCCAAGGAAAATGTTCGCAAAGTTATTCAGCTGCTCCTGTTGATGGGAAAATGTGGAATGGCAGTCTGAGGTCTTACAGACTGGAAGTATTCCTTGAAGCCAGTCAGTATCCAGAGAGATCGTGGATTGCACATACCAGGACAAACTATTACAAAGCAACTGTGGCACTGTTGATAAACCTCATTCACAGTACCTTGAATTATTTGTTGAGAATGAAGATGTGGCAAATGTGTAAAAGAACACTGAGACACAGCAGTTGAGGACTCTCAAGCCATTTGACTTGGTTTTTTTTTTTTTTCACAGCACCAAATGAAGGTCTAGGCAAGCAACTGCCTTGGAAGTGGGTTGAAGTTAGAAGTTTTTGCAGTTACACACATTCAGGTTGCAATTGAGAGTGCAGGTTTGTGCACCTGGTTGGTTGGTGCTAAGAGGCCTATGCTCAGCTCAGAAATACAGATCATGCTTTCCTTCTTCCCTGGAAAAATTATTTTAAAATGCATGCTTCCTGCATCTAAAACACTGATGAAAGAAACTTCTGATCCTGTAATAGATTGGGCTTAAGGCCAATACACAATGAACTCTGTGTGATGTGACCCCCTTAATGCAACAGATGTTTAAAGATGCCTCAGGCTAAGTGGGGAAGGAAGGCCGACTGCTAGTCAGAGAGCAGCCCCAGACCAAAAGAGAAGTCCAGCTGGCAACTTATTTTAGAAGGTTTTTTTTTTTTTTTTGACAGCTGCTGTTTAAGGGGAGCAAGCCTCTTGGTATTGCCACTACTTGAAGACTCCTGCGTTGTGAGGAAAGACTAGTAGACACAAGATATTCTTCACTCAGTTCTGTGAGACAACTCAGAGTAGAAGTTATGTGATACTCTGGATGATTTTTGAGTTCTGGCAGGAAATGTGCATCAGAGAGCCAGCAAGAGTATGAGGCCAAATATTTTCTGGGCTGTATTTGTTTGGACCATGAACGTGATTCCATTGACTAAAATTGTACCTTCACCTGTGTACGTGGTTGAGCTGCCCTCCTCAAATCTTTTTCTCCTGAATTAGATAGAAAGTCTTTCTTACTTACAACCTGTTGCAAGACTGAGAGCTCAAGGAAAAAAATGAATGTATATTTACTTCTTATTAAATACATATTATGAATTTATGTCTATGAATGCTGTCATCTTTATGTGAATACACAGTATACAAACACATCATTTACAGTATACATATATATAATAAAAACCAGCAAGAACTCTGACACCTTTGATATGGTTTTCAGGTTATCCTCATTCAGTCCCTTTATTGCTTTCAGACTTCCTTGGAAAACAATAATTAAAGTTCACTGCGGACCATGATTTCTAATACTCAAATGCCTTCTTCCCTCTCTCCGTCCCCTGGCAATATTCTCTATGCTTTTTAACTCCTTTTAGTTCTGTCTTCCAAAAACTGCTGTGACTCCACAACTCTGATTTGATTAGATCATTCAGTAATGATAGGCACACTTTACATTCTTTGTTTTAATCAGTTTTCTTTATTCCTACTCTTTCCTTCTGTAATTAGTGTAGTTGGGCCAGATGGGATCTTTTCCGGGTCAATATTTACTGAAACATATACATCTGTTCCAGAACTTGAGTGTCTATGGGGATGTGTTGAGCCAAGTGGAGTGGTGTTGTCAAGAAGCACTAACATGTACAGAAACTCCTCTACAGATAAAGATAGGGGTAGAAATCCATGTACATGAAATCTGCAGCTGGCCCTGGTAGAGGTCACGACTGGTTTAAAACATAAATGGAAAGGAAGAAGAGGGACAAATATGTTGCTCAATATCTTAGAAAAGCTTGTGAAGAGCTCCAATAAACCTTACATGTATAATGTGATAACTTCCACTGAATATAAAACTACGTAGTTTGGGTATGCAGAAATTTCTTCAGAAAACATGAATCTCTGAGGAATATAAAATGACAAAGCCACTTTAAGGCATCCTTTGTGTGTCAAATGAAATATAGTCTATGTGAGCCACTCCAAAAGTAATGCCTTCCATTTTATGACATCAGCCCCCAGTGTCAGAAGTGGATGTTGGTGGTATGGCAATAAAGACTGAACCTTCCCACCAATATTCTGTTACATTTTGTTGCCATTTAACAGATGGCAGCAGATGGGCAGTCTGACAAAATAGTGCAACCTCCAATGCAGAGGGAGCAAAGGTGTGTCACTGAAAATGGCACCCATTGACATTCATCAATCAAGATCTGTTAAGAGGTCCTAAAGGACTGCTAAAACTCAGGAAGGAGATCTTGGACCCATTGCTGTAAGTTCTCCAAAACCACTGACTTGATGTGCAACAGCAGCCAGAAAAGCCAATGAAACACTGGGTATCATAAGGGAATATGTTGGGAAATATATGCAGGCTGCCCACTACAGAAAGTGGCAGTCATGCTCTCTCTAAGGAGTGGACCCTAATTCTGAAACCTCTTGACATTTTGTATCTTCTTAATAAATAATGTATAAGGGGTAATGGGGAAACCTCATTAAAAACAATGTATAAATTGTAAACAAGTGAGTACTTCATTTATTCCATAATCAACCAAGTGTAAACAAAAATAGAAAATGTTTAATGTATTCCAAATTCATGGAAATCGTTATGAATGTGATAAGTAGGTCATCCAGTCCAGACATGAGCCTACCCACCCATGAGGATAACATCAGGAGAAGTATTTGTCAGTTAATCCCTAGAGACAGGAAGAGATTCTTTCTGTATATAATCTGTTATTCACAGTATGACTTGTGTTGGTTTGTTTGTTTTCTGGCACAGTTATTCTCTTGCCCATGTGGAAGAATAGAATTAATTCACAGTGTATTGCTGTCACTTTCTACAAAGGCAAAAACTTTAAAGGGCAGGTGGTGGAAAGGAACTTCCATAAATGAAAATGTATTTACTCCCACTTCCTTAGCTGAGGCAATTATGAGTTCAGGAAAAGTTGGTATGTTCAGTTTTCCTCAGTGCACAAATTTCAGTAAACAAGTTTTCTTGAGTCTGTACCTCTCTACCTCTCCAATGGTCACGTTTGCAGACTTTGCTGGGTTTTAACTTATTAGCATTTTTTTTGCATCTATATTAGAGTAGTTTGAGGACCTGTACTGTCAGAGTTGCTATCAAGACATGTCCTAAAAAAGGAAAGTCCTAAATCTGTCAGTTGGAAAAGATTTTATCATTATAAAATATGAATGAAACCTCTGTTTGAGACAATGTATGTGGTGTTGTACACACACTAATTTTTACAACTTTTTACCCTGATAGATAACTCACATTCTCAGCAGTCAAATTACTGGAAGTTTTAGAGAGTTGATGCTATTTTCCTCTCTAATTCTAGATTGCATCTGCTCTTGTTTTTAACAAGATAAATTAAGGTCTAAGGCAGCTCTACTAGCCACAGCATGTAATTTTTTTTAAAAAGCTTTGATTTTCTGGTTTAATAAAGCCTTGAAGAGTTAGAAATGTTCTGGTTTTCTTCATCTCCATGACCCTCTTATTAACATGGATATTGTACTGTGAGCAATTCTGATGCAGGGCTTCAGAAGTTACTGCACTGTAATGTTGCCAAGAGCAATTCCAAGTGCTGAATCTCTGAATTAAAAGGAAACGACTGAAAACCCACCTACCATATTACTTCTATGTGAAGTTGCAGTTGTAAGAAATGTTTTGTTGGAACTCTGATTTAGAGAAACTTTAATTGCTGCTGACATTTCTGGGAGACAAGCGATTGTTTTCCCTGTAGCCTCCACAAACTAGGACTGCTTCTGCAAAATCTGAACAGTTTGAAAAATAAAAAATGAGCAGCTTCAGAAAATCTTTTATTGTGCTACAGAACTTGTTCATTTTTAAATGCTTTGTGTTATGAGTCTGCTCTCCTACCCTGGTCAGCATCTAAGGTTTCCCAGCAGACATTGACAGGAGAAGTCCTTCCCCATTTGCAGGTATCAGCCACCTCAGGCTGCTGTGCTGAGGCAGAATCTGCTTGGAAAAGAAGGGGGATATGGTTGAAAATGGGAAAAGAAAAGGGGCTGCAGCACATCTTGTGAAAAAAATGCAGTTTCTCAGGAAAGGGAGCTGCATTTTTACCTGTAACCTTCTGCCAAAAATTNGGTATCAGCCACCTCAGGCTGCTGTGCTGAGGCAGAATCTGCTTGGAAAAGAAGGGGGATATGGTTGAAAATGGGAAAAGAAAAGGGGCTGCAGCACATCTTGTGAAAAAAATGCAGTTTCTCAGGAAAGGGAGCTGCATTTTTACCTGTAACCTTCTGCCAAAAATTTATCTTCCTTAAAAAAAAAAAAAAGGAAAAAAAAAAATAATCATTTTAAAAAAAAAAAAAAAAAAAAAAAAAAAAAAAAAAAAACAAAAAAAACAAANTCCAAATTCATGGAAATCGTTATGAATGTGATAAGTAGGTCATCCAGTCCAGACATGAGCCTACCCACCCATGAGGATAACATCAGGAGAAGTATTTGTCAGTTAATCCCTAGAGACAGGAAGAGATTCTTTCTGTATATAATCTGTTATTCACAGTATGACTTGTGTTGGTTTGTTTGTTTTCTGGCACAGTTATTCTCTTGCCCATGTGGAAGAATAGAATTAATTCACAGTGTATTGCTGTCACTTTCTACAAAGGCAAAAACTTTAAAGGGCAGGTGGTGGAAAGGAACTTCCATAAATGAAAATGTATTTACTCCCACTTCCTTAGCTGAGGCAATTATGAGTTCAGGAAAAGTTGGTATGTTCAGTTTTCCTCAGTGCACAAATTTCAGTAAACAAGTTTTCTTGAGTCTGTACCTCTCTACCTCTCCAATGGTCACGTTTGCAGACTTTGCTGGGTTTTAACTTATTAGCATTTTTTTTGCATCTATATTAGAGTAGTTTGAGGACCTGTACTGTCAGAGTTGCTATCAAGACATGTCCTAAAAAAGGAAAGTCCTAAATCTGTCAGTTGGAAAAGATTTTATCATTATAAAATATGAATGAAACCTCTGTTTGAGACAATGTATGTGGTGTTGTACACACACTAATTTTTACAACTTTTTACCCTGATAGATAACTCACATTCTCAGCAGTCAAATTACTGGAAGTTTTAGAGAGTTGATGCTATTTTCCTCTCTAATTCTAGATTGCATCTGCTCTTGTTTTTGACAAGATAAATTAAGGTCTAAGGCAGCTCTACTAGCCACAGCATGTAATTTTTTTAAAAAAGCTTTGATTTTCTGGTTTAATAAAGCCTTGAAGAGTTAGAAATGTTCTGGTTTTCTTCATCTCCATGACCCTCTTATTAACATGGATATTGTACTGTGAGCAATTCTGATGCAGGGCTCCAGAAGTTACTGCACTGTAATGTTGCCAAGAGCAATTCCAAGTGCTGAATCTCTGAATTAAAAGGAAACGACTGAAAACCCACCTACCATATTACTTCTATGTGAAGTTGCAGTTGTAAGAAATGTTTTGTTGGAACTCTGATTTAGAGAAACTTTAATTGCTGCTGACATTTCTGGGAGACAAGCGATTGTTTTCCCTGTAGCCTCCACAAACTAGGACTGCTTCTGCAAAATCTGAACAGTTTGAAAAATAAAAAATGAGCAGCTTCAGAAAATCTTTTATTGTGCTACAGAACTTGTTCATTTTTAAATGCTTTGTGTTATGAGTCTGCTCTCCTACCCTGGTCAGCATCTAAGGTTTCCCAGCAGACATTGACAGGAGAAGTCCTTCCCCATTTGCAGGTATCAGCCACCTCAGGCTGCTGTGCTGAGGCAGAATCTGCTTGGAAAAGAAGGGGGATATGGTTGAAAATGGGAAAAGAAAAGGGGCTGCAGCACATCTTATAGGAAAAAATTGCAGTTTCTCAGGAAAGGGAGCTGCATTTTTACCTGTAACCTTCTGCCAAAAATTTATCTTCCTTAAAAAAAAAAAAAAGTGAAAACAAAAATAATCATCTTAAAACAACAACAACAAAAAGAAAAAAAAAAACCAAAACACAAAAATCAAACAAAAAAAATAAAAACAGATAAGAAGCATTCCTGTACAGAAAATAGAAATAGAGGATGTGCCAGACTCTGGGAGTGTTGGGTCACTCCTCCGCATAGCACTCAGGAGCGCCTGAGGCACTTTGGGCACTCATCTCTGTCAAATTCCTTCCAATGGTCACTGAACATAGCTTGCAACTAGGAAAAAAACAACTTAAAAAAAAAAACAAACGAGGAAGAAGAACTAAAATCTGAATGTCTCTGGGAGGCAGGAGGACACCTGGGATGTGAAGGCAGCCAGCCCAGTGCTCTGGGTCAGAGGGTGTCCTCAGTTTTTAGCTCTGAACATACACTGATTGTTAGTTCACTGCAAATCTGTTCCACAGATGTGAACAGGTTTGCCTGTATATACAGGAAGTGCCTAAAAGGGTGAAAATGAAATAACAGGAACATATCCTGTAGTGTTGGCAGCGAAGACAATCAGCTAAACCAAAAGTTTGTACTGTGATCCTGGAAACCGTCATCATTCAAGAAGAGCAAGAGGATATACAGCTCTCACTTGTGCTGTAGGGGTTCAGCCCACATGAAGATGAGTATGACACATCTGAAGGAATCCATCTTGCAAAAAAATGCCACCTCCAAAATCCAGAAAAAGGTGAACAAAGGTAGTTGGTTTTGCTTGAGAAGATCTTAGTGACAGAGGTGGTTATGTCATTTAAAGCCCAGGATCCACTGATGCCAGAGCAATGGTTTTGCAGCTCCCAAGAGGCTGCTGCACAGATTAGACATCAGTTTCAAGGCTGTACAAGGTGGAAGGACTTGAATTTTACGGGATGACTTTTTTCTTTTATTCTTACCTTCTACTGTTGGATTTGCTCCTGAGTGAAAAGGAGAAGGCTCCGACAGGGTCCGGTTGGAATAGGTCACTGGGTTTTAGGGATGCTCCTGGTCTGAGTTCAGGGCTTTGAAAAAGACCAAGTTTAAGACAACAGCCTTCAGTTAACACTCAGTGAGAGCACAGGGTAAGGATGCAGAGTCTCAACTGAATATGCCAAAAAACGGAGAGACCTCTAGGTGTGTTCTTGGAAGCAATGCTGCCCAGAGACAGCTATGGAGCAAGGACACATAAATTGAAGCCTAATGGAGACAGGCCTTTCAGCATTTACCACCTTATGCTCTAAACTGCATGCAATAGGACTCCAGATGGTGTACAAATGCAAAGAGGATTTTCCTGGACCTTTTCCTGCAGTGAACTCCCCAAGCAGCTTTTAAACTCGGAAAAGCCCAAGTTCATTGCAATGCAAACCACACTACTTACAGTTGCACATGGAGAAAGAAAAAGATACTGGGCCTGTAGCCCAGAAAGGGGCAGCAAAGAAAGGAGATCTATGGGGGGGGGGAAGGATGTCTACATTCTGAGAAAGTCAGGAAGAATACAATCAAGATGTGTTGTTTCTTCAAGTACCTGTAAGATTTCAACTACCTGTAAGATTTCAACTACCATTAGTGTTGCTAATATTTGCCCAATTAGTTCTCAAGGTCTTTTTAGCTGGGTTTTTGTTTGTTTCTTTGCTTTCTCCTTACTTTAGAGAAGTTTCCTGTACTAATTAAGCGCAAAATGTTGGCTGCATGGCTGGTTTTCAACTCTTTCCTTCCTTTCTTCCTTCCATATTGCCTTTTTGAGATCTCCCAGCAGCCTCACAGGGTCTTCATCTTCACTTTATAAGACTGTGGTAATTAGCTGGAGCTTTGCTGAGTTTGTGGAAATCTTCTGAGTAAAGTCACTATAACAGTGTTCCAGCCTATTCCTTTTATTTGTAAGATTATTGTCTTGATAAAAGAGACAGATTTCTACAGTGTGATGGCTGTAGATAATTGAGAAATTGTTTCTGAATTTTCTTTTTAGTTAAGAGTACAGAACAATCCTTTATTTATGGAGCACTGCGACATTCCATATAGGAAGTCCAAGGAAATTGTGACAAGCAGGAACCACTCCATCTACACAGTAAAGCACACTGCTACCATTTGTATCATTACCAATTTTTGGGGGTTAAAATTTGCTTTTGGTTTAGAGAGAAAGAGAAGAATGCTCTTCCCCATGCACAGCATGGGGTTGGGAGTTAGTACACTTTGAGGCCCCTTCCAACCCCAACTGTTCTGTGGTTCTATGACTCTGTGAAATGTTAAAGTCATAAATCTAAACAAAGAAACTCAGTATTACTATAAAAGCACAAATTTAAAAATCCTCAGAAACAGCACATGCAGCTTCCACCCATGAAAAGTTCAATCTCAGAAAGATAATCCATTCCAGGCAAGTGAGGCATTTGCCAATGCAGCTGTCTGCATAAGCAATTTAAAGAATACTTTGATAAAATAGGTAATAAACTGCTGCTGGAATGGGCACAGTAACAACAACATGGATATGTTTGCAATAAAAGCCAGCTGATGGGAAAACAAGTGGTGAGTGCATTAGAACCCCTGGTAGGGGCATATCAGGTGTTAATGTGCTCCAGGAACTAAAGTGTCTTTTAAACAACAAAAAAAAAAGTGTGAAAAAGTCAGCCCATGATGGGGAATGAGTGCCTGCTTAACTAGCATCTAATGATGAGAAGAGAAAGATGGTGAAACTTCAACTTGGATTCAGTACTGAAATATAAATTAAAAATTAATATGTTTTAATTTCCACTAGTGATATTTGAGGATATAAATAAGAGTCTGTACACCAGTCTCATTCACTTATCTTGGTAAGAGTGTAAATGGTGAGAGCCAAAGATAATTTATCAGCATATTTTCTAAAGCCTGTGTATTTCAGATAGGAATTTATTTCAGACATGAAAGTCTTTGAGTCCTTATGGCTAAATAAAATACCTCCAAGTGGAGTAGTCAAATATTTTTCTGCAAATAATTTTATGATAATCATAGCTCTTTCTCTGTTAGCAAGTTATTTGCCAACAGGCTATGAATTTTGAATTTGTTCCAAAACCAAATTTCAGCACATTTCTTGCATATAATTTCTGTCAGCTTGCCATGATGAGTATTCACTGCTTATTTGTGCCATATGAATATTCATTCAAATTTGCAAAGATGTTTCTCTCTACTGATTTGGTAACAATCATATACACAACTAATTCATCTAACAGTTGTAATTTTTAAATAAAGCCTTGATCTGAAGTCCACTGGGAGCACTGCAGGACTGTGAGTCAGCTGTCTTTGTGCCCAGACATTCTCAAAAGTGTTTGTATCAGTACGCTTTGAGGATCATGGTTTCATGGGGCTTCAATTTGTCTCCTCAGTGCGACAGCACTGACTCCAGACAACGCTTTGTGTAACTGCTGAAGTTTGAGCAGTTGATCTCAGTTAATTTGTAGACTGGATCTATCACATACATATTATATCCTTATGATACTGTATTATGCTTTGCATAATGTGTTGATTATATACAATGCTGATAATTTTAATTGTCCAGTTTCCTGATTAAAAAATGTAAATGGATTTCCAAATGAAAATGGCCATCAGAAACAAGAACTTTTCAGTTTAATTGCCTTCTACCTTACTATATACATGTACATCATTTTGTATTTTAAAACAAAAGGGAGAAAGAAAGTAAAGTAATTAAAAGGACATTTATGCATAATACTTTTTCTGCTACCTTTATCTTTTTTCTTATCTTCTAAGTGCACAGAGAAATCATAATGCAATTGTGAAACTTTTCTCGAGATTATCAGCGTAAAATCACATGTGCATAGTCTCACAATAGCCCTTTCAAGAATATTTTCTATCTACCATAACAAAGCATCGATAAAAAGATAGTTAAAGTTACTCACAGATATTGTAAAAGGGTGGTAAGCTTGAAGCATCCCTTTGATAAAACTTTCAGAAATACATTACGAATGTCTCTGCAGTGATTCATTTGAAAGTTACTTCCTAGTTTACAGTTTCCACAATTATTTGAGTGGAATAAAACCTGAGAATAGAATGAACATAAAGGAATTGAAACTCATACAGTTTATTAATAGGCAAAGGTAAACTGTATAAGTTTCAATAGGGCCAAGTGTCAAATGCTGCATTCTAGTCACAACAATCACAGGCACGCCTACAGGCTTGGAGAGGAGTGGCTGGAAAGCCACCTGACAGAAAGGGACCTTGGTGTGCTGATGGACTGTCAGCTGAATATGAGCCAGCAGTGTGCCCAGGTGGCCAAGAAGGCCAGTGGCATCCTGGCCTGTATCAGGAATGGCACGGTGGGCAGGACTAGGGAAGTAATCCTGCCTCTGTACTCAGCACTGGTGAGGCCCCACCTCTCCAAGTGAACAAGTACTGTGTTCAGTTTTGAGCACCTCAGTACAGAAAGGACATTGAGGAGCTGGAGCAGGTCCATAGAAAGACAACCAGGCTGGTGAAGGGCCTGGAGAACATGCCCCATGAGGAGCAACTGAAGGAGCTGGGGCTGTTCAGTGTGGGGAAGAGGAGGCTGAGGGGAGACCTTATTGCTCTCTTCAAATACCTGAAAGGCAATTGCAGCAAGAGTGGGTTCAGTCTCTTCTCACTGATGTCAGGACAAGGGAAAATGGCCTTAAGTTGCACCTGGGGAGGTTCAGGTTGGATATAAGGAAAAATGTCTTTACAGAAAGCACTGGAATGGGCTCCCCAAGGGAGGGTTGTGTCACCATCCCTAAATGTGTTTAAAATCCATCTGGATGTGGTGCTCAGGGATATAATTTAGCAGTGGATTGTTAGAGTTAGGGTAGTATGGTTTGGATGCAGTTGGACTTGATGAGACTTAATGATTTTGAAGGTCTTTTCCAACCTGAGCGATTCCATGATTCTATTAATGGATAGGGCTTTGAGCAACCTGGTCTAGTTGGGAGGTGTCCCTGCCTATAGCAGGGGGATTGAAACTAGAAGATCTTAAAGGTCCCTTCCAACCCAAATGATCCTAAATCTTACCATTACTACAGTCGTAATCACCTAGGGTTATATATAGCATTTGACGTGCAATTGAAATGACAAGTTTCTCTTTTCATAATTTTTCTTCTATGTGATAAGGTATATCAGAAGCAGAACATATTTAAAGCAAAGCAAATACATTACAATTACTGTTTACATATCTTTAGTCCACCTTACTGGCCTTTTGCTTAAGGGAAAAATCATTAAGTTTCATGGTCAGGTTCATTGCTATATTCTGTAGAGGAACAGTAAACATGGGCAACAGTAGGTAATTTTGAATAAAGCTTGCCTGAACCTACATCCTCCTATTTCCCTACTGACACGAGAAAGGAACGGGCTCAATAGCAACAGCACAATTGCCTTGCCTGATCTCATTTGTGGAGCAGCAGTAATGCCCAAACTCCTCCATCCAGAAAAGGAAAAGTTCCATTGTTGGAAGTGTTCCAAGGAGATTCAGAATACATGGGCAGTGTGTAACTTACCTCTGTTCTGTCATGTGATTGTACCATCAACAGTTTATGGACTGGTTCAGCCTGGTTCCACAATGAACAGGGCACGGGGCCCATGGATCCATGCTCCTGGAAGGGGTAGGAAGATGGGCCCCAAAACAGAACAGTGGCAATGATCTGAGGAGGAAAGCTACTTTACTAAATCAAACATTGGAATGCAAAATAACACCATATAATAGGAATTGAAACTAATAAATCAAATAAAATGAGTGTCCAAAAACTAAAGGCGTTACTCTAATGTTGAAGGTGAAATGGCTATAGGGAGCACACACTGCTAATGTGCAGTAAAAAGAGGCAGTCTCAAGACTTGTGTGCAGTTTTATCTTTCCCTCTGAGTAGAAAATAGGAACACAAAGTTCTCTGGGGTATGTAGTTCCCTTCTGAGAATCAGGTACCCAGAAATTCAGCAGTCCCTGGAGCTGGAGCATTAACTTTTTAACTCCCAGTGCCTTACATGATGTTATGATGTGGAATACCCATAAGAAAAATCATAAAGCCACGACGCCAACAGAAGCAGCTAGCTAACAACCAGCTCACACGGACCTTTCCATTAACAACTGCACTGATTTTTTTGTATTTTTTTGCTATAAATAAAAATTGTTCTCACACAGTAGTAAATCTTCAAAGTCTATGCTCAGAGAGGTTAGTAAAATCTATTTCCACGTGAAGTGAGACTTCTGCAGAGTGCTGGATAAAAAGCCATAAATCAACAACAAGCTACAAAATAAAACATGGGCTTATGTCTTCTTGCAATCACACCACAGTCTCTAGAACTTCTTCGACTTCATTACTGAACATCATTTCATACGGCTTTATAAAGACCCTTTGAATAACCTTGTTTCCTGAGTCTGTAAGTTCTTTGCATGTGTTTTCATCACAGAAGGGTCCTGCTGAGGCTAACCTTCATAACTCTGAGGCCAGCATTCAAATCTATGCAAACCAAGTCACCAGTAGAGTGGTGCACAGATACAACATCTTTCCTCAGTGACCAAAACAAGAAGTGAAGGCTATGTCAGATGAACTTTCCCTAGCAATTTGGAACCAGCAACAGTTGCTAGACCCAGAAGGGAACTTCTCCCTTAAAAACAAAGTCCTAGCAGAACATGTTGTAAGCTTCTTTCCAAAAGAAAGAAAGAATAGTTGAAAATTGACGCTAATCTACAATAGTTTTTTGCATATTATAATAGAATATTTCATGGGAAAATATATGCTTCCTACCATATCAAGTGATTTTGTGACTGGGTTACTGATATCTGACAGAGGGTTCTGCTTAGAGCTAAGTAAATGGTCACTTCTGTAACACACAGAAAATGGGAATGTCCCAAGCTGGTTGGCACTCAAACAGTGAATAGTTCGATGCAAAATTTTTCCTTAGGTTTAATACTGAAAAATCCCTGTCTGTGGCCAAATATGAGAAATTCAAAGTCTCAGACAAGAGCTACCTGCACCAAGAGAATTTTACCTATTGCCTCTATAATAGACTTCGGGCATCAGAGAAAGCACTGCTTGGTTAGCCTTGAAAGCTATAGAAGTCACCTGAGAAATTACAAGTTGCTTCACTGAACTGTGTCTACTGTTACAATTAAAAAGACACACAAGCAGCAAAGGAAATTGCCACCATGTTGATATACCCCCAGCTGAGTTGCATCCAGGCCACACTTCCAAAACTCTCTCATTTTCTACTCATGCCCTTCACTAGTTAGAACAACATTACTGTAACACAACGGAAAACACAGTAGTAATAGCAGAGTAGCAAAGTCCTAGGCTGCAGAAAGTGAGAGCTTCCTCAGACATAACAGCTGTGGGCACAGAAACAGAGAAAAAAAAAAAATTAAAAATCTGCTTACTTTCAGAATACCTCAGTTAGGCAGGGATGTCCAGAAAGATACCCTTATCTCCACTATCAATCCTTAAATGAGGTCTGGAAAGGCATGGATCCTGGCTTAACCCTTTCTAGTTACTTGGGTGCATTGCATGCACCTGAGCTCCCTTGGGTTGGCCCTGCCTTCCCACCAGGTGCTCAATCACTGGTTCAAGTCCTGACTTAGAATTTCTGCTACAGTTGTGAAATAGGGATGTCATACAGAAGCCTCTGAGCCTAAATATTGTGTCAGTCATTCGGGCTTTGGGAAGTGAATGCAATCATCTTTGAAGAAAGAAAAAAAATCAAAAGTACTGTTCTGACTGGAAACGACTGATTTACCTTGAAATGATGGAGGAAAGGAAACTGACACATGCTCTCTCTCAGTGTACAGAAGCATATGTTGCAACTTGAATACAGAGCCAGAAGTTAAGGCCCTGATCCTGGAAATAGTTCACAGTCCTGTGCACTTTAATAGTTATGAGTGATCCCACTTAGCTGTGGGTCTCTTCATGTAGGCTGTGGTATTTGCAGAAATACCTGCAGGATCAGGCCCAGATGATCAGTGGAAGTCTCAGGCAAAGTATCTATTTTCTCAGATATAGACATATTTTTGTTGTTGTTTTTCTTTTTTAAAATGCATCTTATTTCATTTCCTCCTCACTGACCCTGAAAGCTGTTTCATTTTCGTATCATGTCAGATATTCGTGTCTTCTTGGATAAGAGTAAGTTTCTCGAACTGTGAGGGCTCAGAGAGTTTCTGTTTGCTGATTAAAACTGGAAAATGTCAACCTTGATTTTAGTCATTTAAAAATTAAGTTCTTATGCACTTCTGTTATTGTTGTTAAAATATTCTAAGTATGCCTCCAAAATCTCCTAAAAGTGAAATTAACACCTGGTGCAGGAACTTCCATGCCAACTTTTATTCTCACAGCAATGCATATTTTAGCCTGAATTTCACCTCAAAATGAAAAGGCAGAGGGAACAGCAGTGATTCAAGACCTGTCAGGTTATGCTTACCTGTCAAGTTTCTTTCTATTATCTGCCAACTAATTAAGGTAACCTTGTCACAGAATTCAATTAACACTCAAGTGATATGACAGAGCGTTAGGTGTCCTGGTTAGAGGTTGGCCCATTCCTCACTTCTTGGCTGCAAGTGACTGTTGTATACATGCTTTCTGCTGCCCCACTAAAATTATTTTCCACTGAAACACTGAGACATTTCAAACTTGATTAATCCTTCCTCTCCTCTTCAGAGAGCCTTTTTTTCTGCTTTCTTGTTGAATTTTATGCTCAGTAGGCAGACAGAACGAGAGTTGCACAGTAGTAGGTGCCTGGGTAGCAAAAACACAGGAAAGTGAGTCTGCTGGATATGGTATCTAGTTTCCTCAGCTTTACTACAGACATATCGTGCATCTATCAGCAGCTTTGTTGAAGACGTATTTCATGAAAAAAGATGAATTTTAGTGAATTTTGTCAAAAGGAAACCACTTTTTCAAGAGAGATCTTCTGAAAAAAATCTGATTATGAACATTTGAAATTTTGAAGCACTGAGCACTTTAAAGAATATTTTAATTGGTAAGCTTATCTTCATGCTTTGCAGTATCTTGATTCTTCATCCATATAGCAGCATGTTACTTCTTAGCTTGGAGCAAAGGAAGCACTGCTATCTAGAATGTTCAGAAGGTAGTGTCTGATATTTTGGACAGCTTCGCAGAAGATAAAGCCTCTCATCTGAACATTTGTAATTCCAAAGGGAAGTAATATTGCTTAGTGTAATTCTACATCTAAGCCACTTCAGAATAATCAGACAAACCCTCTGAATGGGCACGAACATATCCTAGTGTGTACATGCATTGTCCATTTTCCAGCTGATTTTAACAACATCTGAGTTGTGTTTAAGACAATTAAGGCAAATGGGATCTCCTGGGAATTATAGTAAGTATTTGGAAACAGTGCAAAAAGAGCCTAGCACTAATAGTAGAGATGAATTGTATAGTAAAGTTGTCTCGTTCATGAAAAACTTAAGTAAAATAATCTGTTGAGTTGGAAAGACAGTACAGTCACTTGAACAGTGAAAATATGACAAGCAAAAAAGGAAGCCAATGAAACAGTGTCAGCTGGAAGTAACAAACTTGCTCATGTTAGAAGTAAATAAGGTATATAGGAAGCAAATGCTGAAT
>VXAB01007190.1:188-21464 GCA_013399175.1 Odontophorus gujanensis | reverse complement strand
ATAGCTATTCAGCATGCAAAGATTGTAGTGATTTTGAAGATCCGATTACAGAACGCACACCGGTCTCACGCCGTCGGCTGAAGGGCTGTCCAGGGCTGTCCAGGTGGGAACACGACCTCTCACTGCGAGCAGCCGCCCTCGTTCATCAGCCTCTCCTCGTTGGAACGGATTCATCCAAACGCAGAAGTTCCTCCCGACTTCCAAGTTGGTACTTCAACCTTTTGCCTTTGCCCGGTTGGGAAGCACAAACCCAACCCCCTGTTCACGACCGGAGCTTCAGTACTGCGCTCTTCAGTGGAAAAAGCTCCCGGCATCAGCGCTGTGCACCTCAGCAGCACGGAGGAGGAGGAGGCAGTCTCTGCTCTGGGGCTTTTCGGGTGAAACCAGAGGGAGTTTTGGTCCATAAGGAGCACAGCTTCCTTCCACATGAGTCGGCCCTGTAATTCTCAGTGCCTCCTAGGGGCACTCTATAGGCAAAGTCAGCATAGATGGAGTCAGGTCAAGATACTTCCACAGTACGCAGTGGTAGCCACCTGTGCACTGGTTACAGATTTTTACCTGTTCTGCAAATAACTGTACGCTGTAAAGCCTGACGGGCAACGGGAACCCCTCCCGCTCCCACCCCACGACTAAAGACCGCTTCTCGATGCCTCCTTTATGCTGAAAACAATTCTTCCCGAGTTAGCTGCAAAAGAAAAACAAAAAAAAACAAAAAACACATAGCACGAAAGGCACGTTTCAGCCGAATGCAAAAGAAATGAAGGACCAACAAATACAGAAACCCTTTCTGGAAAGTATTAGCGACTTTTAAGCTTAAACTTCATAAATATATTGCAATAAGCAAGTGTGATTTGATCAACAGAGTCTGAAGACGCTGGGTCTGTTCCTAATGCTGCAATTCATTTGCTGTTTGGCCTGGGGCGTAATGCTTCACTTCTCGTTCTCCCACAACCATGATGGATGGGGGAAGAAGGGACATTTGTGCACCGGCGCTTCTCCTCTCTGTGCTGCACCAGGGGACTCTGGAGCGGCACCGCACCGCCGGCATCGCAGGAAAGGGAATTTCTGCAGGTGGACAGAGCCTAACACGTGCTGCTATGGCAGTCCTGGAGCTACACAGCCCAACGGATCACTTTTTCCTTTGGTTTGGGGGATTCTGTGACTTCGCGAACTGAGTACCATACAAGTGAAGCTCGTGTTTTTCCCAGAGAGCCAAAATTTGCTCATGGATGTTTACTGTTACGGGCAAAAAGCGAATGACAGGCGACTTCACTCGTTAGTCTAGAAGATGGGTTCTACCAGATCACTAATGAAGACGTGAGAATTAATTCATTTGGAAGTCAGTCAGAGGCTGATGGATCCAGGAGTCGGTTCTCGACGTGCCCAGAATTGGGCCCTCCCCGCACACACGCACCCCTGGGAAACGCATGCTCATCTCACCCAAGTGCAAGTTACCCACAGGTATAACGCTGCCTTAGCACTGTCCCGGAGCGGTAACGCGAGCTGCGGCACCGCTGGGCCCGCGGAGTCACCCGTCCGTCCAGTTCTCCACCGTCCCCATTCCCGAATGGTACTGCAGCGAGGATTCCCGCGACAAGGAGAAGCTTTGGGAGTAGAGGAACTCGTTGGCGGCGTTGAGGTGCGGGGAAGGTGGCTTCCTCTCGCACACGGATGGGTGCACCCTTTCCCTCGGGAAAGACGATGGGGGGACGCGCTCCCGAACCTGAGACTGGGCCAGCTGGTTGTAGACACTGAAGTGGCTGTTCCCTGGGGGCTGCGAGCCCTGCCCCGCAATGGACGGGAGCCGCGGCATCATGGTGGTGGCTGTGAAATGGGCTGGGAAGGGCTGGTAGGGTACAGTTTCCATTGTCTGAACGCTGTAGCTGGTGTAAGGTGCGACTGAAGTCCACATATTGCAGCTCAGCGGGGGAGGCGGAGGCGGCAAGTCGTCCACCGCCGGCACGCCCGCGATCTCAGCCCCTGACCCAGAGTACATGCAGGCTTCCCGCGGGGCCACCTCGCTGCAGTAGGACGGGCTCAGCATCTGCTGCTCGTAGGGTGGTGGGGAGCGGAAGTAGTGATCGTCGCCCACCGATGAGGAGGCCTCCAGGTAGGAGCGCTTGCAGGGCAGGTCCAGGTGCCGCGCGCTGTCTGGGGGAGAAGAAAGAGAGCTCAGGAATGGGGTCGGAAGATGGGACTTCCGAATGTGGGATTGTTCCGCTACACCACCGGTGCTCTTTTTCAGAGCATTTCGGTTCGGAAAGACAACGTGCAATATCAACAAGGCGTCGTGTCGCAAGTATTGGAGTGATCCCATCACCCTCCCAAGAACTCCGGTGACATTTATCAGGATAAGTGAGTGACTGTTCTCACATCAGGGATTACTTCACCTTCATCCAGATAACAGAGGTCCACGGCACTCCTGCAGCACTACTCCTGACAAACTCAAGAAGTCTCTGAAAGGGTCTTATCACAGCCTTCCTTCCTGTCAGTACCAAGATCACTATACATTTCCCAGATATTCGTGTCAAAAGCTGCAGAAGTATCTCAAGATAAAGAAGACCTTTCCCAGCTGCCCATCCTTCTCCTCAGCCTCACATGCAGGAGCTCATTAGCTGGTCAGTATGCTGCATTTAGGAACTCATCTGCAAATTAAACATCTGCTAGAAGGACACATTTGCCTCACAGTCCTTTCTCCTGGTGGTATTGGATTCCTCATTTGCCCACGATCAGAGGATTCTCACAGCTTAAATAAATTAGCGGCCAATGAGACATGCGAATAGAAGGATTTGGCTGCGTGAATAATTTTCCATCCAACTTGAAACATACCATGATCTCATCTGATCTGGGCTAAAAGGAAGAGAACGCAGTTGCAGCTTGCCTCAAGTTAGGACTGGCTGATAAGGAGAAGGACGCACGGCCACCGCTGTCCCACTGCTCTGCACTGGGATATCTACAATGGCTCCTTCTGAAAAGTGCTCATCCGGTGCAGCTTCCTTAATGCTAATGACCATGTCAGGACATTTCAGGGCAGATAAGGCCTCTTCCAAACAAATATTATTAATTCAGATGATTTAACAAGTGATTAATTTGTGGTGTGGCTTCATTCCATTTGAATTACGTGTACTGATTGTCGTTTTTTTTTTTAACTCAGAGCCTGAATTTGCCTTCTATGGGACAAAACCACTAACGACTGCCCAAAAATCCAGCTTGTGAGCCCTGACCCTGCAAAACACTTTGATCACTTTGCAGATTAAGGCCTAAGAGACACATCCAAAACAAACTGGGATTATGGGTAAGTTTTCAGTGCTCTTAGGTCTATCCGCTGCAATACTTTGTAGCTGCAAACTCAAGTTACCTCTTCTCTTCAGGCAGTGATAGAAGAGCCCTGAATCTCTCTGTGCTGTGAAGGTGTTGAGTGACAGATCTTGAGTATCTGAGGCTGAAAACTGCATGTGAGCACCGTTCTCATACTGATAGTGTTGGAGTGTCTGGTGACTGCCATGGAGCGGGTTAACATCTGGCTTGGTCGAGAGCTGGCCGTGGCTGGACACCAACCTCTGCCTCATGATGCTTTTGGAAATCACTGGGTATTCTTTGCTAAAGGAGGCGAGAAAAATTAATGCCAGTCATTCAGCATCAGCATGAACAGGAGAATGAAATATGAGTTTGGCTGCCCCAGCGCATCCCCATCCAACGGCTCCATGCCTTTGCCAAGCACGATGAGCTAACCCTCAGAATGCTTCAGGCGTGGGCAAGCATTGCGACAGCACCCAGAGTGTGTCACTTGGTTACAGGAACAGCTTTTTGGAGGCAGGGAGGGCACGAAACACCCTGATGCCCCCAAGTACAAGAAAATGGAGTGCGCCGTGGCATTTGATAATTTTCTTCAAAGAGGTGC
The DNA here is from genome assembly GCA_013399175.1 of Odontophorus gujanensis. NCBI lineage: Eukaryota > Metazoa > Chordata > Aves > Galliformes > Odontophoridae > Odontophorus > Odontophorus gujanensis. The sequence continues at coordinate 17,563 of VXAB01007190.1, read as the reverse complement.
AGCACACTGACAGTCAGACAAGGGCAGAGGGGCCGAGCAGTGCATGCTGGGCAGCACGTGGCCATGTGCAGCAGCCAAATTCAGCCCGCTGGTGCAGAGCCCTCCAACCCATCCTCCCACCGTACCTCTGCAGCCGTGCCACCCGCAGGTCGCTGTCGTCGCTTCCCCTGAATCCCTTCGCAAATGGGTTGTTCTCAATTTTCAGCTGCGTTATCTTTAAGAGAAGGAAAGCAAGAGGAAAGTGTGTGAAAACACCGGGTGCCGATGACGGGCAGCAGCGCTGAGCCCTCTGATGCCCAGTGGTTCCCTTTCAAAGGGGACTTCAGCATCACCTGCACTGCCACTCCGCCACCAGCCCCTGCCCACGTGCAGCAGTGACAGTGGAAGTATTAAGTTTATGGAGCACTTTGGGGACCTCAGGGATGAAAGGCTCCATTGACCTCGACATTTTAAGGAGGTATTAAATAAGCGCTTTCGAGCCTTTCTGGTTAACCATGTTTGGGCAATTGGTCATTTTACACCAATGACTACAGCTTTTCAAACAGGATTCACTTTGGTGCCTGAATACAGACCTTTTTTTCCCCTGTCTTACCGTACCACACACATTCAGGCTGCTAGTCTGAGCCTTTTAACTGCATGCTAATTGCAAACTCTCGCAAGGACTGTGTGCCTCAAAGGACACGCTCAGGTTATAGGACAAGAAGAAGTTCACCTACTTTCCTGGAAGATTTTCCTGTGAAGATGCGGAAATGGAGATGGTGCTGGGACACACCATACCCTGTTCCCCACTGGGAACCAAAGCACCAGCACCACCTTGCTGCAGGGCTGTGCCTATGGCAATGGGTCAGTGGTTGGATCAGATGGTCTCAGTGATCTTTCCAACCCATCCTCAGCCAAATCACCCCAGGGTGGCCACAGAGGAGGAGGAAGAAGAGGGAAAGAGGCACTCAGGGATCACAGCAAGTGGGAGTGCGACCCATCGCGTGTAAATGATATGGAAAATCCCAACTGTGCAGTCGGTGCATCCCTGTGCCACCCACCCAACACACAGCCCTCTGCCCTTTGTGTTCTGTGCCCACCCCCCATATAAAGCACAAACACCTGGAGCCCCCTTCTGCCTTCACCTCCTAACCACAGTGCAGGCTCCTAGCTCAGTTTTATGGTTAATTGCATGTCTTGCTAAACATGCATGCCATGATTACTTTTTGCTGTAGGTGTATGAGCGAGCTTTACCAGCCATTATTAGATTTTCTCACTGTTTTGAATGACATCTTAGGGTTTATTATTATCCAATTTGCTAGTTCCTGGGTGATCAGGGCGTGTCAGGCTGCTGCTACCCAGCACTTGGTGTGCTTTCCCTTAGCTGCATCTTCTGGCCCACCAGTTATTCTTTAAGATTAAAGAGCTGCAGAGGAAACTCAGCTTTTTGAGCAGTCCTGTGCCCTCCCCAAGCAAAGCTATAAGAGCACACAGCCCAGAATGAGCCCCTTCAGACCCCAAAGTGCCGTACCTTGTGGTTCTGGTAGGAGGTCACCGAGATAAAGGACGTCTCTGGAAACACATGGGTGCAGAAGGCCGTGTTCTTCGAGCCGAAAGCGTTGTTCTCATCCGCCTTCACAATGTGCAGCCTCGGCTGGTATTTGTGCATTGAATTGAGGATGATCTGGAAAACAATTGGTGCTCAAGTGAACAATCCAATTTAGTAAAAACGACAAGTCTTGGCCACTTGACAGCTTCGCTAGCGGGACACCAAAGCCCACTGGAGCTACACTTCAGCTCTGCTTTCCAACCGTGGGGGAAAACAACATTGCATAACATACGACCCACGGCAGAGAGGGTATCTGCTGCTCTGGCAAGTGCTGCCGTGCTGAACTTGGAGCTTTTCTGCTAAATGCTCCTTTTCTTATTGCTATTGGACAGAGCCGGCCTGGGTGGAAAAAAAAGAAAGCCATAAATTTTTTTTCCTAGCTCACGTTGAAGCTGCAGAATAATTCACCAGCAGACTGGTCCATAAAGCTTCCTCATAAAATACTTTACTGAGCTGAAAAATAGCAAAAGCAAAAAAATGCATATATCACAGAAACCACAGAGGGGAAAAAAAAAGTAAAAATAAAATTGCATGTGTTTTTCTTTATCTGCCGCTAAGGGAAAGCTTCCAGCAGCAGGTTTTCCCCAGGCCATGCAGCAGACTCCCATGGGTACCCCCACAGGTGGGATGTGGCCGGGGAATGGTGCAGAGGGGCTGTGGGAGGCAGTGGCACACGCAGGGCACAGCTCTGGACTCTGCCAAGGCACGAAGAGGTCGGTGCCGCATTGTTCTGCCACAAGAATGGCTGTGCCCACATGTGACAGAGAAAAAATGGTTTTAAGAAATGGATTTTCTTCTAAGGAGTGGGATGGATTTGAAGAAAAGCCTCAATTCCTCCCTCTGGATGAAGAAAAAATTCTTTGCTTCTGTTTTCCTTTACACACCACTCTTCAACCTCTTCTTCCCACTCCCAAACCATCTTCTGGAGCTGCCCCCATCCTGGATGTTCCTGGGGCTGGGTTGTCCCCAGCCTGGCCACCACCCTGAGAGGACACATTCAGCCCCGTGGGGATGTGGGATGGGCAGGGAATGCTGAGCAGGTTGTGTCTGCAAGGGGTGGATGGATGGATGGATGGATGGATGGATGGATGGATGGATGGATGGATGGATGGAAGAAGGATAGATGGAAGAATCAACATGCAGATGGATGGGCAGACAAACGGATGGGTGGATGGACAGGCAAAACCACAATTCACATTAGTTCACACAAAGTGTGGATTTAGCCCATTTTAAATGAAGATTGCTAAGAAAGAAGTTTATTCCAAGATCAGCTGAACGTGCCCAGCCTGACAGTGCTGCAGTCCTGCTGGACAGGAGGCACTGCTCAGGGCTCGTGCACCCCATGTCCCTCCATCCAGCCACACAGGTCTGCCCACAGTAGCCGACTGCATTATATACCACTTAAACACAATTTTTATTGTTGACATTTTCCAGACAACCCTCCTTGCTCCCCAAGAGAGAGAATGAGGAATTTTTGGCATTTTATCAGCTTTGCATCACGTCTCCGAAGCACTTTGTGGCTGTTGATACGCAGGCTGTAATGCTGAGAGGGTCGGCTCAGGTTTTGGGTTGCAGCTTTTGCTGCGCTTTCATGTAGCGGCCTCTCGTAAAACAGCCGAGATGAGCAACGCCAGAAGGCTCAGGCTCATAAGAAAGGGCACGTCAATTTTCAATAATTAAGGGTTGATAAATACGGGTTGTCTGGAGCAGAAGCTGAAGGGAGATGAGCTCTGCTCACCTCCTGTCCCCAGCCACACAGGTCTGGCAAGGCAACGTGTGGCTCCAAAGCAGAGCAAGTCAATGGCGGAACAAGAAACCCATTTAACATCAGATTTCCAACGGGTGGATGAGCAGCCTGTTTCCTTCCTCCTCTCCACAGCAGTACTCTCCAGGCCATAAGGATCCCTTTAAAAGCCCCCTTATTTTATTTTATTTTATTTTATCTTTTTGTCCTGAGCCGTTTCCAGCACCAACACGGCTCCACAGAACCTGGAAGAAGCCTTCAGAAGGATTACAGACGGATGCTCATGGTTACCACCATGCCTACAAATCCTCCCCGAGGTTCACTTTGAGCTGCTTGATACTTGTGGGGGGAAAACACCCGAACAGCTTAACCTAACCCAGTGCAATATGCTTCCATCCCTCACCCCAGGGTGAAATATTCACCTCTTCCAGGTGCAGGATGCAAGCATTGGGTTGACCTGTCCACTGTCTGCATTCCCACCACCACCTTACTGGAAAGCAAGAAGTGTGCACACATCCTGCTTGCTCACACCGTGCACTCAAAGCCCCTGAAAATCATTCAAAAAATCCTCCCAGGCCTCAGCTGTAAACGTCCACGCCTGCGCCATCGGAACGCCAACGATTTGGGATAAATACTTTTAAAGGCTGCTGTGGAAAACCGGTCGCTGGCTAAAAATACACAAAACAAATGTAAATTCCACTGCAGTGACGAACATCAGTGGAAAGATTAACTTAGAGAATCGTGTCAAAAAATGAGAGGCATTTTAATTGACGGGACAGAGCTCGGCCACGAGGAACTCGGACTTTTGGGATCAGCATTGCTCCATGCCCCACTGTTCACCATGGATGGCCTCAAGTCCCTCAGATTTGGGACTTTCCACCCCCTGCCTCACTCCTTTGTGGTGATGACACCGTTGGCAGCTGGAACTTTAAGTGTAATATAGTTCATTTCTTCTTCNTTTATGTTAAATATGTTTTTTTTTTTTTTTTTTTTTTTTTTTTTTTTTTTTTTTTTTCATATTTTCCCCCCTTTTTTTTTTTTTGTCATTTCCCACTCAAGAGCAAATGTCAAATAATGGTGTCATTTGCTCCTTGCATTTAGTGTCAGCTCGGAAAATGCTGCGTGAGCATCTCAGTGTCTCACCCTGCGGGGTCCAGGTTTGCCACTTTGCACGATGGGGCACAAAAAGGCCGGAGCTGGGCACGGCCCCGTCACCATCCCCGAAATCTGCAGTAAAGTCTATCTACTTCCATATGAAATTTGGGGAGTTGATTTAAGAGCACTCCCTGTTTCTCCAAGGTATCAAATATCATATGATGCAGTGGTTGCCATGGTGACTGCCTTTTTTATATTGAATAGTAAATGGCTACGAAAAAGCCACATAATTTTATGGCTGCTCCCAGGGGAATCACATCATAGTTAATAGAAAATCTCTCATTTTCGTGCATTTTTCTGCTCCTTTCTTCCTTCCTTCTATTCTTTTCAGACTGAAGCACCCAGCCCCGTGCCTGGGGGTCGCATCCTTCCCACAACAATGCAAATATACCCATCGAAACGCTGTGTTCAACCTCCACAGCTCCATCACCACCTGCCCCAACCCTCCATGTTCCCATCTGGCCCCAGGACGCTGCTGTAGGAGCAGAACCCAGGGCTGTACCGGAGGAGCCGCCCCACGCCGAGCGCATCCTGGCAGCCTGCACAACGGGGAGAGGAGGGGAAGGCTGGAAAATCCTGGGAAAAGATTCAACATGAGCTCAGACAAATTGTTCCCTGTGCGAGGGCCAATGCTGCGATATTTTTTGCTTGCTTGCTTTCTCGGTCCTTTGTTGCCTAATGTCAACTGAAATGGGCAGTGGAGTTTCCCAAGTTCTTGGCACAGGGATGCTGGGGAGGGGGACACATACCCATGATCATGGGGACATGTGCCATGGCCTCAGCATAGCACTGCTGCATTGGTGCAGAAACAAAGCCACCAGCACAAAGCTCTCTGCTGGACATCACCATTCAACCATAACACTACTAGAAGACGTCACCTAAAACTGATGGGTTATAAGAAAGGCAATACTTTTTCTTTGGTATTCTAACAGAGATCTTCTTCATGACCTTCCCCTAAAACCTGACTTCAAACTTAGACAAAATTTTGGGTTTTTTTTTTTTTTCACATTCTAAATAGATGGAGGCACTGGGTGCCACCAGTGTCACTGCAGCCGTGCTGCTGAGTGGACACCCTGTGGTGCAGACCTGGCCTGGCTACAAGGCACAAAGCAAGAGAGTGGCAAATCCTAAATTGAATTTGGGGTTTTGTAATTGATCTAATTGGCCTGGATGCTCCTGGTAAGCAGAGGGAAAGATGTTGAAACTGAATGAAAAAAAATGAGAAGGAAACACCAATTAATAACCAAATAAAACCAAGGGTAAAAAATACACATATATAAAAAAGTAACAAAAACTCATCATCATTAAGGAGTAAAGTCAGAAAACAGAGCTTTTGGGCCAAGAAAAATCAGAAATATCACTTGAAATGTCAGCAGAAGTGATGGATCAGCCCCAGGCCCCGCAGCCTTAAGCCTCAGGAGGTTGCACCTCCAAAACCAAACCAGCACTGTGGTCGGGAGCAGGAACAGAGCCCTGCGGTGACTCAGAGGTCCCAGGGAGTGGGGCAGGTGCAGCAGCAGCGTGCTGGGGGGTGAAAATAAACCTCAGCTGCCACTTGTGCCAATCTCCACTTCTAATCTCTGTTTCCTCGCCTGTTTTTCCGCAGGAATATTTTTATATATTCTGTAAAAAGAGCGTAATTTCCAACTGATGCTGGCCCAGCAGCAGCCTGCCAGACACAGCGATGCGACGTGCTCACCCTTCCTGAGCTGACCCAGGGGGTGGGCTGAGCCCAGGGCAGGGGCTGCATCTCAACGGGGTCACCACCACCAAAGAGGACCAAACTCCAACACTCTGCGCTCGCACCGATGCTGCACAATTCAGCATTGCATGCCAAACCAAAAGAAGTGACTTTTCCATCAGAGAGCTGCCACTGCGAGCAGCTCCAGCAGCACCTCACAGCAAGAGGCGAAGGGAAACCCAACCAGAAAGACAGCAGCAAAGGAACCCAGGATCCCTGCAGCGAGCACCCCGCAGCCATAAGGGCCGTCTCACGGGCGCCCTCCACCCCGTTGTTTACATACTTGAAACCTCTGGGGAAAGTGGAATTCCATTCATCGGCATTTATCACTGTGGAAGCATTTGTCAGGACTCGCTCAGTTTTTCCCCGTGTGCCCTGAGCTCACCCCTGACAGACACACCAGCATCCCGTGTCCCTTCCAGCGAGCGGTTGTTTTTGTGATGTAACGGTGGCTCACACAGCTGAGGGCTCCAATAGCACGTGGCAGGGCACAGCCTGCTTCCCCAGGGAGGAGGGATGCACGTCCTGCGCCCGGGAGCACAGCGAGCAGGAGCTGCCACCATGTCCCCATGTCCTCATCACACGTTCCCATCCCCGGATCCTCATGTTTCCAAGTCCCCATCCCATGTTCTGACGTCCCCACGTCCCCATCTCCATGCCCTCATGTTCCCACGTCCCTATCCCATGTCCTCGTGTCCCCGTTGCCGCCAGACAGTCACACTGACAGTCACCCAAGGCTCTATCCATGCACACACTGGTTTGTCTCTTTAGCATCACACCGAGCCCTCCGAAGCCGAGCGTCACACTGTCTGCTGATTTCTTAATCCATTCTCAACTCGGCCGCTCAACCCAATGTGAAAGGAACCTTCCATGGTTGGAAAATCCCCCATGAGCAGCATGGAGCCCACACCCCACAGGCGCTGTGAGAGGGCACATGTTCCCTCTGCTCCCGCAGCTCACCCGTGGGAGTTTGTAGGCAGATCACAGAGCTCTGCACTTCATTTCTTCTTGAAAATTCCATTTCTATTCTATTCCTACTTGACCAACTGCATGGAGCTGTGCCACGACGCAGCACCCGGGCAGGGCATGGCTCACGGAACAAGGGCTGCTGCCCACGCCCTGCAGCACTGCCCTGGCCCAGCCCGGAGCTGTGGGTTTTGAGGTTTGGAGGAGATCACTGACAAAAGGAAAGAGCCGTCCAGTGGCGTTGGAGCGCGAGAAGCAAACAAACCGCGCGGCTTTCCACGCTTGTTTGCTTTAGGCGGCTTCAAGAGAGGGGTAGCGACGGCTGGGATGGATTCCTAGAAAGGAGAGAAGCTGTGATTCGGCGTAACGCAGCGCCCTGTGTGGGAGAGGGGATGGGGGCAGCAGCGCTGCAGTTTGCAGCGTTTCCTGCCCTGAGCGGGTGCTGAACCCAGGCTGTCCAAAAGCAGATCGCTGACACAGAGACCTCGAGGGGAACTGTCGGAGAAGTGGATGAGCCCCCACGCGAAGTGCGCTCCCTCCGTGTCGCAGCACGGCTTTGTGGGAGGACAGAGGACCGCCAGAAGGAGGAGAAAGGCTCTTCCCCACTCGAACGCAGTGTTAAAATTGCAGTTGAGTAACGACACAGCCGGGAGAAGCGAGCGTTTAGCGCCGCGAAAGCAGCACCGCACATCCTGTTTGTTTTACGGCCACGCCGAACATCCTGTGTGCTTTATGGTTTACGTTTTACAACATAAACAGCAATATATACTAAGCTGCACTGCTAAGCAGGGGGAAAATGCAATGGGAGTGCGGGAGGGACGCGAGCACAGTGAGCAGCACTGGGCAGCTGTGCACACCTCAGCTCTGCCATGAGGAGCTGCTTTCCCCTGCACGACCCCGTAGGGCTGTTCCCATCTCACCACCGTGCTGCTTCCACCCCTAAAGATGAGTGAAGGATGGGGAGTGGCTGTGATTGATAACGTGAAGCTGTTGGGGTCAGCGGCCAGGGTAGGGGTAGGGCTGGCATGGCTGCTCTGCCATGCAGCACTGGGACATGTACACATGGCTTTGGGAGTGGGAAATCCGCAGAAGATCGTGAGCACAGAGAAAATTCTGGGCCCTATTTCCCTTTCTCCAGCCACTGAAGTTGGTTTGTTTCTGTGTGACTTTCAACTGGGACAGTGGAAGACATCTGGATATATTGTTAAACACACTGGGGTAGATCACTGTCCATTTCCCACTTCTGCATTCACATGAATGAATATTTTCCAAGTGAAATACTCCATATTTTGTAGGGCCACTGAAGCTGGTTTGAAAAAAAAACACCTTCATGCAACCTGTTTCTGCAAGCAGCAGGGGCAATGGCAGGGCTGAAAACCCCACAGCACCCCAGCAACCACCCAACATCCTGTTCAGCATCCCTGCATCCCACCCAGCATGCTCATTACGGGCCCAACCCAAAGGATTGCCCTCACAGAACTTCTCTCTTACATGCCCGAAGGGATCCAGGTGGTTGTTGGTGAGCTTCAGCTTCTGGAAGGACACGAGCTGCCGCATCCAGTGCGCTCCGGTGGCGGGCGAGTCGGGGTGCACGTACAGCCGTCCCGGCATGGCGGGCTCTGCCTTCCCAGCCACCATCCTGCAAGCACAGCATGCAAACACACTGCAGCACTGCCAGCCTCACAGAAAGCACTGCTATTGACCCCTCCTTGCAAACCCCAGAGCAGACACGTCCTGGGGGATGCAGCGGGTCTCTGAGAAGCTCCCACTGCCCGTGGGATCTTCTTGTCCCAGTGTCACAGCTCATGGAGCTGCACCATCACCGACTCCTTGTGTCATTGCATTGACATTAGCCAAGGAGGACACCTTGCTTGGGTCTTTGGAGAAGACGAAGCCTTCCGAGGACAACCAGCAGAAGACAGAAAGTGCTCAGCATCAGCTCCTATGGGATAGGAGTGGGTGCTGCCCCTCTGCACCCACGTCCCTCCACACCCACACACCCAACCCACCTCCAGCATTCACGGACGTGAAACCTCACTGCAGAGCATCACTTCGTGGCAGCTCCCCCATTACTGTGTATTGTTCTCTTCTCATAAAACGCCAATAAAAGCATTATGACCAAAAACAACAGAGGCTTTCCAGCAGCAATAAAATGAAAAGGGGAAACAGCTCTAGGGCTGGCAAAAGCTAAATTAAACAAAGTTAACAACTATCCATCATCCAGTGCTTAATGGTTAAAGCACAAAGCGGGCTGCGTGCTCCATCTACTCCTCTCACCCAACAGCACTGCAGGACAAAAGGGAGTAAGAAAGGAATTTTTAAAATCTAGAGCAGCCCTAATGTGCAAGTGAATTATTGCAGTTTTACAGGATGTTGCAGCTCCCATTGAAATGAGTACGAAGTTTTCCATCTCTTGACTTTTCACCATGAGGAGCAGGCAGAAAGTCGGGGCGAGCACAGCCCATCCTCAGTGAGGGAGGCTGCTGGGAATGGTTTGGGGGGAAAAACAAAAGGGAAAAAAAACACACTCCCTTTGTCAGAAAGCAAAAATCTGCCCCTGGGGTAAGCAACTTTACTATCAAAGACACAGCGAAGGGAGGGAATTACAAAAGAGGGAGAAACTCTGGAGGAAGAATGCTGAATGAAAAGGAAATAGGAGGTGGGTGGGGGAGCTGCTCTCCCACTTTTCGTTGTTCATCCCCAAGTGTAAAATATTGCTGCTGGAGAAAGGAATGTGTAGCTTCTCTCATTTCCCATAGATTCCATAGATCCACAGATGCCCCTGGCACACGCAGGCTGCAGATGCACCCTTGGATGCCTGCACTAGGCCAAGCAACCTGTGGCACCTCCTCTAAGACCTTCAGTCCTTTGGAGATGGATGCTCCACATCTACCAGCAGGCAACACCTGGTTTGTCCGGAATACTCAGTCAAACATTTTCTAGTTTTAACTTTCAGCCACTGATGATCATTGAATCTATGACTGCTCTGTACCAGAGCTCTAGGATGCTGGCATCACGCACGGGCGGTGTAAGCCATCCATCCTACTACAATTCTTAATGAAAGGAAAGCAAACACAGAAATGTCCTCTTACCATTTATTGTCACAGAATTTGTACCGGTGGTCATCGGCGGGGACGATGTCGATCAACAGGATGTACTTGGTTTTGGGGTTCATTCCAGTCACCTTGACCTTGTAGCTCGGAAACATCCTCCTTAGGAAAAGCAAAGGGTTAACACGTGAGGGAGCAGCCCAAAGTGGGTGGAAACACAGAGCAGTGTCCCAAAGGGGACCACCACCACCAGCACGTGGTGGATCCACGCTGGGACAAAGGAGCTATAAAGCAGACTGCTGCCTGCACAGTGCTGGAGCAAACGTTGCCCCTTCCAGAGCATGGGCTGTGCATGGGAATGGAGAGCTTCACTGCAATCATCTATTATTAAAGATGCTTATGCACATCTCACGTACCTAGGAAATCGTTGCAATATTAAATAGTGCTTTTGGTATTTCATCAGTATATATGGTCCGTATATATACGATCTAATGGATCACATTTCTGACCCTTCAGAGAGCACCAGTACCAGCATTTGCACGGCTGGGCACTTCACATCCTCTGCACCGTGGTTCTCTTGGCTCCATCTTCCCAACCTCCTCCTTACCAGGTTAAAAAACAAAACACACCAACCAAGTCAACGGAGCAAACCATCGTGCTCTTCCATCGATGGGCCAGGACAGCCTCTCAACGGGCTGAGACATCTCCTTGCCATCAGCGCAAGGGGATGGAAGATGGAAATGTCTCCATGCTGCGGTCACTGATGGCTCTAATTGAGCCCTAATGTCACTGCTCCACCAGAGGCCCTCCTGCCACCCCCTTGGTCCAGGAGCACCATTTTGTGGCAGCATGGGGAGAAGGTAACAAAATGGGCCCTGTTCGAAATCATCTCAATCGACTCTTTTACATGCCCTGCATAAATTCCAGATGTTTACCATGTAATTAGCCAGGACTAAAAAGGGGTGGTTTACCAATGTCCGTATTTGATTTTCATTCATAAACTCTGCGCTCCTCTTAACCTTGCCCTCATACAGGTAAGCACCTGTATAAATACAGTAGGACATTTCAATTTGCGAATACACAGCCCAATTCACACATCGAAAAAAATTGCTTAAGGAATCCAATCCGAATGCCAAGCTTTTTTTTTTTTTTTTTAAAACAAATAAAAAAATTGGGCCTTAAAATTACATTTAAAAAATGAAACCAAAAACGAGGAGAAATCAATTAAAAACCAGCAAAGGGGTCGATGCGATTTGACGGTCGCTACGTCGTACCCGAATTTTATAACATGGGGCTTCTGATTTTTGCTTCTCAGTCATCTCATTTACCATCATACATCCGTGCTGCTAAAGTAGCCGGACTGATCTACTGTAAATGTTAAGTGCTTTTTTAATGGCGTTTAAAATTAAGCTCCGGCATATGGACTTCATACAGCATGGACATGCCTGGGTTTATAATGTTCTTTCGTATAGCCCTCTAAAATAAATACAAAGAGCCAAAGCACTACTATAATATATACAGCCGGAATTCTTTACGGATAACAAATGGGGACCCGCATCTGATGGAAGGTGTTGCTTAACTTGCGCGCCGCTCGCTATCTCGCGGTGGTAGCGTTGGGTTCGGCCGTCAGCCTTTGCCAACTCCCCACATTCTTTTCCAGGAAAACACGGGGTAGGTTTTAGTAATTTGGCTGCTCACGACCATTTCATCATTATTATTAGCTGCTGCGTTTTGGCCTTTAAAAAAAAAAGAAAGTATATATGTATATATGCAACTAATGTGCCGTCCAGGGACTTGTCAGTTTAATTTTCTTAATGAAAACATATTTCTCAACCCCTTGGCAGGGGCTGGTTTAGTAAATATCTCCTTGCAGCAGGATACAAACACGGGCTGTGCGTTTCTGGTGGGGAGGCATGGCAAAGCGGAGCGCCGTGTCCGACTCAAAGCCGTCACACAGCTTCGTTTTGGAATAAAAAAAGGCACGGAGCACCCAACCCGTGTGACTCTGTGCTGCTCCCAGCACACGCTGGGACACAGCCAGCATCTGCCTGCCCAGTTCATGGTTCCGGGCAGGAGCTCCCCTGTGGATGGGTGTTCTTGCAGAGGTTGGGGCACGTTGGCCAACTTTCCCCATCAATAGTTCGTTTGATCATTGAGAGTGGCTGGGAGCTCCGCCGGGTGCTTTGCTGCACTCCATCCTGCCAAGATTGGTTATGAAAAAGGTAAAGTTGGGTTTTTTGGGGGGCTCGGTGGGGTTCTGCACTGGGCATGCAGCAAAGCGTGAACCCAGAACTGAATAGAGCTTCAGCCATTGCCTCTCCAACTTCATTTTGGGTCCAAAGCCCCGGGATGTTGTGTCCCAGCATCCACAAATGCCACCACTGTCCCCACACTGAGTTTTTTCCCCTTTAATCCCTTTTTTTGGGAGGCCTAACACAGATATGGCCCTGCACAAGCACCCAATGAGAGCTGGGTTGGCAGACCCCAATTTCAGATGTGTCCGTGTGCCTCTTCTCCCCCTCCCCATCCCTTCCCAGTGCAGAAGGGTCTACGCAGACCACACCTTGAGGGGCTCCTGAACCCCTCTATTGGACATCAGGACAGGGATGGGGACATTTCTGTGTCCCACAGGCAGGACTCTGGCACAGCCCTGGTGCAGATGAAATGTACCAAAAACAGTCAAAGCCAGGAAAATAAACAAGGAGCATGAATCCAGAGCCCTCCCAAGCTTCAAAGATGATGTGCTGGTGAATTATTTGTTCTGATAATGAAGCAGTCACTGCTTAGCTAAGTTTATGCTAGGCACATTTTATCTCTATGTGATATTCACAAATTGTTTTAAAATGAACTGTTAGAATAAGCATCTCTTGTTTATTTATTTATTCTACTGGTATCCAATCCCCTCAGGCGTGGAGCAGTTACTGACATGGAGCCAAGGCTCCTATTATGTTCAAACAAAATTTAATTAATATGTAATTGGTTGGTTGGATTTGGATCAGAGCAATAAGAGAAAAGCTTCGCTTTTGTTATTTGGGGCAGCAGTTCCCTTTGGGCTCACGGGCATCTGACCCGTATCTCTGTCCAGGTCAGTGTAGGAGCACTGGGACTTGAGGATAGGGAACAGGGGATGGCAGCCCTGCAAAGCCCAAACCCCATCCTGCCAAGGGCTGAGTCAGTGCCCTCTGAAGCACACGGGAACACAGGGACTGAGGCTTTCCTGGTGTCCTGAGCACTGGCACTACCAAGAGCTTCCTTCTGTCCCTCTAGGGTAAAAATGTCCCAAAGCCCTTCAGTTGTTCAGAAGGTGGGGTCTTGTTTTCAACAGCACTTCCAGCACGGCAAAGATTTCCAAGGACAGACGGTGATTTTGCAGTCCTTGGTGTTGGGGTGGGCAAGAAAAGTGCGGGGATTGGGTGCTCAGATGCTTCGGCACAGCTCTGTCTGCGATGGGATCCTTATGGCACATCAGGGCATGAAACAACCCGAAGAACAAAGACATCACTCCACCTCTTGGCCAACGTGCTGGAGGCTGCCACCTCAGAAGCAGGCAGAGATGCACCCAGCAATGCTCCCACAGCACCAGTGCTGACTGCACATCTACAACCCCAAGAACGAAGGAAACACGGCCCCAGATTCCCCTTCAGAATTGGTCACGCCTGCCTACAGATGCTACCTCTCGTCTTCGTGGTTAGGAGGGAAAGGAATGGTGCATGGAGGCCCCAGGAACCTCGTTCTCGTTCTGATGAACTTTCCTCTTTTTCCTAATTTCCCTTCTTTTGACAAATATTTCTTCCATTGACTTCACGCATCTTTAAAAATAAAATTCTCCAGGGCAGATTAAAACAAATTTGGGGATGTCAGCTGTTTCTTTTAGGCTTTTAAATGGCATTTCCTTTTTGATAGATTCTTGCTTTCAGAAAATACTTTAAAGAGATCAAAGAGTTTTCCAACAGGGTCCCATTTTCCCAGTGTCTCCTAACCTCAGTCCCTTATTTCTCTTATCACCCACGCCACTCCGCTATGACGCTCTGTATACAAAGTAAGAGCAGTTAACTTTGAAGTGCTGGATTAGCCCATGCCAGATCCTTGCTTCAGAATAACAAACAATACAGGTTCAACAGGAGTTCTCATCAGTAGTTCATTTTTCAGCCCCAAATTCACTGTCACTAACACAAGCAACATTGAACTCTCAGTCTATGGGCAGATAGGAGAGATTTATCTGGTGGCAGGACCGTGACCTAGTGATGAGAAGGTCAGACAGTTAAGGGATTTTTATATTTTGGGATGGAGAGGCTCTATTTTATTCTTATTTTGTTTTGTTTTTCTGGCATCCAGTTTTTAAATAAAACATTGTTTCTCACGTACTTGAGGACTCAGTTAACTGCAGGGCTGCCTCCACGGCTCAGGAACATGTCCTCCCCTGCGTGGGCATCGAAGTGCTGCTTGGACCTCCACCCTTTTCTCCACGCATGGCCAAACCCCACAGCCCAGCTCCAACCCGGGGAAGGCTTTGGGAACGGGCATAGCTCTGAGCGTCCCAAGTCTTCAGGATCCCAACAGCAAGGATAGAAGCATGAAAAATAAAATCCCATCCCTGCCCGGCGTGCCAGAGCTCCTTCCTTTTGCCAAAGCTGTCGACATCGTTAGCAGAGCAGCCAAGAGCACAGCAGGGTGCTCCTTTCCCCCCCTGCAGGACTTTGCCCTAAGAGGGTAATTCCGGGACCCTGAATGTAGGGCCGAGCAGCTCAAACATTCCTGAAATATCCGCTTTATTTCCAAGTTTGAAGTTGATGGCGCACATTCCAGCGCTGAGCTCGGATATTAAGGTTTGCTTTTGGATCAAAAACGTTCAGGAGAGATTCTTGTAGCTGCCTCAGAAGGTTCTGGACAGAAGTTTCCCTTTAATTGTAATGAGAACTGGGCATCTACATGCCCTACGGAGCCATGGAAAATATAACTTTCAGGGGATTATTCACAGAGGAAAGCTGCACTGGCGCAGCCAAAGCAGTTACACTTCTTCAAACCATCATGTCCTAAAAACTACTTTTATTTTGGTTTACTAAAGTTGATTGGGAACAGATTTTTTTCTTTCAAAAACTGAAATAAGCCACTTTTAAAATGAAACCTGAACATCTAAAGGGGGGTGGGGTGGGGGGGGGGTCTTTTCCACACATGCAAGTCACTTTATTGAGTTCTTTTTCTTCTCTCTTTTTTTTTCCTGTGCAATATTTTCCTACATATGCTCCTCAGAACCTGCTACCATAGGATCGAGGCTGTCCCTGTAACCTCCCCGGAGCTCAGGGTCAGCATCTCTGTCCCTGTTTGTTGTGGAGGAGTTGGACCAGGTGACCTTTTAGGGTTTCTTCCAACTCCAACGATCCTATGCTGTCCTGCTCCCATCCCTGAGCAGGTGGTGCTGCTGTGTAGGAACAACCGATTTTTCTTCTCGGTAAACATGAGCAGTCATCCCCTGAGCTGCTGTGCCATAGGCTGCATCAAACTCTTTGTCCCTGGCAACATCTGGATAGAAACTGCAGAGCTACAGAGATTGGCACCTGGAAACCCCGGTGAACGGCCAAAGCTAATTGAAGGCTGGCAGAAAGGAGAGCCCCGAGTGAGGACGGGAACATTCACTTCCTGCAGAAACAGCGCTTGGAAGGCGAGACAGAGCACAGAATTTGGAGACACAGTGGGTTTTGCCGCGAGGTTAAAGAAAAATAATAATAAAACCAACACCAACAGCAGCAATTGTTCAGTTAAATGAAGTCACATTGGGAAAGAGGAGTTAGAGTGAAGCACCCCAAGTGCTCCCTGCCCTGAACAGCCATACCCATACACCCAGAGCAGCCCCCCTCTGTGCCGAGCCCCTGCAAAGCTCCGCACAGAGCGTGGGGCTGCTGCGAGGACACACCAGAGTGGTGCTCCACTCCACGCTGCAACCCCGCGTGTCCCCTTTAGCTCCTTCCAGATCGATTTCGCTGATTTGCCTGAGCAGAACAGCCTGGAAAACTCTTTTCGAGAGGATCTGGGGATAATCGTACCCTATAGGAACAAAGGGAACGGCCGGTGAGTGCTCGCAGCAGCCGGGACAGCGGCCGCCCCGTCGGGGCTGGGGGAACGGGGTCCCGCGGGGTGCGGGGCAGCGGCAGCGGCCGCCCCGTCGGGGTTGGAGCTGAAGCTGGGGATCCGACACTGCCGTTCCGTTTCCCCTCCCGTCCCCACGCAGCCCCTCGCCCCGCGGGTGCCCACGGAGCGATGCGAGCAACACATTCATCCCCCAAAAAGCGGCACGAGAAAATTTTCCCCGGAGCAAATTGGTAATTAGGGCGAAGCTCCGGGACGGGGACGGAGCTCTGATGGACGGAGCGTGGAGCCCCACGGCCGCGGCCCGCGAGGTGCGGGTTTTTACGGCCGAAGGAGGTGCGGTTTGATGCATAGTTCAGGGAACTTTGCTAACATAAACTTTTTATCTTTTGACGATCCTTTTAATATAAAATAATCTCTCCCCATTTATTTTTTTTTTCCTCCCTCCCACAATGAAGCAGCCGAACATTAAAAAGATAGCGAGCGCATTTTAAAGATGTTTCCACTTTATAAATCACACTTTCTTGGCAACAACGCGATTCCTATTGCAGCGCTGAGCTCGCTGCGCTCTCCTAATGTCTCCTACAGATCAGCCCTGAGAGGGAGTAATAATCCCCCAAAGTAATTCTCAGCCCTAAATTCCCCATAATTTATAGTGGCCGCGTTTCTGCGGAGCGCCGCAAAGAACGAAACCGACGACTGCTCCGCTCCCCACCCCCACCCCCACCCCCAAAAAAATAAACGTTATCGATATTTGCGATATTTAGACAGAGAGCCCACTTTACACCGCGGCCGCGGAATTAGCGCTTCCGCTGAGCTTCGCGTTTCCTCCCCACGGAGCGAACATGTCACGAAAGTCACTTTATTTTCGGTTGGCTGGATTTTTGCTCGGCTTTGTTTTGTGTTTTGATTTTTTTATTGTTATTTTTTTGAGGGGCTGGAATGTAAAAATTGGGATTCGATCTCTTCTCGTCGGTGCCCTTCGGGGTGAGCAGCCCCGCGAGGCGGGGTCCCATCCACGGAGCATCCCCGCGTCTGCCGGGAGGG
>VXAB01007189.1:101813-128378 GCA_013399175.1 Odontophorus gujanensis | reverse complement strand
TCCCTTTCTGGAGGCGTTCAAAACCTCTACTCCTACTGTGCAACCTGGGCTGAGGAGCTGCTTTGGCAGGGGATTGGAAAGACCTCTCTAGAGGTCTCTTCCAACCCCTAAAATTCTGTGATTCTGTGACTATATTTTTTATTATTATTTAGTTTGACTTGGTTTGGTGTTGTTTTTGTTTGTTTATTTTGGTTTTGATTATATTTTGATTGGCTTACGTTTTGTTATCGTTGTTTTTAACTGACTAACAAAAAAAAGGATTACAACAAGCAGTTTGAATAAAAATAATTTTGGAGGGGTACAAATTCATTTACTGCCTGAAACAGAAAGCTTTTTTCAACAGGAACACAAAACCAAAACACATTAGGAACTGTAAAACCTCTTTCTGCTATTGAGGAAATGAGACATCAAAGACATTTCTTCTTGTGAAGCTCTGTTTTTTGACAAACTGTACTTCCCTGTCTAAAAAATGAAAAGTTTAGTTTGAAGACTGTCAATCAGCAATACAGGGCAGTGATTTTTGTAGGTCCCAGTGGATGTAACTGTATTGCCTCCACAGCGCGTGGAAGGTGTCTCTGCTGCTCTCAAGATCTCCCATTTTCACTTCTAGTTGCCTTCCCACAGCACAGGATGGGTGCTTTCAACACTCTGCCATGCACAAGCACTGCTGCTGTAGAAACATTTTCTTCTCATGAGCCTTTTCCAGTATTCATGGAAGGTTTCAGTCACTATCACATATGTCCTAAAGCCACAGGTGATATTTGTAAATCTCAAAGTATGATATATAGCTCAAAGCTGTAGACTAATATAGGAGTCTATTCTTTAGGAATAGGAACTCCTATATAGGAGTCCATTCTCTAGTAGGAGAATGGTGAGTTTTTGCTTTTTGTAGCAGTGTTGGATGCAGCCAGCTAGGGCAGGGTCATGATCATTCAAACCTGAGTTCCTGTGTTGATGGAGATATTGCTTTAAAACTTTGTGGGGGAACTGTAGAGGAGATGTCAAGGACCTATCAGTTAGCATGCAGGGGCTACAGAAATCCATTAAGATGTGATATTTACAGGATTCTCTCTTTTATACATATCCAAAGAAAGCAGATATACGACATGACTATTGTGGTAGAGTGCCTTTATGAAAAATAATATTTATGTACTGACTTTGTCTTTACATAGCAGAGAAATGTATTAAAAGAATCAATTTCTGTAAGTTTATGCTCAACACAAAATAAAAGAAAAAGAGAGCATTTTAAATAACTCAATTAGAACTTGATGCAGAATAGGAAAGACATGTGTGCTCCCAGGAATCTTCACAAACTAGAAAAATTCTTTCCAAACCTACTTACAGCAACACAGATCAGAACAAACAGGCCGTGGGTTCTGTTTGGAACCCTGAGGTGCTGCTTCAATGCCAAAATAAAGCACAAGCTGTCTTCAGCTGTAGAAATGCTTTGATTTTTCCAAGAACAAGTGCACCTCAATAACAACAACAGAAGATGGGCTGTATCACTTGTTATTGCTATCGTATATAATGAATACTTTATTTTGAATAATAACTTAGAGAAGGTTCAATTTTACTTTGCAGTTTTCAATATCCTTGAACAGCAGTGCTTCAGAAGGACTGAGGATGTAAAGCTGTATGTGACCTGTGTGACCTGTGCTTCAAAAGAGGCAAACAACACAGAATAATAGCAATTAATCAGACATACTGTCACACTACGATGTAAAGATGTTCAGATATGCCTCCTAAGGATAAAATAATTATTTGTTAAGATTTTTTGGTGCCAAATAAGACATTAAAATACAATTTATTCTACTGATAGTCATAGGAACTGGGCAGGAGAATGGTCCAGGAAGCTTTATCAATCTCCTTTTCTTTCCACATTAGAACTAATGGAAGGCATTTTTTCTTGCCACAAACAGCTGATGTCAAGTTTTTGTGCCTTCATCTTGTCAGGAAACAATAGCTATACTTCAACTTGTTTGTGAGTTTTTCAAAATCACAAAAAAGAGAACTCCTGACAATGATTTTCATCAACACTATTCAAAAACAGCAGTCTTGATACTGAGATCTTGGAATGCTTCAATGCTGACCGTAGATGAACATGAAAAAGGCACCATTCAGATACCCCGGTGACATGGAAACAGAAGCCTGATTCTTATTTAGAAGAGAAATTGTCATTAAATCTTTCCAAAATCTTCACAAAACTCTTTATTTGCTATTATTTGTTAAAGCTTATACATGTTGGTATTTCTGCAGCTCACAGATAGTTCTTCTAGGCATAAGGAAGAACACAGTGAAAATAGAAGCGTAACAGGTCATGTTTCTGCACTTCAACCTAATGGGATAACTCGATGTGCTGTTAATGGCTATAGAACTCTCCCAACTTCACTATACTGAATACAACAGTGTGAGATTTGAGGACATAGATGCCTCTGGTCTGGAGCTTAGTTCTTTTTGCAGCTTGCTTTTTACACTGTTGCTACTACAGAGTTTAAAATTCAAGAACAAGAGCAGTTTGGATGTGCCTAAGTAGACCATAGGATGTTTTTTAATTGCTTTCTGCTTTAAAGACTCCATTAGTGTTCACAAAATAAAATGCATAGAAAATTTGACGGCGATATATGAATGAATGCTTGAAAGCATATGTTTGATAACATTAATTGCAAAGGAACTTCACTTGGAAATCTTACAATTTTTTCTGGGATCCCAACAGCAAAGTTTTTGGAGATTCTCTTTTATTTTGTTTTTACTGTAAAAATAATGAGGCAAGTGTATTTAATAAAGAAGAAAAGCATTTGATTATTTTGAGTCACTATTTTTATATATCTACTATTTACTATATCTACACTATTTTTCAAATAAATTTATGTGTTTCTGAGAAACTATGTGTGGTCCTACCAGCCAATTTTCAGGTTTCCCTTTGTAGCAAAACCTTTGATACTTCCTAGCAGCTTTTAGTACATCTCCATTAACTTTCTCCATGTATACATAAACATCCTACTGGAAAAAATATGTTTTATTACTTTTTTTTTCTGGAGTAATTAACCTTTTGCTTTGCTAGGGAAGTGTGATCACAGTCTCAAAAATAAAATATGGCAGTATATCAGGTTGTTGGCTTTTTTTTTTTCATGAAGTAATAAAATCTTTGTTACAAAGACCATTCAGTTTGTGAAGGGTCCATTACAGTGGAGCTTCATTCACAGTCTGTCACACAGAATATACATTAAAATGTACAGTTAAAAAATAATATTAACAATATCAACCAATCTTTTACAAGGTTGCCAGTCCTGCTTCACCTGATGGAGCACATTTCCTCTGAGTGGGGCCAGCATAAGCTTCATTCCTGCTGGACCTCGGTTTCTCAAGTTCCTTTGAGGTTCCTAGGGAACTGTTCTTCAGACCACTGCTCTTTGAGAGATGTGACATTTCTGTGTGAGTGTACTTGTAATAAAATCCATATTAAATCTATACACTCTAGCTCTCATCCAGCCAAAATATCCTCATAAAAGAAAAGCTGACTTATCTGAAGCAATGCTCTCCCGGAATGGAGCAGCAAGTCATGCCATACTGACATAGCATTTATCAGTCTTACTCTTGTTCTCACACTGCTGGCACTGTTTTTGAAACAAGAGGTTCCTGAAAGAGGCAGTGATTTTGTCAGCTGATGGAGCCCACTTTTCTATTTCAACAGGCCCAATGTTGTTCTGCCTTTCCTAATACAGATAATCTGGTTCTTGAGACACAAGAGCATAGTGGCTTTACAGAGAATCACAGTATCTACTCTGTATTTCTTCCAGACTACCTTGACAGCCCCTAAAGCTCTAGCACATGTGCAAAATTACTGGTTATGTGCCTTGGTCAATTTTTTCCTACATTTCTGTGCTGTTATCGGGAACATCACAACTGGCTAAAAGTCAGAAATAGCACTGCCCATAGCATAAGTAAATTCCAGGGGGATCTGGGACTCTCAGGAGTGGAAAAGAAACATCACAAAACCAACAATTCAACCAACTATTTAGCTGTTCTAGAAAATAAATGAAACACAGAGTTTAGATTGCAGTTACTGAAGCATGAATATACATTTACGTATCTTAGCCATTTCCTATTGCATGACTCATATTCCAATAAAAACACAAATCTTGAGTGACAAGGCTCCAGATGGGTTGTGGCAGTAGTAAGTGGGATTGGCAGCAGCAAGCTTGTGCAGAAGCTTTCTCAGTCTCTCCACTAGAGCAGTATCAGATCCTGTACTGCTAAACAGACCAACATTTCACTATCTCAGGAAGACACTGAAGGGATCGGGAGTGCAGGAAGTGTTCTTCTGAACATCCTAAGCATCAAGCTAGGTGGATTTGTTAGCACATCTTTAAACTAATAGAGAAAGAGGATAGGCTTCTGAGTAACAAAAAAGAGCCAGGGAACACTCAGCTTTGTCCCAAGGAGATGTGAGAGTGCTCCTCCTAGAAGGTAACACGGATGATAGCATAGCTGAAGTACATCTTCATCAGTGCACCCAGCTTGGCAAAAAACAGAAGGAGCTGGAAGTCATGGTGCAATTAGAAAACTATATCCGTATTACCATACTGGAAATGTGCAGGAATCATACAACTGGAGGATTACACGCTTTTTAGAAAAGACAAGCAGGAAACAAGGTGAGGAGGAGCTGCTCTCTATGTTGAGAAACTGATAGATTGTGAAAAGTTGCCTCTGAGAAAAAAACCATGAACAAGTTGGGAGCTTATAGATAAAAATTTGGGACTGCATCAATAAAGAACATCTGGTAGCTGGGATCTACTACAGGCCATCTGATCAAGCGGAGCCTGTTGATGAGGACTTCTTTATTCATCTACAAGAAGCACTGTGCCTACAGGCTACCTGATGGTGGATTTCAGCCACCTGGATATCTCTACGAAAACAATGTGACAGGCTGCAAGCAATCCCAGATACTCCTGGTCATTAAAGAGGTTAAGACTGGGGTCATTATATGGGCTGTAGCATCTACATGCTGCATCAACAAATGAGTGGCTGGCTGGGAAAGGGAGGGGATTGTTCCCCCTCTACTTTGCCTTCGTGAGGCCCCTCCTGCATCACTGCATCCAAGTCTGGGGCTCCCAGCACAAGAAAGATGTGGAGCTGTTAGAGTGGGTCAGAGGAAGACAATCAGAGGCCTGGAACACCTCTCCTATGAGTACAGACTGAAAAAGTTGGTCTTGTTCAGCCTGGAGAAGAAAAGGCTCCAGGGAGACCCCATTGTGTCCTTCCAGTACAGGACAAGGAAGAATGGCTTTAAACTAAAATAAGGGAGATTTAGATTAGATGTTAGGAGGAAATTCTGTACTTATATTGTGGTGAGGCACTGACATAGGTAGCCCAGAGAAGCTGTGGATGTCCCATCCCTTGAAGTGTTCAAGGCCAGGCTGGATGGGGCCCTGGGCATCCTGTTCTGGTGGGTGGCAATGCTGCCCGCAGCAGAGGAGTTAGAACTATATGATCTTTAAGCATTGGTTTGCTGATGTGTGACAAGGTAGAAAGTCACATGAACATAAAAAGTTTCCTTCTCTCAGATACACAACACAGCCATCAGAGTGGACGTTGTCAGTTGCTAGGTATTGGTGTAGTGGTCTTCATCACTTCCTACAAAAGGCAAGGAATGTATGCATACATAGCACTGCCACTGCTGACCGTACTGTGGTTAGGAAACAGGTTATGAAGGTACTGAGAAGTTTGTGGTCAGAAGCCACTCAGTTTAACACCTTCATTGTCCCTCTTTGGTTAAAGGTCAGATTTGGCATAATATTTGCTAATAAAGCACATATACCAGCAGTTGAAATCTTATAAGGCATTCTAGGTAATCTCTGGAAAATTCACATCTGTTACAGATTTCACCTGCCCCTCTTTCCTGCATTAAGTTCT
This sequence comes from Odontophorus gujanensis, assembly GCA_013399175.1. Lineage (NCBI taxonomy): Eukaryota > Metazoa > Chordata > Aves > Galliformes > Odontophoridae > Odontophorus > Odontophorus gujanensis. The sequence continues at coordinate 122,465 of VXAB01007189.1, read as the reverse complement.
CGAGGGAAGCTAGAACTGTAGTTTTACTAGTTGAAAATGTACATGTCATCTCTTTCTTAATTGATAATGCCCTTTTACCATCTGGTTTCAAGGTCAAGTATTTGACTAGACATATGCAGTATTCCCAACTCAAATAGTGCTTCATTGCACTGAAAGCTGATAAAGACAGATGGTACAGACATTTTGTTTTCAAAATATTTGAAATCTGGGTATCAGACAGAAAATGGCAGGTAAAGAGAGAGAGAAATGAACACACAATAAATACGAAAAAGGAGAATGTGGATGAAGACGATATACTATAATCAAAGTTTTAACAAAATGGTTATTTCCTCACACATGCAGTATGACTTCAGATAGCATTTGCCATACAGTCAGACGTTTTGCTATTACCTGAATTTTAAAATTAAGGATACACCATTCACTGGATTCAACAAAAATATAAACTCATCCAAAACAGGGTCTTCACAGTTAAAGCAGTACCCACTAGCTTACCTCTGGACACACACTGGAGTGGTGACATGCTGCTTCCATGGATATGCTTCCACACTGTTATATGAACAGATGACACACAGATGAACGGAATCAGAAACTGAGTAGATGGAAGATTAATTATTTCTTTTTTCTATTATGATTTCTGCATTCTGATAAAGTTTAAAAAGTGCGATCACAGACTGATCAGAGAGAAATGGAAAAACATACCAATGGAAAATATTTTAGCCTCATTCTGTGTGTATAAAGTGTAACAAGAAGAGAACAAGGAAGAGTGATGAAAATTTGACTGTGTTTTAGTATGAAAGCAAAGAAAGCATATAAAATATAACCCAGCTATAGCTGTATCAACAACAGCAACAAAAAGCCTTACAATGACAGCTAGAAAAAACTAGCAAAATACTGGTTCAAACTTGGTAGTGATACATCTTTGATTTCTGGGCTTTTCTCTGAAACACGATCAATATAAAGTTACCAGTAGGACTGCATGCCTAGGGCAAAATTTTAGCTGCTGTAAATCAGTGAAGCTCCTTCTTTTTTGTGACGAAGAAAGTGTCAATAGTTGTATGTGAAATTTCTAATATATCCAGTTGCTTAGGTAGTTAAAACTTATTGCTATGACCAGCTCAGAAACTAGTAAATACACAGACCCCTTCCCAAACCAAAGTTCACCCTCCAGTACTCCTTGTGTTAAGACACACTCATGACTTGCCACTTTTCTCTTTCAGTAGGAGAATATTACACAACTCCAGCCCAGGAAGGCATGTGTTCTGTCTCCTTCCCTCTAGATGGGAATGGAAAATATATTACTGAAGTCACCTAGCTGCTATCTTTTGCAGTGCTGATAACATGATGATAGTAAGAGGTCAACAACAATGCAAACTTGGTGTTGAAGGGGGAAAAAATGTGTACTTGTGTTACCCAGCCAGGAATAGAGCAGTGACTGTATGAAGTATATATGCAGTGATCTTTAATAGCTTATATAGTCTGTAGCCTGCAAGTAGGATAGTTGACACAAGGCAATAGCAGATACAATTATGTCAGCTTTGTTTGTTTAAATTTGGCAGTGTACATCAACTACATAAATATGACATTATTAACTGTGATTATTGGCAGTAGATAAGTATAATAAGCTTAGCAGCATAAAATCTTTGTATCTAATACCAGCACTGTGCTATGGCTGTGATAAGGACTGGCAGATCCCTGTGCTCTCCTGACCTGTTACGGTCTGAAAGAGGCCTTGAAGAGCCCTCCGAACACTGATTCACAGCCAGGTTCACAGGAACACTGCCTGGCCTGTCAGGGTGATCTGAGGAAGACGTTTTCCTCCGAAGGCAGGGGAAGGAAGGTACTTGTTTTCTCCATCCCAATTGCTCTTTGTCCCTTGCGAGTTGCCTCCAAGCCCAACCTGCAGGGAAATGGTCACTCTATGCCCCTGGCAGACACCTTCCAGTGGAGTCAGCTCCAAGACTGACCCCTAAACAACCAATAACTTTAGTCCCTGTCTGCAGCTGCTTAAACCACAGCATAATTTATCATTTGTTTTATGGCCTACGTATGTTCACATATCAGTGAAGCAAGGACTGGTTAACTTCTGCATTGCCGTAATGAATACTGTACTGAAAATGTACTGAAAATATTTGTGCTTGGTTTACAATGCAGTTTTAGTGACCCATCTTGGCTCAGTGGTACCCTCAATGTTACATTAAATTTGAGACCCTTGCTGCTCTTACAGTTAGATTTAAATTTTCTCTTACAATTATTACATATCAGAGCAAGACAATGAGTTCTGAACGCACACTCCCTTGCCTTGTTCTCAGCATTTTCAGTCCTAGAAACCACCCTTCTATGTTGCTCTGCAGCAGCTGAATTACTGTAGCATTTTCCTGTCTGTCTGCAGAAAAATAATTGGATATAAAAGTAATTTATAAATGTACTTGTGAGAGCTGTTTATGCAGTATGAAATTGCAGAATTATTTAATTTGCTGATTGACAATTTCTACAGAGTCAATAAAACTGTATTTTATAATGCGAACTGCACAACAAAACAAATAATGTTGGTACAAACTGCCTGAGACATTGGGTCTAGTATTGTTAGCATGGTCAGATCACCTGTTTTTAGAAGTAATTCATTATGTCAATCTGTTAATTTCAAAGGACCGTGTTTTCCAGAGGCTGGTGATTTATTATTTAAAGAAAAAGAAATCAGGCTTCTTAAACTGTTTCATGTTCTGCAGAAAAAATCTCCATTCAGTTCTGAAAGTCTTGGCTTTAATCTAGACAGGATGATGGAAATATTCATATTCATATATTCACCTTGTTCCTCAAGCAGAATAATCAACACTGACTGGAGGAACCATATTCTTAGTATCAATAAGGGCATGAAATTTTTGTTCCAGTATAGCCATGTAAGCTCTAATTCAAAGAGACTGATCAAAAATTTCATTGTGTGCATATTTTTAGGTAGTTTGCTGGGTTAAAGCCAAATGCAAAATATTCAAACCTGTCTCCATTCAATCTGGCCTGTGGCAACAAATTAATTATGAAGGCAGAAAAGGGCAAACGTATAAGAAAATGTCTATTCAGCAAATAAGAAACATCCATCTGACAACAGAAACACAGTTCTGCTGTAGGGGTAATGACACATATGAAAAAATGATCTTCTATCTGTAATTGGAAAATAATGGAAAGCATTACATGAAAATAACATCTACATTTTTTCTAGTTTGCCTTTCAATCACAAGACATTATCCTTACAGATCTGATGTACTTGTGATTCCTTTTGTTTTTTTTCTATGCCTCCTTGGAGATCAAAGGTTTCAGCCAAATACTCATTCTCCCTTCCTGGGAGCTGGGTACAAGAGTGAGCTGCTAGGAGGATCTTTCAGGGAAGGTGTTTTGAAAAACAAAGATGCTGGCCAACGTGACATCTCCTGCAGAGTGAGTGGTGGTTGAGAAGGCAGGTTTCCACTGAGTGTGCTGATGAAAGGGATTTGGTGTAGTGACTACATTTCCTTAAAGAAATGATGTTGAATGTTTAAAAGGAAGAACCTGGGCTCAGTTGGAGAAACCTTTTAAACACCTTGTGTTGTCAGTTAATTTTGTCTGATGTTCCCTGTGAAGAAAATAACTGTTCTTGTCTCAGATCTGGTCCTTAATAGATAGATAGCCAGCCATGAAATGTTCCATCACAGAGCTCCTTCATTTATTTCATAGCTTCTCATCTTTATATCCTTATTACTGCATAAAGCCTTCCAACTCTGGAAATTTTGTTTTATGGTGCCATAAACATTTGCTATGACTTCTGAACATAAACCATTCTTTTTCCTTTGATACCTTGACATAGAGTTCATACAATTTATAGATTTTTTGCATTAGCTAGAAAAAGTATCCACAAGAAAAACAAATTTTATCTTTCTTGTTGGTCTTGGAGAAGTTGTGCTGCTCTGTTCATTCAATTATCTGATAGCTGAGAGTCAGTAACAATACAGGTTTTTGCATTCAGAATTTGATGTCACTCTCCATTAGAAGCAGGCTTTAAGTTTTCCCAAAAGTTGTCAGGGCCCAGCATAGAAAAGGAAACAAAAATACATAACAACAACAAAGAACAAAGAGAATCAGTAACTGGACAACTGGTTTGAAAGACAATCTTTGAACTGAGTGAGTGCCAGCTCACTGGGCTCTGCCCTGCCTTGCCTTTCTCCACCCTGAAAAACAACCACTTGGAGAAAAGGATCGGTGATCTGCAGCTGTTGTTTCATCAGTAAATGACATTTTCAGACAGAATGATTTCTACAGAGGTCTGTGTAAGGATTTTAAAAGGTGCTGTTGAAAAAAATGATGGGATTTAGTTACAGAAGGACACGCTTTCACCTGTGTAGTCCCAAACAGCTATGTGAGGTAAAATATGTTGCCAAAAATATTATGCCTTTTTTTGTAGCTGCATTTCATCTAAGACTCGATGTCTTTTGAACAGTAAGTGATGGATTCTGGTCCTCTCTGCCCTCACCAACTTGTTTCTTTGAGCCTGAGAAGCTGAGAAGGAGTGCTCTAAACCCACCTTTTAAACCAGTAATGGAAGAAGTTATTATTTGTAGGAAAAAAAGAAAGAAAGAAAGAAAGAACATATAGCCCCTGCATATTTTTTTTCTAGAACTTATCTCTTCCTCTTTAAATCTCTTCTTTGAATGTAAGCATAAATATTTATTCATATCTTTAGGAATATGGACAGGATGAAAGAAACCAAGTTATTCAGACCCAGGACAGGATATTGAAAGGAGGACTAGTTATCTTCATGAAACTTAGCACAGATCTCCAAGCTTGGCTTTACCAGGAGCTGTTCTCCTTCCCATATGCTTGGTGCTCATGCACATTTTCCTACTATGGGATGCAGAATATCCACTCCAGCATACCTGTGATTTTGTTGTCACCTGAACTATGTTTAAGAGACTGTTAATCTGAGCTGGCCAATGAGTTATAGATCTGGACTTGCTCCACAGAAGATAGTGGGAACCATTTATTTATTTTCTGTAGAAATGAAATCACCTCTTAATTTTGTAGCCAGTGCTGCTTATGAGAGTGAAGTCAATAACCAAGTGCTGGTAGAAGTCAGAACCAAACTGCTTCTTACAGAAGGAAAATGGTAGCATGGGAGGAATTCTTCCTCAAACTTCAAATACATGCTTTGAAAGCAAAACCACTGGCTTAGAAGAAAGTCCTAAATATCAAAATATGCCAGGAAGTGCTTACTTATTAACTAACATATAGAGATGCTTATCCTGTAGGGCACAAACAACTTCATGTCAAAGCACATTCTGTTCTCAAAACATTAAGTAAGGAAAACACAGAGAATATTTCAAATGTTCCATACTGGGAATTGGAAGAAATTCTTGTTTTTAGCTGGAAAGGTTGCAGTTTTCTAAGAAAATGATGTATGAGTAGGTTTTTATTCTTATTTCTATCTGGTTTTTACAGCTAACAACAACATCAACAAAAAGTATTCTTGCAATTTACAGGTAGCAAAGCTGTTTTGATGTCTGGAGGGCATCTTTATGCATGAGGGAATGAAATGTCTTTCTGCAAACTTTCACTATTACATGCATCACAGAGCTAAAGGTAAAGATTTCTTTCTTCCTTAGGCCAGCACAGCATCATTTCACACACTGATCTAACTGAAAGCTGTCCAGTATTAGGAGAACCACCCAACTTGCACTACATACTTGTCAGCATGCCTGGGCATTCATTAGTTACTGATAACAGGGCTGTGCAGCTTGAGCAACTCTGAAGGTTGCCAGTGTTCAAAAACTGCACACATTTCTACTCTGAAAGAGTGGTCAGGTGCTGGAATGGGCTGCCCAGGGAGCTGGTTGAGTTACCAACCTTGAAGGTATTCAAGAAATGTACAGATGTTGTATTAAGGGATATAGTTTAGTGGGGAAATACTGCTGGTAAGTGGATGGTTGGACTAGATGATATTGGAGGTCTTTTCCAACCTTGGTGATTCTATGATTCTATGAATTCTCATTCAGAAACCGTAACAGACTGTATTATCTCCAGGAAATAAGGATTCTTCAGAGATCCCAATGACTAAGTGAAGACCAGTGATAAATGCCATTCTTCAGGGATTGACGCTGGAATCAGTGTTGTTAACATCTTTGTATGTGACATGGGCATTGAGATTGAGTGCACCCTCAGCAAGTTTGCAGATGACATCAAGCTTAGTGGTGCACTTGACGTGCTACAGGGAAGGAATGCCATCCAGAAGGACCTGAACAGGCTTGAGAAGTGGGCCCATGCCAACCTCTTGCAGTTCAATGAGATCAAGTGCAAGATCCTGTACCATGGTTGAGGCAATCCCAAGCACAGATACAGGCTGAGCACAGAATGGCTTGAAGGCAGCACAGAGGAGAAAGATTTGGGAGTGTCAGTTGATGAAAGATTCAGCATGAGCTGGCAATGTGTGTGTTATGGTTTTATGATTTTTGTTGTATTATTGATATTCCACATCATAACATCATGTGGTGTACTGGGAGTTAAAGAGTTAATGCTCCAACTCCGTGGATCATCAATAGTTCTGGGTGTACCTGTCTCAGAAGAAAAGAACTACATTCCCCAGAGGACTTTGAGATGCTTTGCATTTTTACGTATTTATGCTCAGAGGGAAAGATAAAAACTGCCTGCGGTCACGGGACTCTCTGTTCCCTTCGGGATCGAGCTCGGCAGTGGGTGTTTGTTGCAGCCGTCCGCCTTCAGCGTTAGCGTAAGGCCTTCGGTTTATCGGACGCTCTCTCTCTCTTGTTCATTTTATTTGATTCATTAGCCTCAATTCCAATTATATTGTATTATATTGTGTTATTTTGCTTTCTGATATCTTATTTAGTAAATTAGCTTTTGTCCTCAGATCGTTGCCGCTGTTTTGTTCCTAGGCCCATCTCCCTTCTCCTTTTTTTTTCCCTTTCCCCATTCCCCTTCTCCGGAGTGTGGGCCTGGGGGTGCCCTGCCTCAGTTGTCACGGTATCGGGTCAAATTGTCCCACTAACTGTTGATAGTGTGCTTGCAGCCCAGAAGGCCAACTATATCCTGGGCTGCCATCAAGAGAAGCATGACCAACAGGTCAAGGGAGGTGATTCTGCACCTCTACTTTGCTCTCATGAGATCCAGCCTGGAGTACTGTACACAATTCTGAGGCCCCAACACAAGAAGGACATCAAGCTGTTGGAGTGAGGGTTGGAGAAAGGCCATGAGTCTTCATGATCAGAGGGCTGGAGCACCTCCCTGTGAGGACAGGTTGAGAGAAGTGGGGCTTTTCAGCCTGGACAAGAGAAGACTCTGAAAGAACATAATAGCAGCCTACCAGTACCTGAAGGGGGACTTCAGGAAAGCTAGAGAGGAACCTTGTATGAGAACATGTAGCAACAGGACAAGGAAAGATGGTTTTAACCTGGAAGAGGGTAGGTTTAGACTAGATATTAGGAAGAAATTATTTAGTGTGAGAGTGCTTGCCCAGCGATGCTGTGGATGCCCCCTCCCTGGAAGCCCTCAAGGACATTGAGAACACTCAATGGGGCTGTGAGCAGCCTGGTCTAGAGGGAGGTGTCCCTGCCTATAGCAGGGGATTGGAACTAGGTGATCTTAAATGTCTCTGCCAAACCAAGTCATTCTATGATGCACAGAAATTGATAATTATACCAACCCCTCATAGACTTCTTTTGCAAGCTATCACGTCTTGTTTCAGACTCCTGTGGACACATGAAGTAATTCATATGATATTAAGCTCTTCAAAACTTTTTAGACATCATAGGTTACTCTCAGAGGTTTTCTAAGCCCATTCCAAAGTATTAGGGCTTGTTAGTAATGGAGATTCTGTAATTTGTTATGGCTAAATACCTGACAATCTTCCAGTTTTGGAGATGAGATGCTCTATCAGAGTGAGGGCTGGATTCACAAGAGGATTAGGTGGTCAGAAGGTTCCCATACATGAGCTACCTGAAGCATCCTTGTAGAGCAAACTCATCTTTGTGGTATGAACACCTGTCTCACAAAGAAAAGATATTAATCTCATTCTTCACCTTTTCAATCTTGTATGCCATTTGGGATATTAAAGGTACCCCAAGATGTGAAGAAACTGGGGTTCAGCCTCCCTCTTTTCTTTAATATGTCTTCAGCTTGCCTTTTGGCTTTTAATTTATGAACCTTGTTGTCTTAAGTGTAGATAGGCTATGGGCACGCTGGGATAAGAGCCACAAGATATTTACATGAATGCACCCAAAACTGAGGGAAAATGAGAGAATCAAATAAAGCATATCCATTGGATTACTTATATCTTCCCAGAACTCAAATTACTTTTTACTATTGCTTTACTGTTCACTAATATCTATCAAAACAGTTTGTAGTACTGGTAATACAAGAGTTGTACCCAGCAGCTACTGCTAAGAATAGATTGTGTGCTATGGCACACTTAATCAAACAACGAATGTGTATGCTGTCACATTAATGTTTAATTATAGAACTCTTCCCCATCTCATTCAGCACAGCAGAGAAGAGCTGAGACCAAAGGTGATGGAAATGGAAAATAATAATTTGGCAGCGGAAAGAATATAAAAATCTTTCAAGATGCTCCAACTAGGGTATGATGTAGCATTAAGCAGTAAGATATGACAGGCAGAGTATTAGGCTGAATAACATCTCTTCTTGGAATGGCAGAGAACAGAAGAAAACAAACCCTGTGTACATATAATGAGAAGAATAGATATAAGAAAAGTAGTACCAAAAACCCCAGTGCACACTGGATCTGAAATGTAAAGAATGTGAGGATATCCATAGAATTGTGTAGTAAAGGATTGAGAGTGAAATGAAGGATAGAAGATTTAGAGCTTTCCTCCTTGGGTGAAAATGAAATTCTTGGTGCTTGATCTCTGCTTTGTAGCCAAAGTAAATGGACCTTAAAGCTTTCCAGTTTGCTTCATTAGCCAAGCTAAGACACTGTAGTAACTCTACTCCCTGCATGCCTCTTTCACTACCATTTCATAGAGAAAAAATCCCAGAGATCTAATAAGATTTATTATTTATCATGTCACAGTCAAAGCTACAACAGAAGCCCGGTGTCAGCATTTTCAAAGGTGCAGCAAAACTCTCCAAAATCAAGAAACTTGAACAGATGAAAAGTTTTGGAGTAATACATGTAAAAATTCTCCACTCTCCCTTTAACATGATTTGTTATGGTTAATGCTTTTAACAACAATGCTAGTTGAAAAAATGAAAGCGAAAATTCATATGTAATCACCTTGCTTCAGGAGCCTGGGATTTAAGATGCACAACATAAGACAGTATTAAACTTTCATGAAATGCGTTCATTAAAATGACTGAGTTCCTCTTATATAACTAGCTCCTCAGCAGCTAATGTCTTCACAAGGCACTTCATGATCTGATGTCTTTGTAAACTTTGACAATTTCTTCCCTTCCTCCCCTGTATTTGTAGGAATATATATTCTCCTCAAATAACTTAATATTCCTAAGTTCCTATAAATATTAACTAACAGACTTTGTGGAGTAGGAGATGAAGTGTTTACCATTCACATCAAAGGTAGTCAATTCATGACCCATTTAGGTCGAATCCCTGTTGGGCACGTAGGAGAAAGAAGAACAAGATGAGGTGGAAAGCAGTCCTCTGCTAGGGCATTTAGAGCATACGTCTGTCATAAACCTTTATTGCCTACACAAATTTATTTCTCTATCCATAACTAGTAAGAATTAAGACATGAGCTTTGCTATGAACTCAACATTTGATTTTTCTTTAACAGGTAGATCCTTGTTGGCATAATGTGTTTGGTGTTACTTGAATCCCGGAGTCACTTCACCAGAACAGCTTAATAACTTCTTCCAACGTCCCTTCCACTCTAGGTCATATAACAGAATTAGATCATCAAAGATAAATCCTCTTCCTAAATCTGTCTTTTCAGGGACATCAAATTAAATGTTTTTATTTTTTCCATGTTCTGGTGCATATGAGTTGCCTGAGATAGGGAAGAAGATCTACTGTGTGCATAGTCTGACACTGAGTATGTTTCTGCATATCTCCTTGTTTGTTTGTTTTGCATTGTACTTTCAGGATGGGAATAATTCTGATAACTGTAATAAATGTTGAGGCCTGCTAATGGTAGATTTTCCAAGAAATTGCCAGTAATCATAGAAATTACAATGTCAGTAATATGTCATCCATTTCACTGTTCAAGAAAGTTAATACACGTCCACAATTTCGAAAACAGAATAAAATAAAAACAAAAATAAAACAATATCGACACCATCAACAAGAACTACAACAAAAGAAGGGTAGTTTCACTGAATTCAGAACACTACTATAGATTTATTTCAGCTTTTTAACAACGTACCATACAGTCTGTATCTGCTGCTTTTATGAATCAACTCACATGCACAGTCTAGGTGAATGATAAACTAATAATTCTCTTTTCTCCAGAACCTCTTTCCTCATTCAGCAAATTCAAATAGTATTTGAGGAATGTAGACTAAAGAATGTGACGACAGATCGCAATATCCTAAGGGAAAAAACATTCATAGGTGTTAATGAATGTCCAAGGGTGCAATTTTTTCCGCATGGAGGAATTCAATGAAACACTTTTGCATCATCTGCACTCCCATGTCAGACGTCATTTTGTCAGACTGCCCCTCTGCTTCCATTTGTCACACAGCAACAAAATGCAAAGGGGCACTGGTGGGAAGGTTCAGCCTCTACTACCATACTACCATCTGCCTCTGACAACATGGGCCAAAATAATGAACTAGAGGGCATTAATTTTGGATCAGCCATTGTACATCTGCCTGCATGGAGGGAAACATTTCCTCTGGAGAAACAGTGCATCTGCCCCCTCAAGAGCAACCACTCTTTAAGGACTGGCTGGACATCAGCTGGAGGGTGGTGATCACTTGCACTGTGCATCATTTGTTTTTACTTATTTGTTTTTACATGTTTGTTTGTTTGTTTGTTTATTATAATTATTGATTTCCCTTCTTTTTCTGTCTTATTAAATTGTCTTTATCTCAATCCACCAGTGTTATGATTCTCTCCCCAGCCCCACTCTGAGGGTCCTGAGCAAACAGCTGTGTGGTGCTGAGCTGCCTGCTAGGCTAAACTACAGCAGCATGAAACTGTTCTCAAAGGAGAAAAGTCTTTCCTCCTTCACATTACTACCTGAGGTTTGTTATGAAATAGATATATTTTTTTTTTGATTGGTTAATAGCTGAACGATCTGCCAAGCCTTTATAATTTACCCTCTTCTTGATAGCTCAACTGCATTAGCCACCTCCAAGGGGTTGTAGGTGGTTGTTGGCTGCTATCCAAAGCACTCCACAGCTGCAGTGGTATTTCTTAGTTTGCCTAGGTTTTGATTTGTCTGGCAATTCCTCGTCACCTCTTGACAACCAGTGTAAGTATATGAGCACTTTTTTAAAAAGATTTCATTCATAATCATCATCTTGTTCAGGGCAACATGAATCCCTGGCATGGCAATGAGCTGGACTGGTCCACTTCTTCCCAACAAGGGAGAGTCAAATACATACACTTTGTGTAATAAAAGATTGCTGAATTAGTTCAGAGTCAAAGTCATTAACTGTCCTTCTTCATGGCATATGATTAAAAATGCAGGCATCTGTCTTGTCGGACAATGCCTTCTTTTGCCTTTCATTTCTACAGAAAAAATAATTCTGAAAAGTAAAAAACATACTCTGTGTTTTATTTTTTCCCTTCCAAAGAGGTGCATTTTTCTTTTAAGAGAAGAGGAAGCAGCAACTATAGATTTCCATTAGATCTCTTACACAGTTTTCACAATTAAGGACAGCCCTGTGTGATCCCTGCATTGTGAGGAATCAGTGCATTGCTTGGACCACCCAGGAAATACCTGTGAGCCCGGATCCTAGTCTGATCAAGACTGGATGTTGAGCTGGGGGGTTGTGTGACTAAATTGCAGTGATACAGTGTAAGGCTGGAATAGCACCTTCCTAAATCTAGGTATCACACCTGCAGGTAGCAATGTATGTAGCAGTAATGGCATATAGGAACTTCTATTCTGTTCCTTTCCTTTCTTGAAACGTTTTTAATGAAAAAAAAAAAAAAAATCCCAGAAAACAAAACAACAACAAAAAACAGAGTGCCAGTTCAGTCATCAATCATAGGTAACTTCATGAAACAGGAAGGAAGCTCCAAAGCTGGTTTTTCTGCTCTTGTGTCATGATGAGTCCTCGCTGACAGAATGAGGTTATTCTCAAGCAGAGGCTTTAAAAGAAGTTATTGTTCAGGCTGCATTCCCAATTGTCAGGCACACAGCCTTTCTGGGGTTTCTTGCACGATGGGAAATCTGCTTCACCAGAAGTATGAGCAGGTTAATACCGAGCCTTGTAAAATGAAGCAGTGACCCTGACTGTATTTGTGTGTGTGACATCAATAGAGCTACGCAACCTCTTTGATGTAAGCATTATCCAACTGCCAGATTACTTCAGGTCCTAGTTTTCTGATCCACCAAAATGGTCATTACAGCTTCTGAGCCTGATTCTTAGCTGCTGCATGCAGATGTAGTTTGACTTTAACAAAAATGCCAGATGACAGTGTAATTAAACTCAATAATTACATCCCTTCTTAATAACCTCCTTTCTATAGAGCTGTCCCATAAACTCTAAATTGGTTTTAATCTTCAGGCGCTGCAATATTGCATGCTAATCTTGTTGTTAGGCTGAGCACATGGAAACAAATTCACCTTGGCATTTGATATGGTAGTTGCTGGGAGGCACTACACTTGTCTTTGAGATCTGCCACATACCCATGAAATGGAAGATGGGCACAGAGCACGAATCTTCTGTTTGGAAAGGAGGGCAGGGTGAGATCATGTCCTCTGTTGTCCACTGCTTGAACTGACGGCAGGTGATCTTCCTGTGAAGAGGGTTTTAAAAGCAATGGTGCACTGGTGAAAAATGGAATGGCAATAGATGCTGGCTGACATATCTCACAACACATTATGACCATAATTTGGCAAGTCAAGCTTTGCAAACGTCCTTGCTCTTGAAATTCTTGTGCTTCATTGGTGCTGAAAATGTCTGACACTCAGATGCAGCACTATGAGACACCCAGTGCTGAAAACATTTAGAACCATGGTATGGGTGCTGCAGTAGACCTGGTGCGTAACTCTTGGCCAATCCCTCAGACAGCTTCAGAGAGCAAAAGTAGACAGGTGGGACCTTTTATAGGAGATGGTGCACATCCACCAGTGCTGCTAGAACTGTAACAAGCACCAACATGACATTGCAAGGATGCCTGTTTTGTTCCATCCATCTTCAGGGAAATCACTTTGTCCTGGTCCCACACAGTTCTCCTGAACCTGAGAACTGACCCTGGTGGTGTAGTAAAGGTGAATCTACGGATTTTGTTCATAGTCCTGTTCCAGCTGAAGTCACCAAATTCTGGGCTGCCCCCTATACACCCTCACTCACATGGCCTGCATGCCTTGCTACATTTTTTTCCCAATTCCCATCTCTGATTTTCACTAACCTTGTACCTTTTTTTTTTTCCACCCCGGTTTCTTCCAAAATAAACTACCCCGTCTACTTTATTTTTACTCACAGACATCAAACTTGTTATTTCTGTTATTTACCTAGCCAATCTTCACCTGGTTTGATATTCCTGACAGAGTTACCTGGGTATGGTGGATTTTCAGACTGTACTTATTTGAAGGCTCCAGTCCTCTCCCAGTTATCTCTGGAGTTAGGTCGTGCCTCGTCCAACTTGCCCTTAGCCACATGCAAGATACAGCCATTCTGCCCAGCACTTGCTATAACTTTCATCATTGTCTCCTGCTATTATTTGTGATGTCCAGCAATTTTCCCATGTCATGTCCAATATTTTTCTGCGTCCCGCTCAGTGTAGTTAGCCCCAAGCCAGAGCCCAGACAGGGCTCCAGTCACTTTTTAGCTGCAGCCCTCCCAATGAATTCTAGTGCAGATCTTGTAACACAAATTCAAACAACTTAGAATGTGTGAACACATTCCTAGGTTTGCCCTAGGAGACCACAGAAATGTATGTGGGAAAGCTGTTGCTTGTGCTTCATCTCAAGAATGGGAAGGTCTTGAGATGCATTCATGAATTTTATAAGCAGAAAGACTAGACATGAGTGGACTGTAACTCAAGGTGCAATGACAGAACAAATTCAGTCAAGCAAAACCACCAAAATACAAACAATGAAAGGTGTGAGACACAAGACTAAGTCCTTCATTTCAAAATTTCCATGACACTTTGAAAGTAGTCAGCTACTTTCTGCTGTTTGATACAACAGATGTTCAACATCCAAAAACATAGCACACATTTAAAACCGAGTTTTAAAAAGAAACGAAGTGACAGAAAGGGATTGTCCAGCTTTGAGTAATAAAATAGGATCCTGTTGAGTGTAAATGCTGTATGATTACATGAAGAGAAAGTGCAGCTTGACATGTTGGTACAATATTGATAAAACCTACAGAAAAATGAAAACTTACAAACTCATACCAAGGAACACCTTGCATAGTTTGGTTAGAAAGTAGAAAAACAAATATAAGTCAGCAAGATAAGGCAGATAAGCTAAATTACTGTGAATTGATACAACAAATATATAAAAATCAGTGTTACAAGTTTAGTCAAACTGGCACATCTTTGCGGGGGAAAAAATCTTATTCCCATTCCCATTCCCATTCCTATTACTATTCCTGTTCCTATTTCTCTCCCTAATTCCTATTTCTGCAAGTCAGAAAAATGTGAACTCACAGAAAGTTAGGAGGAGATCCATTTTTTAGAGAGTTGAGGCTTGTTCATGCATTGAGACCGCTTCTTATCCAAACACTACGGAAGAAATTCACCAGATCCTGAAACTTTAATGGAGATGTCCCCATTTCTGAAATTCAAGCAGTAAACTGGACAGCAAAATGCTGCATGCTACACTGACTCACTTGTGAGTGAGGCTGTAGATGCAGTCTTTACAGATTTGATATGGTGGTTTTGAAAGAACAGATTTGCTAATTTTGCTAGTGCCTCTTCCCTTGCAAGTACAGACATTACATTTTTACTTATTTGAACCTCCCTAAGTACTCATGCCTCAGAAAAGTAAGAGCCTCTGAGATTTTTCTCCTGCCAAGCCAGCTGTTCTGGGCATTAAATCCACCAGAAGCTATCTCAATTCAGAAGTTAAAATCACTGTAGTTTAGTTCTATGGATGAGTTCAGAAAACAAAACTAAAACTTTGCTACACTTAAGCTTTTAATTCGGATTCTGAGTGATTAATTGCTGAGATTTTCCAGATGTTATGAAATAGTCATTGCTGTTGCATAGGCAAATTTCTCTTCACAGTTTGTTAGTTTTTTCATCCAAGCAACAGTTTGAGGAATAGGACTGCAGGCATTTTCCTACTTTTCTGGAAAAGGAAGTGCTATCAATTTCTAAAACTCTCTGTAAATTGTACTGAGTCTTTCAAATCCTATGAGGAGAAGTAGAGTTTATTCTTAGAATACTTGAGTAGAAGTACCTGAAATAGTTCTTAGCCCTGAAACAGTACATTAGTATTTGTGGATCGCTCCTTCTTCCTTCTCTGATAGTTTAGTCTTTCCCTGTCCCACACTTATGGATGAAGAGGGTGCAGATGCCTTCTGAGGTGTACAGCAAATGTCTGGGCTTGTGAGTACCCTAGTTCAACACAGAATGGCTTAAGTTGGAAGGACCATCTAATCCAACTTACCTGCAGTGAACAGGGACACCTACAGGAACATCAGGTACTCAGAGCCTGGACCAGCCTGACACTGAGTGCCTCCAGGGATGGGGCATCCACCACCTCTCTGGGAAATCCATGCTAGTACCTCACTGTTCATATTGCTGAACACATTTTCCTTGCATCCAACCTAAATATCCCCTTTTAGCCCGAAACATTTCCCCTTGTCCTGTCACAATAGACCTTGCCAAAGATAAGGACCCTTGCGAAGAAGCCTGCCCAGTTGTTCTGGCACAGAAGGTCAGTGTTTGGGAAGGTTCACAAAATTTTTGGAAAGGGGAATTAATGAGATAAAATTGTACTTGTTCAAATCTTACACAAGCATCTGGAGAACTTCTTCCCATTGCTATATCTGTTTTCCAAATATGAATGCTGCTTGAGAAACTTAGAGGAGGAATTCTGAAAAAGGTAGGACATATCCAGTGCTCTTAACAAAGATGAAAAGATGAAATGGATAAAAAAACTCCATTATGTGTACGTAAGCCAAAATATCAGTTCATACATTCCAAAATTAGAGTTCAAATACTGTCCAAATAGAGAGTGTCTCCTGATCTGAGGCTTCAGACCAACAGACAACTCAAGAGAGCTTGTTCTCAGGTACTTGAACTGTTTGTCTGGAGCGCTGATTTTAGGCACATACTAGAAGAAATGCATAGCACCTCCTCCTCAGGTGCAAATTCTGCTTTGCTCATCTCTTCCACTACATCAATTAGGAATTTGCTGTTAACAATATGGAGAGCTAATCTGCTCTCTTGCTAGTAGCGAGATGCCAGGAAATTAAAGAAAACAAAAACAGAAAAACAAACACACACAAACAAACAAAATGTGTGGTACATAAAACTACCCCATGTGCTAAACCAACAGATTTCTGAGGCACGGCTGAGGCGTGCTACCTGCTTACACCCACACAGCAAGTGTAGTAGCTCGACTGCTAGTACACTTCATTATGTAAATGCAATTTGCTATCACAACATATGTAGTGCTATGAGGTGATTTTCACAAATTTGTATCACTCTCTATCAGCCATCTTATGTGTGTGTATTTATGTGGATAGAGGTGTTTTTGTTAGAAAGCATCAATCTGCTGTTGCAAAGCAGAGAGCTGATTTGCCACTCCTTGGAAAGTGAATAATTTTGATGGCAGTGTTGCAGGGTTGGTTGCCCTCTGCATTCACAGTCATCTTTCCAGACTGCTTTTTGCCTTCCTTGTGAATCTTCCACAGTGAAGACTTCTGTGTCATTGGCAGCTACAAGATTTTCATACCTGGATGATGTAAGTCTTTAAAAAATATGTTT
Source organism: Odontophorus gujanensis (assembly GCA_013399175.1). Taxonomy (NCBI): domain Eukaryota; kingdom Metazoa; phylum Chordata; class Aves; order Galliformes; family Odontophoridae; genus Odontophorus; species Odontophorus gujanensis. The sequence goes on along the minus strand of VXAB01007189.1, from coordinate 105,391 downwards.
ATTCCCCCTATGTGAGCTTTAACTTGTATGAACTTTACCTGAATCCTTTTAAAGAGGGTCTGTTTCTTGAGAAAGAAGAGACAGGAAACTCAGGGAGAGCACAAGGAAGCTGCTAGGATATGCAGGGAGAAAATCATGAGTTCAACTTGGCCACAGTGGCAAAGGACAACAAAAAGTGTTTTTACAAACGTATCAACAGCAGGAGGAAAGTGAAGGAAAATGTCCATCCTCTGCTGGATGCACCAGGAAGCATGACACTGAAGTTAAGGAAAAGGCTGAAGTTCTCAATACCATTTTTATACCAGCTATTAATTGTCAGACCAGTTATCCTTGGGGTCCTCAGCCTTCTAACCAGGAAGTCTGGGGTGGATAGCAGAGTAAACCCCTCATGGTTCAGGTGGAAGCAGTTACAGACCTGCTACTTCATCTGTCACAAGTCCACGGGGTTAGATGGGATCCAACCGAGGGGGTAGATGGAGCTGGTGGAGGTGACTGCCAAGCCACTTTCCACCATCCATCAGCGATACACCAAATAAACTATTTCCAACTTTCACAAGCTCATGAAGTCTTATGGTAACACAAATTACATATAACAACACACATGCAACTTTGAGTATGTTCTGCATAGGCTTTGGTGGAATTACTCATGTGTAAAGATCACGGAATCAGCAAATCATAGAACGGCCTGGGTTGGAGAGGACCTCAAAGATCATCTAGTTCAAACTCCCTGCCATGGGCAGTGTCACCAACAACTAGACCAAGCTGCCCAGAGCCACATCCTGCCTTGCCTTTAATGCCTCCAGCGAATCACAGTGTGATGAGTCAAAGTGTGAGGTATCTTATTAGGACTTCTTCTGGCAAGAGGAGAAAATACTGCCAGGAGCTAATAACAGTATAAAACAGCTAAGGGAATAACCTGAGTTGGCCGTGGTGAATGTCGTTTTACTCATTTTTTCTGTGAAGATTTACAGACTGCTGAATTATTGCAATCAATTCCTCCACATCCAATACTAGAAGAAGGAGCTGCCAGATATCCATGCCCCCACTAAATTATAATTGATCTAAAGCTAAAATTTGTTGCTTTTAGCAGTAAAAAATGAATCTTTCTTCAGCAATATCTCTTTTTTTTCCATGTACTTTTGAGAGTAGCATATAGAGAGCAGCACCTTTTGCATCTGAATGGTAGTTTGAACTGGGTCCAGGCTAGGTGTGCTTTGTCTGTAACTAAGTAAGCATGCTTACTTAGTACTGCTGAATTGGGCATCTCCAAACTCCAGTTTGGGTTATGAGGAACCTCAAAACCCATTCAGCTTGAACCCCCTGCCATGAGCAGGGCTGCCAGCCAGCAGACCAGGCTGTCCAGGGTCCAACTGGCCCCAAAGACCTCGGGGAATGGAACACCCACAGCTTCTCTAGGCAGCCTCATGCCAGGGCCTCACCATCCTCTAAGTAAATAATTTCTTCCTATCACCTAACCTGAATCTCCCCTCTTTTCACTTAAGGCCATTCCCCCTGTCCTGTCATTATCAGACTGTATGAAGTTGATCTGCCTCCTGGAAGTACTGGAAGGCCACAATGAGGTCTCCTCAGAGCATTCTCTTCTCTGAACAAGGCTGAACAAGCCCAGTACAGACGTAGAAAGCTAGAACGAGGTATTTTGTCTGTTCTAAATGCAACAGGTACTATTGACAGATGGTGTATGTCTGTATGAAGTGGAGTCATGTCCCCTGAGACACAGAATTCAGTTTTCTACACTTCTGTCTTTTACCAGAGAGTTTCTGGTAAAAGATCATTATTGTTTACCTTTCTGTTTTCTTCTATGTTTGCTTGTTTTGTTCTCAAATGTTCCTGCTATTAATATGTCTTCTGGAATTGCCTGGCCTACTTTAGGCTAAAAATAGCCATTGTTGCTGCTTCTGTAGCTCTACACAAGCCACACTGGGAAGAAAGCTTCATGCCCTGCTAATCTCTCCTAAAAGGAGAAGAAGGTCAGAAACACACAGGACCAAACAGCAGGAGGGAAAACAAATCCTGTGCTGCTTCCATCAGTCCTGCTGATGGCGCACAGTGGGAAAACAGCAGAAAGAGGTGTTGGCATTCAGGTTGCCCTCCAAGTCCTCCCACATAACAGCCAAGCACCATAGATGCCACTGCTCTTATGGAGTGATGTGAAAGAGAAGATGAAGCTGCAGCAGCAGATTGGAGATTTTCATCGTTATTTCTCAAGCAGTCATTCTTCAGGTTAACTGAACTTTGGTGGAGCAGTGTTTGGGGATGATCAGATGAACACATCCCATGCTGTCACACTGCTCCAGCACACAGGGATACCTCTCACCCTGACCTTGCTCAGCAGTCTGTGTACGTGTTTCTGACGTCCTGCAAGGGAAAAAGCCTGTAGATACACAGATATGCTTTCCTCTGCATTGCAGCAGACACCTCTCAGACCTGGATGAGTACCTTCACTCTGCACACTGCTCGTGTCCCTCCAGCAGCTTATGGTGCGGGCAGCTCAGGCACAGCCTGGGGTTTCTGGAGGTCCTGGGAAGTCACTGTCCTATGACACTGTGCTCTCTGACTGCAATATGAGGGGAGAAAGAAGTGTTGGGAAGCACTTTTGCAGCTACCCTAGCAACTGTTTAACTTCATTGCTCCACAGATGCATATTTTATCATCTTGATTTACTTCAGCTTGTAGATGGGAGTTTATATATATATATATTTTCATTTTGCTGTTAAACCACATTGGCAGGACTTCACACAGCTGGGGGAGGCCAGGAGTCTGCCCTCGTTCTCAGCAGGATAACTTCTGGGTCACCTTGTCTTTGCCCTGACGATCAGAAATTCGGCTCACATGCGAGTAGCTGGTAACATTCTCACTGATAATAACACCTCCGTGGCTGGGAGTCAAACTGGAGTTTAACACAGCACTCTGTGTTCGCACTGAGCCTCACAAGCAATAGGTTGTTGAGGAAAGGTTGTGTTGGGTGCCACAAGTTCAGCCCGGCCCAGCAGCTTAAGCACAACGGGAGCTGCTCGGTCGCACAGGGCAGCGCACATTCCTCAGTGTGAGGATGTGAAGTGGATCTGGTCGGTAGCAGTGTCTAGTGCTGGGGGGGAAACAACCTCTGACGCAGTGGCTGGAATCCCCTCCTGCCATCAGCTTGCCCTGCTTCAGGCAGAGGACCACCTCACCCGGCGCATCCCTCTCTCATCCCACTTCCCCGGAGCTTAGGGACAGCCGCACTGCCGCAGCTCACCCCGATCCCATCCCTCTGCGTCTTTGCTTCGCTTCTCTGCTCATTCTTCTCCTTCCTCGTTGCCATTTGCGGGACGGGCAGCCCACCCTGCTGGATGCGGACGCTGTCAAGACTTCTGCAACCGGCGCTGGGGGNAAAAATAAATAAATAAAGGGAAGACAACCCCGTCCCCCCCCGCCTCTCTCCACCGGCGCAGAGGAGGAGGGAGGGCGGACCATGATGCCCGGCTTGCGGGCGCTGCCCGCCCGCCCGCACGGAGACCGCCGCCCGTAGCGGGGCCGCAGCGCGGGGGGAGCGGGGCCGGGGAGCCGCGAGGGGCCGG